>CM047505.1:30738233-30880733 GCA_026122265.1 Ammodytes dubius | reverse complement strand
CATCATTTGAGTTCCTTCTGTTTGCATTTAGCTGTTTGACATCTGTATTAAGTTGAATAAAGACAATGTTAGGCAGCAATTAATGTGGCAGGACTGTTTTTTTTATCATTTTGGACCATGGGATTATGGGAATTGAAGTTTATTTTAGCTATGATACTCTACCGTGAGTTTGTTAATTAGTATAGCTGTCCATTTTATAAAACACAACACACTGCCATTCCCAACAATCATTACTGTGCTTATATGTCAATTCTAGAAGTCAGATATATATAGATAATATAAAGTATATTTATATTGTGTATTTGCAACTACTTGTCTACGTGAATATTTGTCTTGTCAGCTCTAATGTCACATAATGAATGCAACAAACCCTGTAGAAAATAGTACCCTTCACATTACCGAACACATGTCCTCAATGGTATATACTTGTACATGTTGGATGCAGCTGGTTATCACATCATGCACACTTTGCAAACAGGGACTGGCTAGTAGTAGGTTGTTGAAGCAGGTGATTAGCTGGCGGGCAGAGCATACAGGGAGGGAGAGAGAGAGAGAGAGAGAGAGAAGAGAGGAGAGAGAGAGAGAGAAGCATATAGGGAGGAAAAGAGAGAGAGAGAGAGATATGGGAGAAGAGAAGAGGAGAGAGAGAGAGAGAGAGAGAGAGAGAGAGAGAGAGAGAGAGAGAGAAGGAGCATACAGGGGGGAAGAGGTCACGCAGGAATCGCAGGTGAACTCAACCAAGCGTAAAGTGGAATCTCAGTCGCAGACAGAAAAAATCCCTCACACAGATGGCCTCCAAGACGCACTCACACCAAACACTACCTGCTAATTACATGCTGAGCCTCACTCCACTCTCGTTCTATGTGTCTGTCTGTCTGTCTGTCTGTCTGCTGTCTGTCTCTCTCTCTCTCTCTCTCTTTCTCTCTCTCTCTCTCTCTCTCTCTCTCTCTCTCTCTCTCTTCTCTCTCTCCTCTATCTCTCTCTCTCTCTCTCAAAATAAAAATACATACAAAAAGCTTTATTAGCATGACTGTTGTTACAGAATTACAAATACTACAACAAAATGGAACGTCAGAGCTCTGTGTAAATAACAACATATATAGCTCTCTCTCTCACCCCTCTCTCCCCCTCTATTGCCCTCTCTCTCTCTCTCTCTCTCTCTCCTCTATTCTCTCTCACCCCTCTCTCCCCCTATATTGCCCTCTCTCTCTCACCCCTCTCTCCCACCCTCTATTGCCTCTCTCTCTCTCCCTCTCTCACCCCCTCTCTCTCCCTCTCTCCCCTCCCTCCCCCCTACTTTATTGAAAAGATGAATATGCTTTAGTTTACATAGAACAATACAATACATCTCTCCATCCAATTTGTGTCAACAGCAGCAGCACAATAGGCCCACACTGTTTATGGACTAACAATGTAAAACGGTGGAGGAGAGAAAGAAGCAGTAGAAAGAAGAGAGAGAGCAGAAAAGGGAAAATGGAAAATGGTTGCCTCTCTACCTGTCCTTCACCTTCAATTTACATTGTTTGCTTATTTGTCTTCAGGTAATTGGCCCTTTTATTGCTCCTGAAGAATGCAGGAAAGAATACCCCTACTGTGTTTGTGTGTGTGTGTGTGTGTGTGTGTGTGTGTGTGTGTGTGTGTGTGTGTGTGTGTGTGTGTGTGTGTGTGTGTGTGTGTGTTTATTTTCAAGACAACAGTGCAGTTAAGTAGCAGACAGGAGAACATCTGATGGATGATGTATGTAACAATGGGTTGTATTGTGGTTGGTCACCTTGGACTTGCCATCTATTGTACATTCACTGTTATGTAAAATTGACGGTTGAGATGTTTTTCATTCTGGAGATGCACTTAATTTCCATGTTGATGGGTATATAGGCATTTGACAACTGGCTTTAGTTGAGGGGGGGTGGGCTGGGGGGGGGGGGGGGGAGGGGCATATCAGGCGAAAACATTGTACATTTCAATCAATGGGCAATTTTGAAATGTGTTTGTCACTAACATCAACTAAACTTTTCCATAATTATTCTTAGCACTATGCTGAAGGTTATAACATAAGGATTATTTTATATGTTGTTTAAGGTGGAGCCAGTGATTCTAGAGAATGCTTAACAGTCACTTTTTGTCAGAATCAGTGAATACTTTATCTCCTCACAATCACTACAGTATACACTAGTATATATCAAATACAGTCTAAGTATACAGCTTATGCTCCTGTCCATACTGTGTGCTACGAAAACAAAAAATCTAGTATAGATATACAGCCTAGGCTCTGTAAATGGGCATGTTTCTAGCTACGGTGGGCACTTGTTCCCATATCCTTTGTTTCCATGCCTCTTATTTTTTGTGAGTATGCATACTGAAAACAAGTCGGCACAGTTGGGATAATAGCTAAAAACAAGTCCAGAAAGTAGTTTAGACATACTAATACTGCACCAAATGCTCCGTGCCCCAGTTCTCTACAGAATCATTTTTTCGCTCTCACTTGTGAAATATGTTTACCAGGTTCCTCTTGCCGGAAGGGGCTTGTGTGAGTGAGGTAAAGCGCCTCTCCACACACCACTGTGTTTCACTGCCAAGCCTGCAACCTATAATTATCGAAACACACACACACACACACACACGCACACGCACACCACACACACACACACACACACACACACACACACACACACACACACACACACACACACACACACACACACACACACACACACACACACACACACACACACACACACACACACACACACACACACACACACACACACACACACACACACACACACACACACACTGCCAATCAAGGGGATTGTTGTTGTGGCATTGCTCTGGGGGCGAACATACATGTATTCTCTGCATATTTTCAGGCGAGTAATCAATATGTTTTTGAGCTTATGAGTAATATTTCAATATGTAATTAAAGGAGCTGATCCATGCACATCGACTGATTGTTCTCGCCGAGGCTTCAACGGCTGAAAGAAATCCATCCAAAAAATATTAGCAACGGTGAGCTGTGCCAGCACATCTGGATTTTTGATGACTAATTTCACATTCAAAAAAGCCTTCTCTTCTCGTGTGTGTGTGTGTGGGTGTGTGTGTGTGTGTGTGTGTGGTGTGTGTGTGTGTGTGTGTGTGTGTGTGTGTGTGTGTGTGGTGTGTGTGTGTTGTGTGTGTTTCTGTGTGTGTGTCTTGCATTGAATGTAATTATTGCTTTGAGAGAGTAAAAAACCTTGGATTTAGCACAAATGGAAAATTTAAGTATAATGGAGAATGCACATATGTAGAGGGAACCATCTTTTAGTCAGGCAGTATTATGTAGCGCTCGCTTGCTTGAGTTTAATTACCTGTGACATTTTAGCATTGATGTATAAGTGGTACGTTGCATTTTGAGGATCCTTATAGCATTCACAATACACCCTGCGTTCCAATCCCCCATACTTCCATACTATTTAGTATGCCAGAAAAAGATTTAGGTCGTCCCAATACATGCACGTCAATTGTAGTATGATGAAAATACGTAAATGCCCCACTAACTCCAATAGCATTTGGAGTATTCGTCTTTATTCTTGACATTTCTCGTCATAATGAAAAAAAAATTTCCTTATCTGATTAGTTTTCTCTCTCCTGTGGCCCTAAAACTCTTCTGTACTTTAGTATGTAGTGTAGTAAAAAGAAAGAGTATGTGATTTGGAACGCAGGGACAATCTCTATGGACCTAATCAAAGTGCAAGAAATGTCGGACTATATAGCTTCCGAGTGCACGTTCTGAGTTATAGGTCCTCTCAATATCACGTGTCACTGGGGAATGGCTTGTTCGATAACATAACACCAATGATCGGAATACAGCAGAGATGAGACGCCTAATTGCTTTATTGATATCTGTTGATAGCCCACCGGTGCTTGATGGCTGACATTTCACATTATCATAATCTGCTGGTATCAAACTGGAATGCATTAGGTGAAGTGATCGGGTTAGCGTAGTGGATAGAGCGCGTACCATATCGGCTCCGGCCTTCGTTGCAGTGGTCGTGGGTTCAATCCGACCCGTGGACCTTTACTGCAGGTCATCCCCCCTCTTTCTCTCTCTCTCTGTCTACCCATTTCAACTCTGTACTGTCTTATTAAAGCTTGAAAATGCCCGAAAAAATATACTGTAAAAAGAAAAAGGTGGAGTGAGCGATTCTGAAGAAAGCTTGTTGTCAAAATCAGTGAATGATTACATGATCTGCTATGTGTGTGTGCACTGAAAAAAAAGAAGTGTGAATACCCAGCCTAGGCTCTGTAAACTGGTATGTCAACAAATGGTATGTCAAAACAAAGAGGGGCCAACCTTAGCTAGCAACATACCCCCTTTTACAGAGCCTAGGCTATGTCAAACACAATTTGTTTTCCATCATACACACACAACACACAATCTCCAGAACTGCTGACTCCACCTTTAGTATTACATCATGCCAGCCAATAGCATTCACCATCTGCCACCATCACTAGCACACTTTTACACCTCACACTTATAAAAGGTGCTTACTGTTTTTCATAGCTCATCTCACTGCCTACTCTAAATGCAGCCCAAGCTAAAAATAGGCAAAAATAGTTCAGATGATGACAAAGAAGGTCATTACTGGCTATCTCGCCATCACTACAGTGAAAAATCACTAAGGTTTTTTTTTGGCAGAGAGCCGCCTGAGTGTTATTTCTGCATTGTTAGCGACGTCATGCTGTTAATAAGACGTTATACACACATTACAGGGCTTGTGTTGACGTCTGTTACCCCGACGATTGATTGCCCGAAGGAGATTCTTTTCGGTTTGCTACATTTTTCGGTGGCTGTTTTACAAGATGCAAACGTGTGTGTGTGTGGTGTGTGTGTGTGTGTGTGTGTGTGTGTGTGTGTGTGTGTGTGTAGTGTGTGTGTGTGTGTGTGTGTATGTGTGTATGTGAGTGTGTGTGTGGTGTGTGTGTATGTTGTGTGGGCGGGTTGGTGGACAGGAGAGCATCTATAAATAGAGAAGCGAGTGATGGTGAGGGAATGACGGAGGAAGGTATATATGTGTGTGTCTCTCTGTGTGTGTATGTGTGCCTGTGTCTGTCTGTGTGTGTCTGTGTCTGTGTGTGCGTGTGTGTGGTGGGTGTGTGGTGTGTGGGTGTGTGTGTGTGTGTGTGTGTGTGTGTCTGTGTGTGTGTGTCTTTTGTGCATGGTGTGTGTCTGTGTGTGTGTGTGTGTGTTGTGTGTTGCTTGTGTGTGTGTGTGTGTGTGTGTTGTTGTGTGTGTGTGTTGTGTGTGTGTCAGCCAGATGGTGCCTCGTGGGAATGTCTCCCAGTGATTTTGTTTGCAAATAGGTTTCTGTATAAAGTCGCCCGCTCACTCCTCTTCCTTTCTCTCTCTCCCTCCCTCCCTCCCTCTCTCCTTTCTTTCTCACTCTCTTCCCTTCCAACCTGACTGCTGTTATAGGCAGAGCTTTAGGAAATGCCAGATCTGATAACGGTGCCGCAGACTCAAAGCTGTCACACACACAGGAGAGAGAGAGAGAGAAGAGAGAGAGAGAGAGAGAGAGAGAAAGGAGGGGAGACAGAAGAGAGGGAGAGATAGATAGAGAGAAGAGAGACGACAGAGACATAGAGAATGAGAGAGAGAGGGAGAGAAAGAGAATAAGAGGGAAGAAAGAGAAAGAGAGACAGAGGGGGGAGAGAGAGAGAAATAGTGAAAGCTAGGAGAGAGAGAGAGGTGTGAGAGCAAGAGAGAGAGAGAGAGGAAGAGGGGGAGAAAGACAGAGAGAAAGAGAGAGAGAGTGAAGAAGACGCACTCTGACAGCTTTTGTCACTCTCGAGGCGACCGCCCGAAAGATTGTCACGGATAGAAAATGGCACAACCCTGGAATAATGACAAATTGTTTTGAGAAAGAAAGAAAACTAGAACTGCAAGCAGTTATTAGGGGGCCAAGCCTCCGACGCAACTCGTCGTCAACCGCCGCGCCGGCCGCTCACTCCACGGAATCTGTGGATGTAAAGTTTTTGACCGTGGGATGTTCGGTGTGGGAGTTGTATAGGTATCGCTGTTTATGGATGAATTTTGCGAAAGTGCCACGGTAGAACGATGCAGCTCAATTCACAGAACAAGTGCATGTCAAGTTTTTCAATGTGCGATGTTTGGTTGGCGAGTTATGAGCAAAAGCAGATTAAAATGGCTGCAGGAGCTAATTGCACAATGTAATGTCAATGGACATGCTAGCTGAGATTAGCATCCCGCCTTTTTTCTTTGATGGAATTTTTTTTTTTTTAATTTTATTAAAAAGTCCCTTAAACATTACTATTTCTTGGCCATATTTTTTATATAGACTCGTGTATGCCCCTTGATGGTTTCCAGTGAGTTTTAAGAAATTTCCTCTGGCCAATTAGGAGATATAACATTTCCTCGTTTATGGCGCCCCCTTATGGCGAAATTCTCCAATTTTTTTATTGAACGCAATTAAGGGTAGCCCCAACATATGTCTAAAATTTGGACTTGATCCGACTTATGATTTTGGATTTATTAATTTCTACGTAAAACGTAGCTAATCAACAAATATTTAAAACGCTACCGTTTCGTTATCCATGGTCGGATCAAAATTCTGTGTGATAATTTCTTTCCGTGTGGGACGGTAGATGTTCTGTGCAAACTTTGGTGTCAATTGTCCCAAAATTGTGGGAGGAGTAGCGAAAAATATGTTTTTCAGTTTTCGCGATATTGCGAAAAAAAATTCCATATACAAATGGGCGTGGCCTATACCAAAAGATGCAGCTGACTCCAGTGAATCTGGGGATATAAAGTTTTTGACTGTGGGACGTTCGGTGTGGGAGTTATGACCCCAAAGGCGTTTTCCTTCGTTGTAGCGCCACCTAGTGGCCGGCATGTCTGAATTTTTTTGTATGCTGAGAATTCACGGACCTGGTTCTAGTCATGCAATAGGCATGTCTGCACCCTTTACGGTTTGGGCTGGGGACACAGTTTTAGCGGGCTTGGCCCCCTAATAATAATTCCTACAAAAACAATAGGGTTCCCTGCCGGCAGGGCTTGGGAACCGCGTTGCTCTGCAAAACGCGGTCCCAGCTCCTGCTCGGGCTTGGCCCCCTAAAAAGAAGTGTGGGAGAGAGAGAGCGAGAGAGAGTGAGAGAGAGAGAGAGAGAGGGAGATAGAGAGTGAGAGAGAGAGCGAGAGAGAGTGAGAGAGCCATGCCAATATCCCTGCTATGGCCTACTTCACATTGTGGGTTGGTGCAACGTCACCCACAAAATCTTTGTTTTGTTATAACCGCACATGGGGTTCTCGTTTAGGATAGAAAAAAAAACTGAAGATTGTTGAGATGTTTTGTGTTTTACAAAGAGCTAATCTCACCATGATGTGATGTAATAAAGGTTAAGAATATGGATATTACACAAGTTAAAACTATTGAGAGATTGGCCTCGATATTGGCACCTTAATTCTGATTTCCAGTACCTGTTTAGCGGAAGTCAAACTGGTCTTGGGATTAAATATAATTAAACCTGCAGTGTGTAGAATTTTGGGTTTTATTTCCTAGCAGATTTTGTAGAAAGTAATTATAATATCCATAAGTACATGTAATTTAGTGCATAATAGCAATTTTTTTTTCCTTAGAAAGGGTCTCATATATGTCCATATTTCTGCATATTTTGGACCAAGGCATAGTGCCGCCATCTTGAAAGTGTCATAGTTGGAATGTCACCAGGTGCATTGTTTAAAATGTAGCATTGTTCTTGTCCTTGAAGGCCACTGTAGCTTCTGTTATTATTGGAAAGGGTTGGGGTTACCCAGGGAGCGTTGCTTTCTATAACTTTGTAGAACTTTCTTGATGATGTCATATTACACACTGCACCTTTAAATGAACTGCTGTGAAGTGCCGACGTTGGGTACAGTCCTAATGTGTAATTCACAAACAATTCTATGTAATAACAGAAAAGATGAAGCCATGACTTTCTCTTCATGTTATCGAGAGAGAGAGAGAGAGAGAGAGAGAGAGAGAGAGAGAGAGAGAGAGAGAGAGCAATACCTCAATCTGCTCCGGTGAGTGACTGCTAAAACAACTGAGTACAACATTGTGGAACAGTGTAGCAGAAGCCGGGGTGATTTCACGGAGATATGGGCACATTTTCTGCTCCGTAACTGCTTTACAGCGCCACACACAGATAAAGCTCATCGGGGTGTAAAAAGCCCCAAACAAACAATTTTTTAACAAGTACACAAAAATTCAATCTCCAATTAGTTTTAATTTAATAGAGCAAGCTACAAGTTTTTTATTATCTCTCTCACAAGTCTTCACTTGCTGCTTAGGCGTTCTCTCGCTCTGCCATCTGTAGTTTAGGATGACATTATAGTTGCAAGGTTCGAGGATTTTTTTTATTTTGTGTGAGAATTGAGCGGTTACCGTTGTTGTTTATATTCACTTAATGAGGTGTGTCTTCATGGGGCAATATCAATTTTGGGTTTAATTTGTGGAACCGTTAAAAATTGAGTGCAACTTAAACCTGGGGTGGAGGATTTGGGGAGAAAATGGCAGTTGGGATAGAGATTCAAATCCAAATACCTCAACCGCTCCACTTGTTCTCTTTGGTCCCTCCCCTATGGTCCCTCCCTGACACGCTCTACACCAACAACGTTGTGCCAAAGTGAATGGACAGTCCCAACAGCCAATAGAACAGAGAATCGGAGCCTTGCTCTGATTGGTCAAAGTGTACAGCTCATGTTAACTTTGACCAATCAGGAATCATATACCCCAGCTTTATGGGTGATGTCTTTAAAATATTCGAAAAGATGCATAAAGATTAGAACAGTTAGGTAAAAGGGAGTGGAACCTAGCATGGTTTCCGTTAGCATAAAACCCTGCCACCCTTCCACTGTTTGATCGTGGCTGTTTATTCTAAGGTGTCTGTTTTTCACACCCTCGTTGCACTGACCACTTAGTTGTTGCCACTGTGTTGGCTTGAACTGGCCTCCTCTGAGCTCATCAACAAAGCATACTTACACACACACACACACACACACACACACGCACACACACACACACACACACACACACACACACAACGCACACGCACCACGCACACCACACGCACACGCACACACGCACACACACACTCACACACACACACACACACACACAGGCCACTTTTCGTTACCTCATCAACAAAGCGTGCTCACCTCGGGGCTGTAACTGTGTGACTCACCCTGTGGAGGTGTAAAACTGTTTGCAGTCTATTTCACCTGACCACAGTAACTGATATAGTGCCACAGTTACAGCCATGCTTTATTCTAAGGTAATGTATGACTTTTTAAAGGTGCAGTGTGTAATATCTTAGAGTATTTAGGTGAATGTTCTAGATTGCAAAGCTCTCTTGGTAACCAATCTTTTTTGGAGAATGTACAGAAGCTACGGTGGCCTCAAGACAAGAAGCTACTGTAGTTTACTAAATGGCATCATCTACCGCTGCCTCAAGCCTTTCACAATATCAAGTCGAGGTGCAGTGTGTAAAATGTATTGGGATTTTTCATAGTTGGTACAAATGGAATATAATATTCATAAGTATGTTTTAATAAGTGAATAATTGCCTAAACAAAATACAAGGCATAGATTCTTTTATATCCCTAGAATGAGACTTTTATATCTACATATGAGCGGGCACACCGCAATGATTCTACAGTAACACAGAATGGACAAACTTAACAGCCATATGTGTTTGTACAGTGGGCGTCCTGGGAAATGCACCTGTTGGAAGACAATAATAAGTAATATAGAATAAATAACTAATATTCACCTCATCACTTGATATTGTGGAAAGACACTTGAGGCAGTGGTGGAATGATGCCATCTTGATAAACTAGCTTCCTGTCCTTGAAGGTCACCGTAGCTTCTGTAATTATTCAAAAGGGATTGGTTAGCAAGGAAGCGTTTTAATCTAGAATTTTCCTCACTTGATGCACTAAACTAAATAATTCAATATTACACACTGCACCTTTAATATAACGTAAATATAATCTCAGTACTTGTTAAGACTTGGAATAACCAGGTCATGGGTTAGAATCTGAAGGCAATGTGTGCTGGCATGAGAATGTTTTCTCTGGTATATAAACGGTTTGTGGCGGTTTGCCTTCCTAGCAGCTGAGAACGCTTTGAATGTCACAATCGATATGTTATGCAACCTGCGCTGTGCTGACCAAACGCATCTCCTCACGGTCACGCTCTTTCAGGAGGATAATGCTGAACGTGTGTGTGTGTGTGGGGTGTGTGTGTGTGTGTGTTGGGTGTTGTGTGTGTGTGTGTGTGTGTGTGAATTGTGTGTGTGTGTGTGTGTGTGTGTGTGTGTGTGTGTGTGTGTGTGTGGTGTGTGTGTGTGTGTGTGTGTGTGTGTGGTGTGTCATTTCAGTAGTGTTCCAGGTGCTAGTACGAAGCAAAAAGACAAAACATGTATGTACAAAATGTATAGACAGTGTATTACTGGGTCTTAAAGCATTAAAAAAAGCAATGAATTTAATATAATATTAATTATAATTTTAACATTCTCAAAATAAGGCCTTAGAAGTATATAATTTCCCCGACAAAGTATTAAACTTCCTTAACAAAAGGTCTTATATATTTTTTTTTCTTTTTGTAGGATAAAATAAATACTTGGATACGCACTTTTGTATTTTTATTTTAAGAATATACACAACGCTATTATTACATCATACAATGTGAGTTTCCAATACATTATTATTGATAAGTTATTTAGTAAAATCACCTTAAAATGCATCAGAATTTCCATTACATCCTTCCTACTTTTGCCAGTATGGGCCTTGACATTGGCATTCAATATCCTTTCAAGTGGCATTAAAAAAAGGTATCAAAAAGGCTTCCATTTTACTGGGATATCCATGCGTGTACCCAGTGTAGACAAACTCCCCAATCCCACTGCCCACTAGCAAGCTCCGACAAGGTTAAAGAAAAATAAATTGCATGATTTTTTTTTCCCAACCAATGTTGTTCACTTCAGTATGGTATATCGGGCTATATTTGGCGGTTAATGATGTATGGCTTCGCACAGTAAAAGAAAATGGGTAGCACTCCCCCATTAAGATAAGCGCTTGCAGAGCCAAGGGGAACCTAGAAGTGCCAGTGGCATATTGATTGCGTGCCCTGTGTTATTACAGTAGGGTTAGCGCCGGCTGCTCCCTGCTCAGCCCCGGACAATTTCCTTTTCGAAGGGAAAAGTTATGGCACGAACAACAATGAACAGCAATAGAAAAGTGAACCCCGGTTTTTAACCAGATGAAAAATGGTGCTGAGGGCAGTT
The DNA here is from genome assembly GCA_026122265.1 of Ammodytes dubius. Lineage (NCBI taxonomy): Eukaryota > Metazoa > Chordata > Actinopteri > Uranoscopiformes > Ammodytidae > Ammodytes > Ammodytes dubius. Next base: position 30,869,411 of record CM047505.1, on the reverse strand, counting down.
AATAGTCCAGTGTATGTGAATGTACAGTACAGTGGGAAAAAAAGTTTGTTGTTTAGGACTTTTATTTCATTTTTTTTAATCTCAATATCGTTAAGGTAAATTGTTTGGGGAAGATTTGTAAGATTATTTGGGCAATTCTGACCCACAATCCAGTGCGCACATGAAGTGACGTCACATCGACGGAGCCTCCAAATGACAACAAACAGGGATGCGTTCGGATATAAAAGCAAGAGGCAAGATCAAGGGCAATGTTATGAGAAATAAATAAGTAAAAGTATGTCACAATAGTATGCCTACTGCATCCCAACTAGATTATTGTTAGGTGTAGTATGTAGAATAGAAAAAAGAAAGAGTATGCAATTTGGAACGCAAGGATGATGAAGCTGGTCACATCAGGCTATAGATTAAGGGCTGATTTGTAACCTGCCGATGCATTTAACTTGCTATAGATTACGTATATAGGTTTAAACCTGTAAGTAAGTACAAATATGCTCTGTAACAGCATGGGGCTTGTATGATGACAGGACAAAATGCACAGGCAGCCAAAAATGAATGACTTGTGGCAGTTGCAATGATTAGACATTTACATTGATTACTGATCAAATATCACGTGTATATCTCCAGGGTGCCAGCTAATTAAAATCATCAACTAAAGGCTGAGAAAGCAATAGCCAAACAAGGCCCCATGTTGCTTTGCTTTGCAGCTGGTTCAGCAAAACAATTGTGATTTTTTTCCACACATCACCACACTTTAGTTCATTTACATTTGAATGCAGTAGGTATACCTTCTGTTGTCGACATATTGTTGATGGCTATGTCTTACTCTATCAGGGTGAATGAGTTCTGTGTGTGTGTTGTGTGTGTGTGTGTGTGGGTGTGTGTCTTTAGTGTGTGTGTGGTGTGTTGTGTGTGTGTGAGTGTGTTTTTAGGTGTGTGTGTGTGTGTGTTTAGGTGTGAGTTTGTCTGTGTCTTTAGTGTGTGTGTATGTGGTGTATGTGTGTGTGTGTGGTGTGTGGTGTGCGCGTGTGCTGTGTGCGTACAAGTACAGATGCTACACACTATAAACCTGTGCAATTGCCAGGCACATAAGATAGATAGTGGCAGAGAGGAGAGCCATGTTCACATAACTCATTATAGTTTTAGAGATTATCGAGTGTGTAGCAGCTGAGGATGTGACATGTATGTTGAATAGTCTACACAACATGTAATGGCGTGCACAATTAAAGTGTTTCCGCAAATGTACTGTGCCGAGAGCTGTCTCTAAATTATTACTTCATTCTACATAATCACTCCCTGCACTCTAGATAGCATGCTAAGTGTAGGCTACATACAGTACAGGTGTATATATATATTCTGGTCCCTACATGAAAACCTAATGCTTTCAGTGGTTGTTCAAATGCTTAAAAACTACCCATGTCCTTTGTCATTGTTTTATTGCAACGGACTGTAGCACTGTGCTGAAGAATAATTTTCCTCTCAGGGACACCACAATTATTTGATCATATTCTTAAGATTTGCATGACATCAAACCCAATTTCCTCATGATTTGAAATACATTTTTTGTTGTTTTACTAATATTTAAGTGAGGCATTTATTTCTATAATAGCTATTCAATGTATTTAAAATCAGTAATCACCCCTATATGCTATTTTGTTTTTAATGTTTGTGGTAGACCATCAGTGCAAATAATGCTATTTGATATAAGTTGTTCTTATGCCTTTGTCACGAGTACTCTCACCCAGGAACAACAGCTGAGGTAATAAAACACTACCGCCTTTTCTCCAAAGGGTGCGCAATAATTTACACAAACTGAAGTTCCTCGGAGCACCTTTAACAACTATATTCACATAACCTTTTCCCCTCACCACTGACACAAGTTGATTTACGCACAATATTTCAGGAGAACATTTTTCTCTCGAATCGCAACTCTTTTTTTTTCTATTCTACATACTAATCGACGATAAAAATATCTAGTTAGGATGCGTAGGCAACTATTGGACATACTTTTACTCTCTTATTTCCTCATAACATTGGCCTTGATCTTGCCTCTTGCTTTATATCCGTCGCACCCCGTTTGTTTCATATGGAGGCTTTGTCGATGTGACGTCACTTCACGTGCGCACTGGATTGTGGGTCAGAATCGCCCAAATAGGATGCAGTTTTCAACACTAACAATCTTGGCCGCATGAGTATGAAATCCGGGTACTTCCAACCACCCTAAATCTGGCCACAAGAATCGGGACATACTAAATCTTTTTCTACATAGGCCTACTAATAGAGAAAGTATGCGATTTGGAACGCAACCAGGGTTTTTTATGTTTTGCACTTGGTGTGATATTTGAGATTTTTTGAGAGATGTGTGAATCCATTTACACCCCTAGAATAGTGAAATAACACCCTGTCCTGCCACATAGGAAACATTTTGTTAACGATATTATCCGTCCCCCGCGCTAGACGACATACTGTGAGAGGAGCCATTTGGGAATTTGGTAAAAAATGGGTTTTTAATTAGAAGACAATGGGAGAATGTGATAGTAGTGTTTTGCATGGTAACACTAGGATTTGGTTCTCACACAACCATACACAGACATGTTCAGTGTTATTGGCTATAGTGAGTGAATACTGCAAAATATTCTGTTTAGCAAAAAGTGATTACCATTTGAGATACAAACAGCCAGGATTTCAAAGTAATTTAATTCCAATAGCCAGATTTTGTCCGTAATACATTATCTAATGTATTTTGAACATCTACAGTGCCTCTACACAATACCATGAAGCCAATACCTTTTATATACTATCTATGACCAATACACAACCCATATTCCAACAAGCACTCTAAGCTATTCAACCCATCCATAATAACCTGATATAAGACATGCAGATAAGAAATTGTAACAGCCCAGATACACTGTTTTAATTATGGTGTGTTAATGTTATGTGCTAATATGTTCACAGCAGCTATTAGCACCTATTAACCGCTACAGTAAGAATGATGTGAGGTGTGACTATTTAGACAAAACATAGACATCAAGTTTACGAAAAATATTTTTAAAAGTGATGTTGATGTGTGTCATGCAAACAGCCCAGATAAACTGTTCACACTGCATTGTGTTAATGGTATGCACTGTTATATATTGTAACATACAAATGAGTAGTTGTTGGCACCTTTTTTTACACTTATTTAATTCTATAGCAAGTAATATATGAGGTGTTATTATTGTGAAAAAGAATACTTACTAGATTTAACATCTGTATAGCCATCAGTACAACGTCGGATAGACAGCTATGCAACAATAGTGTTTCCTCTCTGAGATTTTAGACTATAGTTTTTAACGCTTATGTATTGCTATGCTAAGCTATTTGTGAGGTGTTTTTTTATAAAATATAAAAAATAAAAATAAAATAATTACTACGTTTATTTAATAGCTTTTTTTACCATCAATACATACAAATAGGATAGCTATGTAGCTACTGTATGTAACTGCACTGTTTCTTTTCTCTAGTTTTTAGCACTTATTTACTGCTATATTAAGAAATGTGTGAGGTATGATTGTATTATATAAAAACACTAATAATAATTACTATGTTTGTTAAATATCTTTATTCCAATCAGTACCTTACAATGGCATAGCTGCTGTATGCAACTGCACTCTTTCTTTTCTCTCTCTCTCTCTCTCTCTCTCTCTCTCTCTCTCTCTCTCTCTCTCTCTCTCTCTCTCTCTCTCTCTCTCTCTCTCTCCTCTCTCTCTCTCTCTCTCTCTCTCTCTCTCAGTGTAGTCCTTGGTGCTTATCTGCTCTCTGCTTTGGCCTGTAGACAAACTGGCAGTGTGACATAGAGTCAGGCTGAGGGACTTACTGCAGGATTGAGCTGAGACAGTGTCTGTAGTGAAGAGCATTCTGCCCGTGCCAGAGAGAGGCTCCCCTTGCTCTAGTGCGGGTCAACTACGCTGCACTCTACAACATACCACACACACACACACAGTAACATACGGACACACACAGTAACATACGGACACACACACACACACACATACACACACACACACACACACACACACACACACACACACACACACGTAACATACGGGCACACACACACACACACACACACACACACAGTAACAGACGGACACACACATTAACACACACACACATTAACAGACACACACTAGCAGAAAACCACACACATACACACACACACACACACACACACACACATACACACAGACACACACTAGCAGAAAACCACACACATGAACACACACACACAGACACACACTAGCAGGCACACACACATTAACAGATACACATACACACAGACACACACTAGCAGGCACACACACATTAACAGATACACACACACACACACACTAGCAGAAAACCACACACATAAACACACACACACGGGCAGAAACACGCACACACATACTAGAAGATACACACACATTAACAGACATACTCGCCCACACACACACACATTCACACACTTGCACTGGTTTATAGTGTGCGGCATCTGTAGTTGTACACACACACACACACACACACACACACACACACACACACACACACACACACACACACACACACACACACACACACACACACACACACACACACACACAGACTTTTCTTTCATCCTTCACGTGTGACAGGCATGACCAGGCTGACCTGACAGTACTCAAGCCTAATCCGAGTGCACTATCTCTGGGTAGCAGACGGACTGAGGAGCCTCCGTAGCGTGGTGCTAATACTACCACCATGTTTCCTAACACACAGACACACACCGGACACACACACACAGGACACACACACACACACACACACACTCACACACTCTCTCTCACACACACAGGACACACACACACACACCGGACACACACACACACACACACACACACACACTGACTGAGGAGCCTCCGTAGCTTGGTGCTAATAATACCACCATGTTTCGTTAACACACACACACCGGACACACACACACACACCGAACACACACACACACACACACACACACACACACACACACACACACACACCACACACCGGACACACACACACACGCACACACACCGGCCACACACACACACACACACACTGCAAATACTACCACCATGTTTCCCTGGTCATTACCGGCGCTAGGCCTCTCTACACGGATAGAAGCAATGAAGGAGAACCTCAATAAATGATCAGTACAGTGCTCGTTGCCAGCAACAATGCACACTGCATCTGTTGCCTCCCGTGTTGCTTGCAATGTTGCTCATGCACCGATTATACGAACCAATAAACCTCTCTAGAATAATAGTATAAAACCTTGCAAATTAACCATACGGCAGGTGGGTTAGTATGCCCATTTTAATGACTTACATTTGGCTACGGGAAAGATGGTTGTTGGAAGACACAGGCTGCGTTCCAAATCGCATACTCTCGCATACTATTCTACATACTTGAGCTGATCATAAAAACATATCTAGTTAGCAGGAATTAGGCATAAAATTGGGGGATACTTTTACATATCTATTTCACCATCCTTAACGTGCCTCTTGCTTATATATTCGTCCCATTGCTTGTTGTTTTCACACGGAGGCTCCATCGATGTCATATTACTTCCGGTGCTCATTAGATTGGCGGTCTTATTTACCACAAAAGCTGCTGATTTCCACACCAACATATAGTAATAATATGTGTTAATTGTAATGATGCTTTTTGATTAGTGTCTTGTCATGAAGGTATCGGCCCTGCGCTCATCAGAACGTTGTTTGTAACTATTACATAATAACTTACATAAAAAAAAAAATGTATTTCAATATATTTTTTTTAAATGTTAAAATACATATGCAAATTTAGACTAATGAAGAAACCCTAAGACTTCCATAAAGATGATTTTTTATTTATTTATTTTTTTTTGGGACGAAAAGATGAAAAAGCACGAGGGCCATGTTGCCATGTTGCCTAATGAAGTCTGGGGCTTATAGCGCCTCTCATGACAGGATAATTACAAACCAAATGCTCCCAGTGACACTTCAAAGGGGGGACACTTCATCGTGCCAACAGCTATAGCAACACATCTCGCCCAATCAAGATGGCCCTGACCTAATCAGTCTTCTCTGGCTGCTGTCTAATGTCTTCCACATAGCCACTATACCGACCAAAGCATAGTTGACAGTATTAGAATCATAATACAGCTCCGGAAAAAAAATTAAGAGACCAGTTTGGATTTTCTTAAATCTTCATCTCTATATTACTTATTGAAAATGCTCTCAATGACAAAACATGTATTGGAATTTGGTAGAAATGTTGTCAGAAGTTTATATTGTAAAACCAAAATGTTACATTTACTCAAACATAAACCTATAATAGTAAAACGAGAGACACTGAACATTTGGAGCGGTCTCTTAATTTTTTCCAGAGCTGTATATGTGAGGTAATGGAGTTGGTGTGACATGCATATAGAGGAATTAGTATATTTGATGCTGCTTCAGTAACATGCTTATGTTTGTCCCATGGTTTGTAAAAACAGGACACAGCCTGACACCAGACCCGCCTAACTACTTGCGCTCAATTTTCATTTCCCTTCAGAGCTACTGAAAAGGGCAAACATACAGCCGTTATCTCAACATTACATTTTCTTCAATAGTCAAAATTTGCATATGTAATTTTAACATTTCTAAAAAAAACATTGGAATAATTTTTTTTTATGTAAGTTATTATGTAATAGTTAAGATTTGACCCTATTTCACCATATTAGTCTTACCAAAATTTGTCTAGATAATCTGCTTCCATCTCAATCTACATACCGTTAGCCTCATAGCATAATTGCCCACATCATATTTACTCTGCTCTTCGTTTACTCTACATCTACTCTATTATACATCTACTCTACTCTACATCTACTTTTCGTTAGCCTAATAGCATAATTGCCTAAGTCATATGTTAAGGGTTATAGAGTATAGGGTAACGTAGATGTAGAATAGAGTAGATGTATAGTAGAGTAAATATGATTTAGTCAATTATGCTATGAGGCTAACAATATACAATATTTTAGTGATTATGAACAGGCATGAATATCAGTGTTTCTGCATCAGTCAGGGATGTAATGTGGCAAAAAATGTGTTGCAGATACTTCAATCACTGTGCATGTTGTTGGAAACACTGCGGGTGTTTATTAAGTACTTCTCCTGTGAATCCAGTAAATATGTTTTCCACAGTAAGTAGCTGGAAGATATTTATCTCACTGTGGTGCTAACGATAAACTTGTTCACCTACATGGAGTGTTTGACCTAGCCCTATTTTCCATTGTGTATAGTAAATAATTCGAGAAAATAAGTCAGGGGAACAGAATATGAAAAACTTGCAAACAAAAGAACTGACAGTGTAAATGCATTAGAAACAATATTGTGAACGTTGTTATTACTCAGAATGCAGATGAGAAGCTATGGGGGATAATCAGATATCCGAAAGCGCAAAAAAACTCAGGATAATGCAAACACAATAATCTCGTAAATCACGTTTTGACTTCGAAAGAACTAGCAGCAGTATTGTGATAAATGCCCAGCTGAACGCATCTGGTTTTCGTCCCCACATAAAAAAAATAATGTAATTAAAAAAACAGCGAGATGTGTTTAAGATAGTGCTGCACTGACACATCTGAAATTTTCTCTCCTTCCATAAGAAAATACATATATAACTAGAGCAATGGAGAGGGTAGGCCTAACTCCAAACTGACGCCTCACTGTAATAAAGACATTTTTTCCCGCAGAAAAGAATTCACTCATAAAGTCGAAAACATTTCAAATGAACCCAGCGAGGGTGCTCTGTCTCTCTGTCTCATTTAGTCCTGGTAACTCACACCTGATGTATGTCTCCTGCTGCTGTATTGCTGCAGATGTCACTTTGCAGAGGTGCTTAACTACAATATGTCATGGCACTTTTCCATTACATTATACCACTTTCTTCTCTACTGTACTCTACTCACCTTTGGTATCGGGTTATTTTCTGGATGTTGATTACCATTACAAGATAGTACCCATGATAGCACTGCCTCTATGTAGCCAGTCATCATATAGCGACTTTAGCAGCTAACGGTAATTGCTATGCGTTTCTACACAGTCTTCATCAGGGCGATTATTTGCATAATTTTGTTTTTTTAATGGAATAACATTTTGATCATGTGTGATAGCAGGCTTAGCTGTCTTTAAAAAAAAATAAAAAAATAATCAACGTTAACCACGTACTTTGGAGAGTTGGAGTTATACTCTCTCATTTAGTGCAGCTCTTTTCAACTCAATCTGGATTTTCTCGCCATTGTTTAAAGAAAAACAAAATCTGGGGAGACAGTAATCACAGAAACTGCGACCGCTACAGTAGCTTGGATAGAATGCCAACCACTGATGATGTTCTGACCAATCAAAATGTAGTACCTGGTACCTACACTGTTTTTGAACCTCAACGGAGTAGGTACCAAAAAAAGTTGGTACCAGGTACTTTTTTAAAGATAATTTTTTGCATTTTTCAAGCTTTATTAGATAGTACAGAACAGAGTTGAAATGGGGAGACAGAGAGAGAGAGAGAGAGGGGGGGGGGGTGACAAGCAGTAAAGGTCCATAGGTCGGATTTGAACCCGTGACCACTTAACGAAGGCCGGAGCCGATATGGTATGCACTCTATCCACTACACCACTGGAGCGCCCCGGTACCAAGTACTTTAACATAGTGTAAAACAAAAAGAAAGACCAGTAGAATAGTCACAAATCTGCAAATTTGGAACAGATGATGTTTGGATCATCACAAACACACTGCAGATGCATTTTTAAATCATTTATGTTTAGAAGACTTGCAACAAATAGAAAATCTTCATTTATTTACTAGACCAGTTCACTACAATATTTCATTACAGGAAAAACCGCCAACGCTCTTTGAAAAACAAGCCCAGCATCTGTTTAAACATCAACAACAGTGATTAGAACACGTTGATACATTTTGCACCAACATTTCCACTGATTTGGACCTCGACAGCCGTAATATATTTTTTTTTAAAACGCATTACAAATTAGCCAAATAAATTATTCCTCTACTAACATAACAGTACATTTTCTATTAACAAGAGGACATGCACTCACTTGGGGGGGAGCAGAAGCAGGCAGGCAGGCACCCACTCACCATAAATAAACCATGATAGCAGCTGAATATTGTAGAGGGAAGGAGGGAGAAGGACTCTTGTAATGATAGTGGACGGTCGTCCGAAATCTATTTCCCAAATCACCCACTCTCCGAGCCACAAGAAGAGCCTCTCCGGAGACTTTTTACATTACTGGTCAATCACTCTATGTTATATTATCCTTGCCTGTCTTTTTCATCACTGTATATAACTTGCTGTCACACACAGACACACACACACACACACACACACACACAATAGCGCGCACACACACACACACACACACACAATGATTCCGAGTGGCCTCCTTCACTCTGACCCTCAATTACCTGGCCCAATCATCTCCGACAGGTGTTGAGGTACAGTAATAAACCCTTGGCTGATTCTGCCGAGGCCGTCCTCTCTCTCTCTCTCTCTCTCTCCTCTCTCTCTCTCTCTCTCTCTCTCTCTCTCTCTCTTCTCTCTCTCTCTCTCTCTCTCTCTCTCTCTCTCTCTCTCTCTCTCTCTCTCTCTCTCTCTCTCTCTCTCTCCTCTCTCTCTCTCTCTCTCTCTCTCTCTCTCTCTCTCTCTCTCTCTCTCTCTCTCACTCTCCTCTCTCTCTCTCTCTCTCTCTCTCTCTCTCTCTCTCTCTCTCAAAGCACTCGCTCTAGAGAGAGCTTTGAAATGACTGGAATGAACTCAGGTGCGGTGACCACAGTTGTCACACAGCTGCCGGCTAAGATTGTTTAGTGGAATAGATTTTCTTTCTTTTTTTTTTTTTTTTTTTTTTTAACAATAGCGTTTTTATTGCTCTGAGCGGACTGTATATAAACAATAGCAGATGTGTTAAAGGTGGGGGCGCTCCGGTGGCGTAGTGGATAGAGCGCGTACCATATTGGCTCCGACCTTCGTTGCAGTGGAAGTAAAGGTCCACGGGTCGGATTCGAACCCGTGGACCTTTACTCAACCACGGAGACACCAGACGGGCAGAAGGGCACTAGAAGGGTACTAGACGGGCACTAGCAGGGCACTAGAAGGGCACTACAGTATAAGAGAACTCATTAAGGCACGTCATTGAATTTTCTTGTTCTAGATGGCACATCATCAGAATGTATTGTATGAAGGGGCACCCTGGGAGGGCACCCAATCATGTTTTACACGCGAAAAGGGCAGTCAATAAGGCATTTCCTCTCGTTTTCACCACTCTTGAGGGCACATTAACGCGCTTTTTCAACCATTAACCCTTTCATGCATGAATTATGATATCCTTAGTCTGGATTTTTTTCTCAAGTGATTTTATACTTCTTTAGGCATGAAAAGAAAAAATATAACTTCATTTTTTTTAAACACACATTTTTCAGAGAGTTTTACACATGTCCACTCAGGTGGACTCCATGCGTTTTGACTTCTCAAATTTGCCCTTATTTATTTAACAAAATAGTGAAAACAATGCTATATTATCTGAAAACTATAAAATTATATATATTTTCAATGCCTGTTCACATATATAAACATATTCCAATACTTCAATCTAATGCAAAAGCGTGGAATAATTTTTTCAATCAAAATTTTCTATGAAAATAACAGACAACTTTTTCCTTGGTTCTCCAATTTCTCTTTTTCAGGTGTAATTCAGTAGTACAGCCCACTGACTTGTACATCACTTCATCAAAGCTATTTTTATATGAAAATTGGCATCATAGTGACACCAACTGTTTTACACATAATGGAATAATCTGGATTATTTTTTTTTTTTACACAAATACTTCAAATTGCATTCTAATAACATGAATCAATTGATTTAAAACCAAAAAGTTACAGCAAAGTAAGCTTTTTCAAGCACAAACACATCTGCAGTCATGGTATTTATTGAAGTCTGTGATGCATGATGTCCAATTTAGTGGACAGGTGATTAAACATAATTTCCTCGCAATGTAAAATCAATAATTGGAAATTTTAACAACTATATAACTCCTAAGATGTTACTTGATGTTGCCATATTTTTTTTACCTGCCAGGCTCTCCTATTTTAGAAGTATTTACAGGATATACCTGAGCTAAACAACTTTTCTGCTCCCTGTCGGCCATCTTGGTTTTGACTAATTGTGGCTGCTCTTGGTTGGCCACTGGTTGGCAATGCATTGGATGACACACAAGAGTCCACTGTAGTGGCTGATATGCAACTAGGCGATCTACATCCATGCATATTCAAGAAAACAGCATTTGAATAGCTGTCCACTGTAGTGACCACTATGCGTGAAAGGGTTAAGGCGCTACCATAGCTAGCAACATGCCTATTTACAGAGCCTAGGCTGTGTCTACAATATGATTGTATTGTATGTAGCCTGTAACACTGGACTTGTTTTTCTTCAGTGCACACATAGTATGGACAGGTTGTGAGGGGATATTCACTGATTTTGACAAAAAGTGATTTTGACAACAAGCGTTCTCCAGAATCACTGACTGCACCTTTTAGCGTATATGGCTGGCAGGGTTCTCAACTTTTGGAAATTGTTTAGAGTGAGACAGAAGCGAATTCCCCATGCTCGAAGCGCGCGAGCAAATTATTTTTTTGTATTTATTTAATAATTTAAAGCATAATAATGGTTTTTAACACAAGTTCAGTTCAGTATAATTTCTTAGCTTTAGTTAAAATATAGCCTATTGTAGTCATTTTATGATGAAAGTAAAACTGGATTAATACCAAATGCCAGACTAGTGAGATGGGTGTAGGCCTAGGGTAGTTGTTCGGGGTAGTTATTTCAGTAAAACTCTTAGTTCAGTTCAGCAAATATGGATACTGGATATTACTGATGCTCGCTGTTGTAGCTTTGAGTGGCAGATTTTGAGGCCTTCAGGATTGGGGTTGCTTTAAGAGTCTGGGCCTATTATCTCATAATCCGTATGAACCAACTGGCCCTAAGCGAAATATGATTAGGGGGCCTCCCTCCAATGTTAGCGCTGCTGAAACTATAGATGTTTATTAAATATCATTCACACACCCAGTGTTTTCCGCTAGTGCCTCCACTGTGCGGCTGTGCGAAAGTATTAGACAGCCGAGATTCAGACCCTCCTAGGGGGGTCCGGGGGTATGCCCCCCCGGGAGAGTTTTTTAACCTTTTCAAAGTGAAATGCATGAATCTGGTACACTTTGAGAGGAAAATTAAGAGGCTAAATCTGAGAAATTTTGTGTGAACAAATAATTTGGAGACACTGGGTCAGATGAATTAGAAGCTATTGAAGAAGGACACATGGATGTTCCATAAAAATATTAATTTAAAATAAAACATTATGGAGGGTCCTCTGGGTTGGGCTTGGAGCTCTTTTTCTTTTACGGGACATATTTCTCTGTATTATAGTGAATGCATTTAAATGCAGTGTGAGGAACTAAGCAGAAGAACTCTGTTGTCCAGCTACTGTATCTTTTTTTCCACAGACATGGCTGAAATAGGCTATAGACTATACACAGTGCATGGGCAACTGAGGGCAGCCCCATTTCCAATTGTTTTTTAAATAAACTCAATACACACTGTGCATGGATGTGAACGTGACATGATCAGATAATTTCGGATTTCCTCCCAGATGAACTGATTACATTTTTAGGCTATTAATTATCTAGACCAAAACATTTTATTCCTTTTTTGTATGATAACTGACATTTTCACAATATGATGTTAATATCAAACACAAAAAAAAAAAAAAAAAAAAAAGGGGTTTTTTTTTTTTTTTTTTGGAGGGGGCCCCCCAGTGCAGTCGGGGGCCCTAAGCGGCCGCTTAGTTCGCTTATGCCTCGGGCCGGCTCTGCCCCCCACACTGGGTCTTGAAACGGGCCCCGAGATCGTTAAGACCGCCCCTGCACGCTTGTCGTGCCCTCGTGCCGCCTGACGAAATGCTGCACCTTCTCTCTGCCCGCTCGCCTCTCCATTGAGAATGCATTAGTTGGCGCAACAAACGCCTCGGCCCGTGTGAAACGGCCTTAACTACTGAACGAAGGATATCAAATGAGTTTCTGGCATTTTCCCCAAAAAACTGGACAAATTGTGTCCCGGGAGAGATTTTTCTTTTCCCGGGACAGCTGGTGAAAAAAGAGAACAATTTCGGGAAAAACGGGACGGGTTGCAACACTAGGTGATGGTGGTGACGGTCAGGATTTATCGAAGCTATATAAAAAATTAAAAAATGTTTGGCAGAGTTATAATTTGCGTGAGAAATGCAAGGTGTGGCGTGGAGCGTGTGAATTGCCTGAGATGCGTGTGTCTCACTCTCATTGCGTGAGGGTTGAGAACCCTGATGGCTGGGCTACGTGTTTCATTGCTGTAGCCTAATTGTGTTTGCTAATCAGTCACGCGTGGATGTATAGGTAGTGACATTTATCATGGTGTTTTTTTTAAGTAGCTTTCCACTAGACAGCGCTAACAGTGAAGAAAAAGTAAGTTGTCAGCGGAAGCTTAAATAGAAAATTAAAGACTAAAAGACAATCTCAGACCCTCAGCACTTAAACCCACACCTCTATACATTACTGCTTAATTGTGTTGCAGAGAGAGCGTTTTCCAGTCACAAGGAAACAGCATCACCGCATCATAAACTTTGCCATAAAGCCCATGGGGGGATACACAGCCCTAACTACAAAAGGGTCCAGCACGGATTTAAGCAGTATTTTAGGGAAACAAAGTTAGAACAAGTAATAAAGGCTTATAGTTATAAATATATACACCATTTACAGGAAGTGAATGTTATCATTTGAATTTGATGCAGTTGTTGGTGTCTTATAATCCCGAAGGGGATGGGTCCTTGTTTGGACATGACACAATAATAAGAATTCATTCATTCATTCATTCATACAGCTCTGGAAAAAAAATAAGAGACCAGTCTGGATTTTTCTTGAATCTTCATCTCTACATTACTTGTGTATTAACAGTATATTTTTTTCAGCACGCACACAGTACAGGCAGGTAGCAGATCAGGTGAAAATAGTCACTGATTTTGACTGAATTTTTTTTTGATAACAAGCATTCTCCAGAATTGCTGACTGCACCTTTAACTGTACAGTAAAGTCCCATAATAATAACTTCTGCCTTCTATCTTTGTGACTCTTCTTGTAGACAGTCACACAATGCATTTCATTCCATTTCACGCACATTAATAAACTGGTTCCTGATGTGTTCATTCAGCCTTTGTACGAGGGCAATATGTTCCTCCAATTCACTCCACAGCTCCTTCATCAAAAAACATTCTCTGGCTCACAGAAAGGGAAGCAGTGTCTCAGTCTAGTGTGTGTGTGTGTGTGTGTGTGTGTGTGTGTGTGTGTGTGTGTGTGTGTGTGTGTGTGTGTGTGTGTGTGTGTGTGTGTGTGGTGTGTGTGTGTGTGTGTGTGTGTGTGTGTGTGTGTGTGTGTGTTGTTGTTGCTGCATTGTCTGACCTAGAAAGACTCAGCAGCAGCAGCAGAAGAAGGAGAAGGCTTGGAGCTGAGACACTTATGAAGCTAAATTAGTAGCCTACATACATACGTTCTACTGTGTGTGTGTGTGTGTGTGTGTGTGTTGTGTGTGTGTGTGTGTGTGTGTGAGTGAGTGTGTGTGTGTGTGTGTGAGAGAGTGAATGTGTTTGTTAATGTGTGTGTGTGTGTGTGTGAGAGAGAGAGAGAGAGAGAGAGAGAGAGCGAGATAGAGAGAGTGAATGTGTTTGTTAATGTGAGTGTGTGTGTGTGTGTGTGTGTGTGTGTGTGTGTGTGTGTGTGGTGTGTGTGTGTGTGTGTGTGTGTGGTGTGTGTGTGTGTGTGTGTGTGTGTGTGTGTGTGTGTTTCATAGTAACTAGCATGCACAAAGGCCTACATACCACAGGCATATACAGGTCAGGCTAAGCAGTGGTGGAAGGCATGGCACAGGCAGTGTACAGTTGACTAGAGGGAATGCATTTTATAAAGGGGGAAATAAGGAGGATTGTAACGCAGGATTGTATCTACTGCAGACTAATAGTAATATTAGTGATGTAAGGTTGTCATGTATTGGGCCCTTTGTGGATGCTGGTTACTATGAAGTATACACAGACAGACAGATAGACAGACAGACACACAGACAGACAGACACACACACACACACATACACACACACACCGTAGATTCTACGGTGTGTGTGTGTGTAGAACATAGACTGCTACTAAAAAGTATACCAAAAAAGAATGGAAGCCACAATAAAACATGTATTAAGGGTTTTATATAGCAAACAATGTGCTGTTGAAAAATGCCCTTTTAACATAGCTGACGGGCCCTTATTGAATATGGGTCCTATGGTGCAACTGCACTGCCCGCACTGTTCATAAATACGCCTTTGAGCAACATTTAACTGACGTTCGGCAACCACACACTTCATTCTGATCTGTTAAGGGGTAGGACTAGATACGTTTTTTACTTCCTCCTACCCCCTTCCGAGCATGTAGAAAGTGTGTCTGTTTTTTTTTTTTTTTTTTAAATTCGATTTTTTTTTTTTTTTTTTTTTTTTTTTTTTTTTTTCATCTATTTTTCTATTGCTCGCATGTTCGAAATAAAGACAATTAATAAATCAATCAATCAATTCTTACTATTCCTTTTAGCTTTCCGTGCAATGTTTGTGTTTGGAACGTTTTGAAATATGAAACAAAATGAGATCCATTTAATATGACTTGCTGCTCGTTGCAATAACCGCTCACCGATAAACAGTCTGTATAACTGGTGTCATGGCAAGGCTTATGAAAATACATTTGACGGATAATTTTCTTAACTCATTCATTCCATTAAGCGCCTCGCTCATGTTGTGTAATCAAGTGAACGGAGGCTCTATTCATTCCTCCTCTGGGCTCGAGAAAAACGTCTTACATTAACAAGTTAAAAGTCGGCAAATCACACACACACACACACACACACACACACACCACACCACACACACACACACACACACACACACACACACACACACACACACACACACACACACACACACACACACACACACACACAGAGCAAACAGGTCTGAGTCATTCAAGGAATTAGAGGATTCATACAAGCCCAATCCCCTGCGGGCAGACGGCCAAAGGAGGTGGCAGGGTACAGGGTCTCATGAGGTGAACCAAGCCACAACAGGCAGGTCTGCAGAGGCACTCACTGACATATGAGCCAATGCAAACATAAACACACAGACTCCAATACACTTTATTGTGGTGGATTTTGAAGGTTAATACCAGAGTTTGCTGAGCGTGTATGTCTTAAAGGTTGGGGTCACTGGGGGAGAACGAGCACCCATAGAAGGACATGTGTTTGACTTGTTGTGATGAAACAATCTGTCTATTAGTAGAAGATTAAGACACATGATCCCCCCCACACATGAGATATAAGACACTGTTCTGTAGCTATCAAGAGTGCCATGCGGCTCTCACTGCTGCTTCGATGCTACCATGAAATCCTCTGTATGTTTGACGGATGCTCTTGAAATAAACCTTTCTGAAACACAATGATGATGTCCAGCCTCGCACTTGTCTTTGTCAAGCCATGGGGAACATTCGGCTACTACATTATGTTACTCAATGGCATATCTCAGAGAATAGGAAGCAGGACCTATACAACCAGAGAACAGTAGCTTGACATCATAAATACTTGTTATTTTTTTAAAGATTTTTTTGGGGCATTTTTCAAGCTTTATTAGATAGTACAGAGTTGAAATTGTGTTAAATGTATAGCTATTACCCGACGGTACTATCGTGTACCAGCGTATAATTTGGGGAAGGTTTATGAGGATAAGAACATTGCATACTGCCCAACCCTAATGCAGAGAGAATAATTTGTGTTGTTGGGAGAACCACATTCCTTTGTAGTTGGAATTGGCCACTAAGTAATAGCACCCACAGAAAATAATTACAGAACAAGTTCCCAAAATCTCGGAAAATAAAACTTTCTCTGCTTTGTTCAGCTGTAATTACAGTACGTTGCAAACCTCATATGCCCTTGTTCTTAAAAAAAAAAACTAAATGATTCGGAGATCAAACCACTAGAATTAATTGGGGAATGGTTTCGGGGGGGAGAGTATCATTTTCGAGCTGTATCAACGTTGGAGTGTTTTTCATTTTTTTTACAATAGCTTGTTGTTGAGAGCTTGGTGCACGCTGATTGAAGGTGCTAAAATGTCAAGTGCAGAGAGAGGGCTTTGATTTTTAGGTGTTGTCAGCAAACCGGTGTGAATTCTAGCTGAAGTGCTATTCCCTTTCGAACACACACACAAAACACACACACACACACACACACACACACACACACACACACACACACTCGACGCCCGACAGAAGCACTGATGTTAATTTTGAGGTAACAATAGATCAAATGCTGCTTCGCAAAAAAAAACAATTCCATGCAGGTGGTGGAATTTTGAGTTTATTTTTCCTTGATACAGACATTACAATAGCAGTGGAATTCAAAATGCACATGAAAGTGCAACCATCAAAAGCAGTTGGTTAAGTGAATGTACAGAATCATGAAGCTATGTGTGAGTAGGTCGGTCTCCCCAACTAATAACACAGAAGCCGGTTCGAGTCATATTTCTTGCACACGGACCCAAATTAATCAATGTTCCCAATCAGTTTTTTTTACTATGGGAAAGGGGTAGGATTAGATAAGTGTATACTTCTTCCTGCTCCTTTTCAGGCATATCTCAGCAATACAGATCATTTTTTTTTTTTTTTGTGAAAACATAATTTGTTTATTGTATTTCCATGCTTTTCATTTTGTTTTGTATGTTTGATATGTCTGAAATAAATTGAATCAAATCAAAAAGTGTTCCTCGCCAACATACATTATGTGCATCTTTGAGGTCTAACAAACGTGTTGACTGGTGACGTACACCATTGTTAGGACTTTGCATTGTGTCACGCCGCTGCATACAATTCAGGTGATAAACAAAGCAGGAACCCACTCATCGAACACTTGCTCCATCACACACTAGGCTTATTATAGCTCTGAAACTCCACAGGGACCCTTAATGCAGTGTTGGTGCAAAGAGCCCCTTTGTTTTGTTATGCTGCTTATGATTTTTTTAAATGTAAAAACCACACCATAAATCCATGTGTCGTGTTTAGTTTTTACTATGACACAACCTAGAGCATCACAGATAGTCTAAGAAACGGATGGTTAAGCTTTACCTTCCACAACATATTTTCACATGGCCGCATGTTGATGTGAATTGTACTCGTATGCCTCTAAAGCAGAAATGTTGTGCATGATGCTGCCAGACAGTGTTATCATGGTTCAGGCTTTATAGGGTTAAAGGTGGAGTCCAAAAAAAAATCAGGTGTTGATACACAGCCTAGGCTCTGTAAACTGGTATGTAAACAAAGGGGTACTTTTGGCCTAACATTTGCTTTTTGCACCTCAACTCATCATTTCTCTCTCTCTTGTCCTCTCCCTCTCTCTTGTGCTCTCCCTCTCTCTCCCTCTCTCTCCCAGGTGGTGGGCCAGATCGATAAACTCACGTCCGACATTGACTTTGACCTGGACCCCGACGACTGGACGGTTGCCACGGCGAGCAGCACCTCCAGCAGCGAGCGTGGTCTGGGCGAGGCGTTCCGATTGGACTTCCTCAACGCGGACGTCCTCTCCGACAGCTGGGAGTTCTGCAGCTACCTGGAGGCCACCGCCGGCGCGTCCGCCTGCGCCACCGCACGACGACTCGCCGAACCTTACGCGCGATCATCGGACACGTTGGGGGGGAACCGCGGGACCATCCCGACCCAGACGCAGACCCCCACCCCCTCCACCACCCCGCCCCCTTCCACTGCCTCGGTCTACTCCCAGATGAACGGAGGGCTGCCGATACCCAACGGACCCCGAATTATCACTCCGGACTCATCCAGCGAGGAGGCTAGCAGCTCCACCACGTACAGCCACAAGACTTCCCGAAACTCCGGCACCAGAGAGCGGGTTCGATTCAGCGACAAGATCCTGTACCACGCGTTGTGCTGCGACGATGACGAAGAAGAGGAGGACCCGGAGGACTTAGCGGAGGACAAGAGTGGCTGCGGGACCCCCGACAGCGACCCGGGTGATCCAGTGGATGGGCTGTCCAGCTCGGTGCAAAGTACCCCAAAACGTTCTTCCTCGGAGCACTCACTCCTGACTGTCCACAACTGTCTGGACCCTTGCTATGGTTCTAAGGGGCTGTCGGGCGCTCACACACTACCCAGGAAAGGTCTCTTGAACCCGGCCTCCTGCCGCAAAAAACTGTTACGAAACAGCAGCACACAGACAGTCTCGGACAAGAGCACCCAAACTGTACTGCCCTATATTCCAACCAAACAGAAAACAAAGGACCACTGACTGAGGACAAATATCTTATAAGTTTATCATCATTCATAATTCTCTCATGAAGAAGGACTACTGTGCATTATTTAATATTAAATACATAGCTCATAGATTAATACACAAATAAATTAATTACTAAAATAAATAAAATGATATATGGGAAAAAAATTCACTCGACTACCTAAAGTTCTTTCTGAGGCTCAGGGAAAACATGATGGTGATGAAATGAAAGTTTGAAACGGAGCAGATTATTGAGTTGGTAAAGATACCGGTGGACCAAAAGGTTGGTAGTGCCTGTTCTAAATGTTGAAAAGATACTCTGAATGGATTCCCTATATGTGTGTGTGTGTGTGTGTGTGTGTGTGTGTGATCATTTTAAAACGATGACAGCGGTGACAAAAAAGCAATCATTTTTACTAGAGAATTTTAAAGGTGCAGTGTGTAATATGACATCATCAAGACAGTTCTACAATGCAACACTCCCTGGGTAACCCCAACCCTTTTGAATAATAACAGAAGCTACAGTGGCCTTCAAGGACAAGAACAATTCTACATTTTAAACAATGCACCTGATGACATTCCAACTATGACACTTTCAAGATGGCGGCACTAGGCCTTGGTCCAAAATATGCAGAACCATGGACATATATGAGACCCTTTCTAAGGGGAAAAAAAAATATTCAAACTTTTTTTTTCAGCTATTATGCACTAAATTAAATGCACTTATGGATATTATAATTACTTTCTACAAAATCTGCTAGGAAATAGAACCCAAAATTATACACACTGCAGGTTTAAGTGTTCAAAATTGCAGAGAGTGAAGAAGTATGGAGAGATCCTTTCGAGGGCTGTAACGATACAAACACTCTTCCTTCACCAAACCTTTTATCCAAAACTTAAAGCTGGGGTGTATGATTCCTGATTGGTCAAACAAAAAAAACAAAAAAAAAATTGCTAAAGGTGTAAAGATAACATTTACAACATTATAACAAAAAAACAGATACATGAATAATATGAGAAAGTGGCATTTTATAATTAAAAAAAGAGTCATATGAGAATGGGTATAAACGCATAAACAAGCATTTTCAAAAACATTTAAGTACATTGTCTTGGTTCGATACACATATTGTTACAGCCCCAGTCCTTATCCAATCCTCATACAGTAGCACAAGTCACAGGAAGAGAGAAAAGAAAAAGAAAAAAAAAAAGCTAACAAAAAAAAATGCTTGTTCCTATAATGTGGATACAAAACGCTGCACATGCTGTACTCTGAATCTGTATAAACATTGTCTTTCTTCATGTTCCCAGTTATTTCAAATGTCAAGGGGGACGGTTGCTTTCAGCGCTGGTAATGTATCTAGATTGCACATGTCAAGCCTGTTCCTCTCTTTGAAGTCGAAAAACGAAAACAACTTTGAGCGAAGAGCCAAAAAAAACACACAAACAACACAATTTAGCTGCCATTGATTTTTTCAGAAATTCATCTCAATCTTGTGATCTGAAGCCTAAGGTAGGAAAACAGATGCATACTAGTCTAGGCTGCATTCCAAATCGCATACTCTTGATTTTTTTCTATTTTACATACTACAGCGGATCATAACAGGTATTTAGTTAGCTTGCAGTAGGTAGGGACACAATTGGGACATGCATTTACTTAAAGGTGCTACGAGGAACTTTAAAATATTTCCGAAACAGATAATTTTTCCTCTGATGAAATGACATGTAACAGCAAACGAGACCATCAGTGCAAAGAGAATGCTATTTTTATATAGATTCTCTTAATGCCTTTGTCAGTGGTACGCTCACCCAGGAACTGCAGATGGCGTAGTAAACACACTACCGCTTTTGTCCAACGGGGGTGCCAGAATTAACAAAAACTAAATGTTCCTCTGAGAACCTTTACTATAATCTTAACATTGCGCCTTGAGCTCTCCTCTTGCTTGACTGGATGTAGTAGGGCATCTGGGTATGTTTAAGCATGCTGCCATGAGAAAACAACTAAATATTGTTTTATCATAAATAGCAGGGAAGTATGGGGATATGAGAATGGGTCATGCATACAATTGGCATTTTCCAACAACAAAAAAATTAAAGTACTTTTTCTTTGTCGGTGCCTACATGGCTATAACGTAATTAGACCTAGTGTCTGAGGTAAAGAGTAAGTGCCCAATACATTGCTAAAGGTGTAAAGATAAAGTGAGTATAAGAAAAAAAAGAGATACATATATAAAGTCATATGAAAAAGTGGCATTTTATAATTTAAAAAAAATAGTCATATGAGAATGGGTCGTGCATAAAATTGGTATTTTCAAAAAAAAAATCTAAGTACATTTTCTTTGTCGGTGCCTGAATGGCTAGAACGTCATTGGCCCCAGTGTATCAAGGTAAAGAGCAAGTGCAAAAGAAAGTGCTAAAGGTTTTTGTGTCTCCATTCAGCCTCCCAGTGGGGAATAGAACTCAGCCGAGCAGCGTTTTTATTCACAGGCTTGGAACGCCAATAGCCCATTCCTGATCGATATGTCACGGGGAGGTTTGCATTGAGAGGTCTCTGTGCTTGAGCCTGCAAGCCACTCCCCAGGGATCGTATGAACAGAAAAACTCACAGTCAGACCCATTTACTTACACTTACAGTGGCACAAAAAAAATTAGAACAGTGGGCCCTAAAGAACTGACATTTCAACAAAACGGTGCGTCCAGGAGTGAGAGCTGATGGTGGGGGAGAAAGAGAGTGTTTTTTGTTCAAAAGATTTTTTTTTTTTTCTTTCAAGAGCAATAATCTTCCCTGTGGCACGGCTTTGTGAAACTGCTTCCCTCCGAACAACCCCCAACTGTCAGCCCTTTGCTTTTCCTAAAGTTGTGTTTTCCGCTTTTGAAAAGAAAGTAAAGTGAAATGTCATAGTCTTAAATAGACTTTCCTTTGAAGGCTGACCTTTTGTGTCCCTGATCGACAAATGTAGAATCTATACACACCGGAAAAATACTTGAATTCTTCCTGCAGGCCCTATTTTTCTTCATTTACACCCCAAATTACATTACATTTGGTTTAGTTGCTTGTTTTGAGGTTATTTTATTCTTATTAGTGGAACCAACCAGGCAAATTGTTTTATAGATTGTATTTTATTGCACCTTAATTCACCCAATTTAAGTCTGCAGAAATGTTTTCCAATGATCAATAGTGGAATCATCAACCATAACGTTAGTACAATAAAGTGAAAATGAAAATGTGATTCTACTGTAAACCAGATAACTAAAAGCTCCTTTGCAATGCACATAGAGACACATTATTTTTCCAATTTTGGCAAATTGACTAAAGCAATAATTGTTAAAAAATTTAAGGTTGGTTACAACTCAGTGAATTCCATATTAATTATGTTGAAAATTACCAAAGCGGCATAAGTGATATGCGATGCCAGCACTGAAACCAACCCTGCGTTCCAAATCACATACTTTTTATTTTTACTACATTACATACTAAAGTACAGAAGAGTTTTAGGGCCACAGAAGAGAAGCAAAAAAATCAGATAAGGAAGATTTATTTTCACTATGTCGAGAATTGTCAAGAATAAAGACGAATACTGCAACATGTTATTGGAGTTAGTGGGGCAATTGTGTATTTTCAGCATACTACAATTGACATGCATGTATTGGGACATCCTAAATCTTTGTCTGGCATACTAAATAGTATATAGTATGTGGATTGGAATGCAGCCCCTGTATTTCTGCAATGTTCTGCTTTATGATGGCTTGGTTTGTGCCAGGTCTTCTCACATCCATAATAGCCCAAGCACCTCTTTTTGTTTTTGTTTGCGTGTTCATGTATAACAGTTATTGCAGAGTGCACTGCTTAGGGGAATTACCTAGCAGCGTTGTTTGGGCAGCATCAAGCCTCAAGAGCCCCATATATGCAGGCAGCAAAGTGAGCACTTTCACACCGGGCAGCTTGGGTAGAAAGAATCCACACACACACACACAATCCTAAATTAGCCTGAAGCTAGTAGTGTTATTATACATGCATATAAAACAAAACAAAAGTAATTCAGTATTTCTTTTTCATATATTTCTGTCATATTATTTTTGTCCTTCTAGCTTTTGCCTGAGCTTAATCCCAGGTACCTGTGAAGAATGAAGCCCTGAGAGAGATCAATGTCCTTCTCCCCAAAGCGTTGGCTGCCATTTCCATTGCTAGATTGGGGACCAAAGGGTCATCGCGGGTATTAGCATAAACAAACAATGCTACGCCGCCACACAGGCAAAGCATCAATTACCTGAAAACAAACGTAAGCCCCTTATTGTGATGCTTACACACCCGCCAGGCAGGTATTACAAGTGGGGGGGGGGGGGTCTTATTTTTCCCTTCCCTTTTCCCTGAAGATTGTATATTTCGTAGCAGATCTGCGTTGAAATCACCTCCTCAAGTCAAAGTCAAATTATTTTACTGACGTCAGTTCTGATATTATGCAAGACACACATCAGCATCGAAATGGTGTTTATCTCTGGCCCACCGTGCAGTTAGAATGATAAAATAAAACGTATAGAGTTAAAAAAGATAAACATAAACAATATCTAAATAAGATACTAAGTAGTGCAAAGGAATTGTCTGTGCAATATAAAAGTATATAAAATAGAATAGAGAGTAAAACAATAGATAAGTTATTTATTTATAATTTTTTGTCATTTTCAAGCTTTATTAGACAGTTGAAATGGGGAGAGAGAGAGAGAGAGGGGGAGGGGGGATGACCTGCAGTAAAGGTCCACGGGTCGGATTTGAACCCGCGACCACTGCAACGAAGGCCGGAGCCAATATGGTACACGCTCTATCCACTACGCCACCGGAGCGCACCAACAATATACAAGTTCAAAAGAAATGTGCAATGTGATGAAACATACTTACAATGTGCAGTATGCAATCAACTGGATGTACACTTAAAGGCCTTTTGGCATAAGGAATACATTTAAGGCGTATACAAATATACAGAGAGAGCTGTTTGGAACTGGAACTGGCACCGGCGCCGAATACATTATCATTGGGGACAGATTTGAGATATTTGGACAAAACATTAGCGACGTCCATTTTGCCAACAGGCTCATTATTCATCTGTAATAGGGCAGAGCTTTGTCCTCCGCTCTCTGTAGGACAAGCATGGGGTAGCATCCAAAGGTTATGAAAAAAATCTGAACACATCCATGTCAAATCAACTGCCTTATACCAGGGAGACAATACTGTGATGCCACTGCATACAAGGCAAGGCAAGGCAAGTTTATTTATATAGCACAATTCAAACACAAGGCCATTCAAAGTGATTTACAGGGGCAAGATTAAAATACATAAAACACATTAGAAGACATTTAAAAACGAATGAAAAGAAGTAACACATTTAAATTAAATTAAAAGTACAGGTTAAAATGGAAACAGAAAAGTCTTCAGACTCGATTTAAAAGAACTGAGGGTAATAGTGTGATGCCACTGCATACAAAAAACCGATGTTGTGTGTTTGGTGTGCATTCAGTTATGCGTGTGTGTGTGTACCCGTCCTTCTCTGTATTATCTTCACTGCTTTTTCGTGCCGGCACATCGCAAGAGGAGATAAGTGTGCTCTTTATTTTGAACTATTATACAATGGCCTGTGTGTTTTAATTTCACATTTCACTGTCACTGCAATTAATGGAGATCAATGCAGACCGACGCTATAGGCACATCCCCCTCTGGCAGTCATTAGGGCCAGACGACTTGTCCATAAAACAAGATTAAACTAAAACTCTCTTCCATAAGGGACCGCATTCATAAGGAAGTCATGCCATCTGTGTTTTGACATCAGCAGTGGTGGTGGGCTATGTTTACGTTTACATCCCCCCCCTAATCAATCCTTGCATTCCAATACCCATACTTCCTTACTATTTAGTACGCCAGAAAAAAGATTTAGGATGTCCCCAATACATGCACGTCAATTGTAGAACGCTGAAAATATATAACATATAAAATATTCTCTGCATGGGAGTCCTACCAACATTCCACTCTGTCAGGCAGACTTTTACATAATGAGTAGCTTAAAGAAAAGGTTAGTACTAAAAACACAGAAAATATACTTCTCAAAACCTCCCAAAAAACACTATCCATACTCACTCTTCGTACACTGAGTGTGTGTGTGTGTGTGTGTGTGTGTGTGTGTGTGTGTGTGTGTGTGTGGGGTGGTGTGCGTGTGCGTGTGCGTGTGCGTGTGTGTGTGTGTGTTGTGTGTGTGTTGTGTGTTGTTGTGTGTGTGTGTGTGTGTGACAAACAAATTGGCAAAGAGTGCAAAAGCAAGGTGATTATGAGAGAAAAAACCCTCCCAAAACCCCCATCCATACTCACTCACTCTTCTTCTTCGTATATATAATTACCACTCTTCCCTCGGTCTGGCCCTTGCCCTCATTGGCGCACAGAGGAAAACACATGACGGATCTGTGTTTTCTCTGGCTGATTGGTAAGGGCCCATGAAGCAGGGGGAGCTCAATGCAGCGCTCACTGATTGCTATGGATTAGCTAACGGCCGGCCGGGGTTACCAAAGGTTGATGTGGTTCATCTTTCTGCCATTTATATCCTCTGCCACTACTGGAGAAAACTAGCCCTGCTGCGTTCCAAATCACATACTTTTTTTTTCTTTTTACTACACTACATACTAAAGTACAGAAGAGTTTTAGGGCCACAGGAGAGAGAAAACAATCAGATAAGGAAGATTTTTTTTTCATGATGTCGAGAAGTCAATAATAAGGACGAATAGTCCAAAATGCTATTGGAGTTAGTGGGGCATCTAGGTAATTTTGGCATACTGCAATTGACGTGCATGTATTGGGACATCCTAAATCTTGTTCTGGCGTACTAAATAGTAGGGACGTATGGGTATTGGAACTCAGGGAGGGTTTCAGTGCTGGCATCGGATATCACTTATGTTGCTTTGGTCATTTCAATATAATTACTATGGAATTCACTGAGTTGTAACCAACCTCACATTTTTAACAATTATTACTTTAGTCAATTTGCCAAATTGGAAAAAATAATGTGTTTCTATGTGCATTGCAAAGGAGCTTTTAGTTATCTGGTTTACAGTAGCATCACATTTTCATTAAGACTTTTTTCTGGCATACTAAATAGTAGGGACGTATGGTATGGAACGCAGGGTATGTCTATTCCATCCCTGCTCTTGCTTCCTATACCAGCAACCATCCTTCCACCAAACACACACACACACACACACACACACACACACACACACACACACACACACACAAACACACACCCTCTTTTCCATTCATGATATTACTTGTCGTAGCGTAGTTTGGTTTCAACATTACCGTTATTTATGCAACAGTCAAGGTGAGGCAAACATAATGGAATAGAAATCAGTAATGCTGTCAGGCATTATGTGCTAACAGCTAGCTAACGGAACTTACTGTGTGGTCCACTTTTGGGGTGATCTGAAATGGTTGAAAAGAAAAATATATACACAGGTATAAGATATATACATGTTTCAACCCTCTTATCTGTTATTACATTTTTGGGGAGAAGGGGAATTTATTTGAGGGAACAGTTAAACTTTTTTTTTTGTTGTTTTTTAAGGGGGTTGTCTTTCATATTTTCTGAGGGGGACACAATGAACTTTTCTTAATATTGAGCGGGATGTATCCAACATCCCACCAAAAGCTATGCCTACGATTATTGGTCATTGCACATTTCCTACTGAGCTAACCCCGATACGGCACGGTACTTTTGCAATCAAATGTTTGGGTCAAACAAGCGGAAAGTTTTGTGTCATTGAACAAGGAAAAAAGTATGGTACCCACATCCAAAGATCACAGCTTGAGCTCTGTCAAATAAAAGTCAGGCTAAGAGAGTTCACTGTTCCTAATGAGAACAGGTCAACAACTGCAGCGGAACAAATCTGTTAAACCTTCGCTGCACCGGTACGATAACAACATGGCCCTTTGCATATGGACAAGCACACACACACACACACACACACACGCGCACACACACACACACACACACACACACACACACACACACACACACCAGGCCGGAGTGGACTCATTTTCAGCCTGGAGTTTCATGCCTCAGACCGGCCCACTTTAGTTCACGACTGACTATATAAAAAGTATGTATTTAAAACCTTAGTCTGCATAGCACACTGTTCTCTATAGCCTTGTTATCAGTGTTTTTTTCTAAAAAAAATATTTCCATAATGTTGCTTTATAATGTTGATGTATTATAACATTTAACATTCTTTACAACACAATGTTCCAAAATATTATTTTTTGCAAATAAGTGTTAGATATCTAAACCTTGAAATTAAATGAAATAAAAATAGAAAATAATTAAGAAATAAAATGCAATGTATAGCACCTTTTCTGCAATATCTGAAATGCATTTTAAGTTCAAAGTTGTTCACAGGTCACAATCAATCATTTAACCTAGCCTAAAGGATTTCACTTCTATTTACAGTATACAGGTTAATGATGGCATCATCAAATAAATAAATAAAATGCAATGTATAGCACTTTCTATTGACACCATCATCTATTTTTCCATTTGCGTACATCAACAAAACAGCTGCTTCACAATTTAAATGGATTATTCACAATTATAAGAACATAAATTATTATAAATTCGGTGAGTGACGGCCCTTTCATAAAGGGAGGCATGAGGGACTGGAAGCATATTCACCAGAGGGTAGAGGAACATGAAAAAAGTAAGACACACAGATGCAGATGCTTACTTTCTCAATTTACAAAAGGCTGATGTGAAAAGCCTGTTCACTGGCAATCAAATGTCATTGCATGCGGAGCAAGTTAAAAAGAAACGTCAGGTGATGGAGCGCATAGTGGATGTCATCAAAGTTATAGGCAAATGTGGCCTTAGCTCCAGGGGAGATAAAGAAGAGGCAGGTTACAGCTTAGAACATGTGGCTGTTAATCATGGTAATGTGTTGGAGTTGATTTTACTCTTGAGCAAATATGACATTAGCCTCCAACAGCATGTACAAACTTGCATAGAAAACAGCAAAAAGCAGCATGAAACTGGTTCAAGAGGCAGGGGTGCTTTAGTTACCCTGCTGTCAAAAGACACATTCAGTAAAGTTGTGGATGCCATCAGCGAACTGATAAAACTGACTATAGCTGAAGAAGTGAGACGGGCTGGCATGT
The DNA here is from genome assembly GCA_026122265.1 of Ammodytes dubius. NCBI lineage: Eukaryota > Metazoa > Chordata > Actinopteri > Uranoscopiformes > Ammodytidae > Ammodytes > Ammodytes dubius. Next base: position 30,840,784 of record CM047505.1, on the reverse strand, counting down.
TTTCAGTCCAAATAGATACAACGCAAGATATCAGCTCCAAAGACCAGTGTTCCGTCATACTTAGATATGTGACAGATGTTATTCATGAAAGGCTGATTGCTGTGGTGGACTGTGAGTCATCAACAGGGAAAAGTTTTGTAGAGCTCCTGAAACAAGTGCTACTGAAGCTGAATCTAGACATTGGCAAATGTGTTGGCAACTCAACAGATGGTGCAGCTAATATGCAGGGACGGTATCTGGGATTTTCCACACTTCTCTCCGAGCAGTCGCCCAATCAGATTCATGTTTGGTGTTATGCGCATCTTTTGAATCTTGTACTAGCAGACACCACGGGCAGTGTTGTACAAAGTGCATCCCTCTTTTCACTGCTCAATGATATTGCTGTTTTCTTAAGGCAGTCATACAAACGCATGCGACAGTGGGAAGAGACAAGTCACGACAAGCGTCACAGACGACTGTGCCCTATAGGGCAAACTAGGTGGTGGGCTAAGGATCAGGCACTCAGTAAAGTCTTTGGGTCCTTCGGGAATCCTCAGCAAGCCTTGTTTTTTGACATCCACAAGACAACTCGTCCCTGGCTCTGCTTCTGACACTAAATAAAACATTTTAAAAGTTAATTCTCAGCAAAAATTTCACCTTTTCACAAAGCTTTCTGAATAAGTCAGTTTCATTGATGTAGTGACAATTCATCTGGCATAATCTCAGGACATTGTTCATCACATCAAACTCAAAATAGTATGAAGAATATTAATTATCATAATATTCACTCAATGACAATCCCTTCCTGCCTATGGTCTGGCTCGTTATTGCCACATGATTTTAAATCATCGCCACATGAGAAATGTATGCTTGTTACTGTATTACAAAAAGCAGGCGGCGCTGCCACACACACACACACAACACACACACACAACACACACACCACACACACACACACACACACACACACACACACACCACACACACACACACACCACACACACACACACACACACACACACACACACACACACACACACACACACACACACACACACACACCAGAAGTGGTGGACAGATGATAACTATTTTTCCAATGGCAAAATATGCAGGTTTAGGGTTTTGGTTAGGTTTGCTCATCTGATCATATTTGCTTGTTCAACATCTCACCTGTGCCTTCCACACTGACATCCACAAGACAACTCGTCCCTGGCTCTGCTTCTGACACTAAATAAAACATTTTAAAAGTTAATTCTCAGCAACAATATCACCTTTTCACAAAGCTTTCTGAATAAGTCAGTTTCATTGATGTAGTGACAATTCATCTGGCATAATCTCAGGACATTGTTCATCACATCAAACTCAAAATAGTATGAAGAATATTAATTATCATAATATTCACTCAATGACAATCCCTTCCTGCCTATGGTCTGGCTCGTTATTGCCACATGATTTTAAATCATCGCCACATGAGAAATGTATGCTTGTTACTGTATTACAAAAAGCAGGCGGCGCTGCCACACACACACACACACACACACACACACACACACACACACACACACACACACACACACACACACACACACACACACACACACACACACACACACACACACACACACACACACACACACACACACACACACACACCAGAAGTGGTGGACAGATGATAACTATTTTTCCAATGGCAAAATATGCAGGTTTAGGGTTTTGGTTAGGTTTGCTCATCTGATCATTTTGCTTGTTCAACATCTCACCTGTGCCTTCCACACTGACATCCACAAGACAACTCGTCCCTGGCTCTGCTTCTGACACTAAATAAAACATTTTAAAAGTTAATTCTCAGCAACAATATCACCTTTTCACAAAGCTTTCTGAATAAGTCAGTTTCATTGATGTAGTGACAATTCATCTGGCATAATCTCAGGACATTGTTCATCACATCAAACTCAAAATAGTATGAAGAATATTAATTATCATAATATTCACTCAATGACAATCCCTTCCTGCCTACGGTCTGGCTCGTTATTGCCACATGATTTTAAATCATCGCCACATGATAAATGTATGCTTGCTACTGTATTACAAAAAGCAGGCGGCGCTGCCACACACACACACACACACACCGCTTCGGATGAGAGGGCACAGTGGTGCGTACTGCGCAGTGAGCCCCATTCATTCACTGAATTTATTTATTCATTCATTTACAGTGTTCACACGACAAATAATTAATTTAATGTAGTTTATGTTCACGGGGTGTTAGGTTGTCTATGAAAGAGTTTATTTTTTTCTCAGAGAACTCACGAGTTAAATGCTAAAATGTTATAGAAGAAAGATATAGTTTTAGGGGGTGGGTGGGGATCGCGGGGGCCGGCACGTTGGGATACTTTGATACCGTGGCTCCTTTTTTTTCAGTGGCGTAATACGTGGTGGTCGTATAATATCATGTAAAGATAAAATGCTGAAAATAAGAAGTAGGGTACGGCGTTTACCCGCATCCAACCACCACTACACCCCTGCTGCTGGCAGCAGTTAACTGGCTACTGGTTGGCGGCACAACTTAATTTTTTTTGCACAACCGCTAGCTATTGAACTGCTGCGACTAGCTTATCTTACCCGTGTCGTCGTCTTCAAGCGGCCTCGGCAACTGCGAGCTGGTCTGTCTGAAAAAGTTTAATTTACCACAATGTGCTGCATCTGTCTCTAGGGCTTTCCGTTTTTTAATTCTAGCCTTTTCGGCTCCGCCTTTGCGCTTTCTGTTCTCCATTTTTTGAGCGTGTTGCCGCCCTGCGGTTGCCGCCGTCAAGCCGGTCAAAGCGTAATTACGTCATCATCAGTACTCTGGGCCGGCCCATATATGGAGTGGACCTATAAAGAGGCTGGCCCTATGTCCATGGGCCGGCGGGCCCTGTCAAACAGGCGACTGCACTCTAGGCTGCCATGACGTGAGAGGAACATATGGTGTGCTATTAAAAAAAAAAAAAAAAAAAAAAAAAAAAGGGCTGCCATGATGTGACGTGAGAGGAAAATATGGTGTGCTAAAAAAAAAAAAAAAAAAAAAAAAAAAAAAAAAACACCGGGCCGGCCCACGCAATCAGAAAAGCAGACCGGCCCACCGGGAGTCCTCCCGGTGCTCCCGATTAGCCACTCCGGGCCTGACACACACACACACACACACACACACACACACACACACACACACACACACACACACACACACACACAATTGGCCAGAGAACCACACTGCCCTGGGCGAACCCAATCCCACCCCGCCCCCCAGCTCTTGAGGGATGGCCGGACAAGGCCACATCAACCACCCGTCACCATTTGATTGGTCCAGGGGAGTGATTAATGAAGAGCCATGCAACAGCCACAGATAAGATTAGACCTTCACAGGTGATGAAGGACAGGGGTCTGTGTGTGTGTGTGTGTGCGTGTGTGTGTGTGTGTGTGTGTGTGTGTGTGTGTGTGTGTGTGTGTGTGTGTGTGTGTGTGTGTGTGTGTGTGTGTGTGTGTTGTGTGAGTGAGTGAGTGAGTGGGTGAGTGAGTGAGTGAGTGTGAGTGAGTGAGTGAGTGAGTGAGTGAGTGAGTGAGTGAGTGAGTGAGTGAGTGAGTGAGTGAGTGAGTGAGTGAGTGAGTGAGTGAGTGAGAGTGTGTGTGTGTGTGTGTGTGTGAGTGAGTGAGTGAGTGAGTGAGTGAGTGAGTGAGTGAGTGAGTGAGTGAGTGAGTGAGTGAGTGAGTGTGAGTGAGTGAGTGAGTGAGTGAGTGAGTGAGTGAGTGTGTGTGTTTATGGTTGTGTGTGTGTGTATATGAGTGAGTGAGTGAGTGAGAGTGAGTGAGTGTGTGTGTGGCTGTCTGTATGTCTGTGTGTGTGTGTGTGGGTGTTTGGCGGTTCCTGGGACAAAACATTGCCTTCAGATGACTTGGCACACAGTAATTAAAGTTAATGAGAAGCTCTGTCACTTTCCCCATGCAGCCTGGAACACTGTGTCAAGCAAAACAAAGAAACGGAAATAGGAGGTGATAATTATTCCATGATAGGTCGGAAGAGAATGCCACCATTCATCCTTTTAATCCAATAAAGCTAGAAAATAGATTTGTTTTAGTGTTTGAACTGGGGAAACCTGTATTAGTGCAGTTCAGATAATTGCCCCCCCAAAAAAAAAAAATTAGACAATCTTGAGATTTGACTACTTTCCCGTGACTGTCTTAAATTGTGTTGGACCCACTTTACTGGTGCAAAACGTATTTTTTTTTCCATTGGTGACAGTTAAAACTAATTATAAAAAAAAAATGAAAAAGCCAATTTTAAATGACCCAGGAACCACTGCTTAGTGCATTTAATCTTACCAGAAACCAAACACACACTTCAGTGCAATCACACTTCAAGAGTCAACAACAAGAAAGGTATAATTCCTACTGCCACCATCCAGTGAAAATGAAATAAAGTAACAGATAAATTAAATTTCTTGATGTAGTCTACTTGAGAGAAAAAAAGAAAATTGATCAGCACACCCAGGCTAAAGGGAAAAGGTAACCATTTGCCATCACATTACCCGGGTGATAATTGGAATACCTCCTAATGTCAACTTAAAAAATGTGGCATGACCGAGCGAGCCAGAGCTAGTGCGTAATCACCGGCCAAAGCAATTTCTAGTGAGAGCCAGTGAAAAAAAACTATGGAGAGACAAGAGAGAAAAGAAAATGATTGCAAGTCGAGTCCCTTCCAAATTGAAGCGAGAGCGCAGAAACGTAACCTGGTTGCATACCACAATAAATTGCAACACAAACGATGTGTGTAATGACACGCTCGACTGAGCAAGGAATACATCAAGGGGGGGAGACAATTGAATCTGTCCGGAAAAAAAATACACACTCACACAGAAACATCATTGCTGAAAAGACTGGAGGGATGGTTGATGGGTGTTTCAGTATGATCAGAAAAAAAAAATATATTATTCAGTTACCGGTGGTGGTGGCTTGGGGAAAGGAGAGAGCCAATTGGAAAAAGGCCACGGTAAGATAGCATTCGTGTTTGAAAAAAGGTGAACTGCAGAGTATGAATGTGCTAAGGCTAAGTGCAGCTGTGTGCGTGTGCAATCCAAATTCTCCAACAACACACTGTGGAAGTCAGAAAGGCAACAAAAAAAAATGCCAGCTGCCAGGTCTATTTTTCAAAACAGCTGAGGGGCGCTTTGGCAGCCTGTCAGCATTTCCATGGCATTTCTGCAGGTAAAGGCCAACGAAAAGGCAGGGGGAATTGCTGACAGTTTAGTGAGACCAACAAATAACAGTCAAATGATGATAAGACAGGTGCAATGTACAAGGCTAGTCCCCGAGTGCCCCTTAGTTCACCTTACAAGGAAAGGGCTTTTCCCCTTTGCTCATATACAGTATGTACTATTTTCTACATAGTCTGCACCCCAACCCTTACCCTGCGTTCCAAATCGCATATTATTTGTTGTTACTATTCTACATACTACAGCCTGATCATAAAATAGTATGCAGTTAGAATGCAGTATAGGTAAACAATTTGGATATACTTTTAATTATTTATTTCATCATGACATTGCGCCTTGACCTTGCCGCTTGATAATATAGCTGTCGCGTCGCTGGTTGTTTTCACTCGGAGGCTCAGTCTATGTCACTTTTCTTCCGATGTGCAGTGGATTGTGGGTCAGAATCGGCCAAAAAAGCATGCTGATTTCCACACTAACAATCATGACCGGATGTAGGGCATCTGGGTATGTCTAAGTATGCTGCATCTGACCACAAGTTTTGGGACATCCTAAATATTTCCTTGCCATGCTAAATAGATGTAAGAAGGTTCAAGATGGTTAATTTGATCTATATGCACAACAATGAATATAAGTTAAGTATTTTATTATAGAGCGCACTTCACAGAACAGGTTCACAAAGCGCTTTACATATTCTAACACATTTATACACACACGGCATAGCTGCCATGCAAGCACTTCAAACCCGGAGCAAATTGGGGTTCAGTGTCTTGCCCAGGGACACTTCGACATGTGGCAGGTAGGCGGGGAATCGAACCTCCGACCCTGCACTCCAGAGGCTACTCCCTACCAACTTCTGCCACTGCCCCCTCATTTAACAGTCATTGGCAATACAAATCGTCCCAGGCTACTTTCCACAATGCAATATAGAAGGAAAACATGTATGAGAAACACACAAGTTAAGAGGGTAGGGAAGTATGTAGCAGGTAAGTATAGGTATTGAACGCAGGGTAACTCCAATCTCTCTCTAGCACACTATACATTCACTCGTTCTTTTTAAGTATTGGACTCCAGGGCTATTCTTTCTCTCTCTATGTCACATGCTATACACTCTATTCAGTCTTTCCTATACACTTGTCTCCTCTGGCTGTAATGAGCTGCCTACTCTAGCCCAGGAGGCTGTGACTGAGGTCTCCATCAAACACACAGCAGTTTGCGAGCTGCCAAGGACAGGTAAGAGTCATCTTTCTAAGGCTTCCAGCGAGGGAAGGGGAGTGAGCTGGAGTTGGGTTATATGCTGGAGCACCAGTGGATGATCGATTGTGGCAAGGATTTGGTTCCTGTCTTCTGCCATTCTGGAGAAAAAATATATAAGATTGGAACTTGAGAAAAAGGGCTACGATTCAAATAATGTATGTTGTATTATTTTGTTTTCTTTTAACCTTTGTTTATACAGGTAAATCCCATTGAGACCAGGAGACTCTTTTCAAGGGAGACCTGTTCCCATTACAACGTTACCATTCACACACATTCATACCGATGCAGCAGCTAACTATCGACATTCACACGAGGCAAGGTGGGTGAAGTGTCTTGCCCAAGGACACAACAACCATGACACAAGTGGCAGGGCGGGGTTCGAACCCCAACCCTTGATCATTGGCCGACCTGCTCTACCACCTGAGCCACAGTCGCCCCTACTTACGTTGCTTAAAGGTGAGTCAGTGATTCTGGAGAACGCTTGTTGTGAAAAACATTTAGTCTCAAAATCAGTGAATATTTCCTCACAATCCGAGTGGGTAATAAAGAAAGAAATTTTTTTGTGCTAACGTTGCTTAAAGGCCTATTTCACCGGTGGGAATATGAAGAATCACAGAAAGAGAAATGTAGGGTTAGACAGTGAGACTATAAAACACTCTTTCTGCCTTTTCTCAGGCTAGGATGAACTGATTTCAATTTTGTGTGCACATTTACTACATAGGATCTCAGAATTCAATACACCTTCATATTCCCACCGGTGAAATAGGCCTTTAATGTCAGTGATTCTGGAGAAGCTTGTTGTCAAAATGTATCTGTCAGAATCATTGAAATCTCCTCAAGATCGACACATGTCCGTACTGTGTGCGCTGAACGAAAATCCAAGTTTATACACAGCCTAGGCTCTGTAAACTGGTATGTACAAAAAAGGGGGGATCCACCATAGCTAGCATCATGTTCTGTTTAAAAAGCCTAGACTGTGTATTAACAAAACTATTTCTGTTAAGCACACACACACACACACACACACACACACACACACACACAGACAGGTAGTGGCTTGTGAGGAGATATTCACTGATTTTGACAAGACGCAATTTTGTCAACAAGCGTTCTCTAGAATCGCTGACTCCACCATTAAATTAATAGCCTGTTTTTTTTTAACAGCTTCTTCCTTATTCCGACAGTAAAGTGGGTCGCCGGATAGAGGCTGCGGCGGCGTGTGTGTGTGTTGGTGTGGTGGGTGTGTGTGTGTGTGTGTGGGGGGGGTGCCCTGAATGTTGTGTTACGCCGCTGTGCATTTTCAATACATTACAGAAGCCATCATTCTCAAATGACTGCAATTAGTCAAATGTCAGGGTCGGTTTGCGCTCTCACGGTGGCTTGCTGACAAAGTAGCTCAGAGGTATGTCAAAAGATTAATGGCTGTGGGCTTTCATTAAGTCAGGTCCTTGAGCGAGAGAGAGAGGAGAGAGAGAGAGAGAGAGAGAGAGAGAGAGAAGAGAAGAGGAGGAGGGAGGAGAGAGAGAGAGAGATAGAGAGAGGGAGAGAGAGAGAGAGGAGCAAGAGAGAGAGAGAGAGATGAGGAATAAACACAGATCAATTCAAACTTCAGCGCTTGCTTTCACTTAAGAAGTTAAGGCCATAATTAGGCCAAACAAGGACAATAAAACTTTGTCAACAGGGGATTCGGGCATCGATCTGTTAGCCACATATATGTCACTTTTTACAGTCCCGGCTGTCCCCTACCGCTCTTTATTGCGCTATTATTATGTCAGTTGAAGTCTTAATTGTGGTTTTTATTGAACAAACGATCATTTTGAGCAAATTGTGGAGATAAATCATGGGAAAACTTAGAAAAATAAATCTAGTCTGTAGCTGAAATTTCCCCATTCATCTGTCACGGTGTCATTTTCCGGGGATGTTATGAAAGAAGTCCTGATGTGTGTAATCTGTTGCAATACAAACAACAATGATACATCTACTGCTGATACTATTATTCTACTGAATATGTATGTTAGGATAGAGCGCATATCATATTGGCTTTAGCCTTCGTTGCAGTGGTCGTGGTTCAAATCCGACCCGTGGACCTTTACTGCAGGTCATCCCCCCCTCTCTCTCTCTCTCTGTCTCCCCATTTCAACTCTGCACTATCTAATAAAGCTTGAAAATGGCAGAAAATAATCTTTAAAAAACATTTCTCTACATGTATTGTAACTTGCATTCAAAGAAACAAAGCTACACTTCCTCACAAAAAAAGTTTAAAAAAAAACTATTTTGGCGGACAAGAACTAGGCAGTTGTAAAATCAGTTTTACGACAAATTCAATTATTTGGCTAATGTGTAGTGTAGTGGAGGTTTTTTGGGATTGGGTCCAACTTCGAACTTGGCACAAATTAACTTTCACAATAACACGGACCAGATTTTGAAAGGGAACCCAAAGCACAGTCCGTCCCCGCCAAAAAAACCTACCCAAGGACAACAACAAAAAAACACCTGCAGCCCGTGTGATGCAATACCAATTAGTAGGCAACAAAAGAGCAGTTATATTCTATTCGTAAGAGAACACACATAGAAAGTCATAAAAAAACTAATTCCAAAACTGATATTCCAATTTCCAGTTCCGGAATCAACAATACAACATTCTGGAAGTCTTGGGGGGCTTGGTTCCTCACCAAACCATAGCTGATTGGATTTGACCAGTGTCCATCTTTTTCAATGGACACCATATAGCTACACATAGCGTACTGCATTATTCCCCCTTAATAGAGGTACTAAGCAAGGGGGTCAGTGCGTGTGTGTGTATATAGGATTGTTTGGTTGTACGCCAAGTTACATCGGAAACACAAACATCACACACACACAACACACACACACACACACACACACACACAAATAGGCCTGTAATGTAGCTGGGATAAAAAAGCAATCAGGCCGCAGTTTAAGTTATGGCGTCTTGGCCTTGTCCGAGCCGGTCAATCAATGTTCTTTTTTTGCTTTGTGTCCTCCTCAGTGCATCAGTATGGGCGATAAAGCCTAGAAAGCACAGCAGTTAAATGGTCTGTGTGTGTGTGTGTGTGTGGGGGCTAGTTTCACACACACACACACACACACACACACACACACACACACACACACACACACACACACACACACACACACACACACACACACACACACACACACACACACACAGTCTGGCAATCTGGCAGGGGTTTTTTCTGGCACCTTGTGTGGGTGTCCGACCAGGACTTTAAGAGCATGTAAAGTGTAAATCAACCCAGCTGACACACTGACCACAGTTGTCTACGGCCCCGGATTTAGTATCTCTGGACAAAAGCAGAATAGAAGCCAGATGTAGCAACATGCATATTAACAGGAATGAATAGCACATTATGGAAACTAGGGATGCACAATCAATCGTACAAAAATGGTGATCTTGATTCATATATCTATGCGATTTCATTTCTAAATTATGACAATTCTCATGCTCATATTCTCATAGTCACGCTAAATGTTCACCTATTAGCCTGGGAACAATTCCATCTCTTATATAAATGACAATTAGCTCCACAATGTAAAACAAAACAAGTTGTGTATGTATCACGCAGGAAAACAACTCAATAGATGTTGTATCTTACCGTATTCCTCCTTTAATTTGGATTCGAACTCGGGGCTGCTACGAAGAGGACTGAGCCTTTACTCTGATTCATTTACAGTATATGACGTATTCTAAAGTTGTTACTTTACATTCTATATATTATAAGTGTCAGCAATTGTTTTTTTTTAAAAAACAAGAATTGTACGAGGGAATTGTGATTGACATTTAAGCAAGAAACGCAAAAAAAAATAATAATAATCTACCTACAACTGTCACAAATGGTATTCCCCAAGATTGTAGAAGAATTACACAAGGACAATGTTCCATGTAGACAAATAAATAGTGTTGATGTGTTACTTACAGTGTGTGTGTGTGTGTGTGTGTGTGTGTGTGTGTGTGTGTGTGTGTGTGTGTGTGTGTGTGTGTGTGTGTGTGTGTGTGTTTAGTGTGTGTGTGTGTGTGTGTGTGTGTGTGTGTGTGTGTGTGTGTGTGTGTGTGTGTGTGTGTGTGGCAGTCAGCTATTAAACTGTGTAAAGTTATATTGAAGTGTTTTTCTTCACAAGCAGCAGATTGGTATAGTAGTGACTCCCAGAGCAGGAAAACAGCAAGAAGAGAAGTGCAGTAAGAGTTCATTTTTAATTGTCAATATGCCAATAAGACTCAACCTGCTCTACTGTTTACTGCTGACCTGCATTTATCCGGTCATCAACTAACTGTGTAAGGTGCACCGTTAAATGTAGTGCAAGTTTTGTAACTACAGCAGGCATAGACCCACCTGCAGAGCTAACAAAATTATACAACCACCTTGTATGTCCAAACAAAATCCTTATTTGTTATACTGTAACTGTATATATACAGCTCCGGAAAAATTTAAGAGACCACTCCAAATGTTCAGTGTCTCTCGTTTTACTCTTTAGAGGCATATGTTTGAGTACAATGAACATGTTGATTTTATAATAGAAACTACTGATAACATTTCTACCAAAGTCACAATACACATATATGTCATTTAGAACATTTTCAATAAGTTATGTAGAGATGAAGATTGAAGAAAAATCCAGACTGGTTTATTATTTTTTATGGGGCTGTATGTTTTATACCCTTTAAACACATAAGTTCACTTCTGTCGTTTTGAACCTAATATGACAACAACTCTAGTAAAATAGAGCATAGAGCTAATACCATCATCTGATTGTGTTCCATTCTGAATGTGAAATGTGAGGAAAGTGCTATGTGTTGTCACAGCACAATGCAATTAACCCACACATGGTCAAACTCTCGATTAAATCAAGCGTAACTATCATTTAGCTGTTGTTAAATAACAAGCCAACTTGTCGTGCTCTTGTGAAATGCCTCTAAAAAAAACTATAGTGTTGACTTTTTTAAAAAAAAAGACAAATTACCGGTTCTTGGCAGAATATTCAGCTACAATATATCCATTTCCTGGCAGGAATTATGAGCTTATTGGACAAATCCTTACCCCAACAATGTATGTATGCTAGCCAATGTACAGTGCCAGCAATGGGAAGATGCCCTATTTAAAGCAAAGCAGAAAGCAAGGGTGGTGGATGGGTGTGTCCGAATGTCATCCAGGAGACCATAACAATACTCTTTTCACTGACTTTAACCAAACCTTTGTTACCATTGATATTGTCAAAGGAAACACGTTAAAATGGGGAGATACGCAGTAAACTGAATGTCTGTGCGATCATTCAATATTGATGTTTAAGTCTGAATACAAATTGTATTTTCATCTTGAAGAAAAGCCTGTCTGTACTATATATATCTACGTCCTTATCTAATTGTCAATATGTCACATAGAGGAGGGGCTTGCTTTTAAAGGGGTGAAATAAGTTGATGTGATTGGTCAAAAAATCTACCGGGCTATAACACACAAACTACTATGGTAAATGAATAGCATTACCCAGTAACACTGCACACCACTGGCCATACAATACCACAAGTGCACAACCATTATTACCATGACCTCTGAGCATTGCAAATGGTGTATTTGACCGCACTTTATGTTCCTGCTTTCCATAATAAAAGCCTGGAATTGTAAAGTCTACAGATCAATGAGGACTTCATTTTCAAAGTCCAATACCAATATATGTCCGATATGTCTCGTTCTTGAAGGTGAATGAGGGACAGCACATGTTTAACTCATGACATCAATAATATCTGCCAGCTGTATTGTGCATAATGGCTTCACTGGCCATGACTTAGTTAAATAGAGTGGAGCCATTATTCATGTTATTAGCTACACATGTGCTTTTCCTGTCAAAATGTCTGCCGTGCAAAAATGTCAATAAGTCAAATTTGACTACATTTCCGATGCATAAAAATATGTCACAAAAGACAATAGAGAAGGGAAACCATTGGTGTAAAATCCTATGTGAATTGAACCCAACAGTGCTATCGTGGTTGAATTTAAAATGTCAACCATACAAAGTAGACTATGCAGTTCAATGCATAGTGTCTACTTAAAAGGTGAGAGTCAGCGATTCTGGAAAATATTTGTTGTTAATATCACTTTTGGTCCAAATCAGTGAGTATCTCTTTATGATCCACTAACTGTACTGTATGTGCACTGAATACAAATAAATCTAGTGTTAATACACAGCATAGGCTCTGTAAACCGGTATATTGCTAGCTAAGGTAGGCCCCTTTTGTTTTCATACCCTTTGTGTACATGCCAGTTAACTTCTATGTTTTCAGCGCACACACAGTACGGCCAGGTAGCAGATCATGAGGAGATATTCACTGAATTTGACAAGAAGTGATTTTGACAACAAGTGTTCTCCAGAATCACTGACTGCACCTTCAAACAAACTAGATCCCACAAACTTTACTTCTTGTACTCTATTAGAATTCACACTGTGTGGATATTTTTTTTATAAAGCGTCACCTTACCTTGTTAAAAATAGTTTTTTGCAACATTACTCCGTGATATAACATGACATTACAACAAAAAAAAATGTTACATGACAAGTGATGTATTGTTTCACCACACGTTTGCCTCTGTTGTATCGCAATTAAAAAACACACTGCTCCAGGCACAGCTGAAGAAAAACTGTCAAATAATAAAGTGTGGTCGCTGGTTAGCTTTTACTCAGTTTTAATGAGGGGCTATAGACACATTACTCACAGTATGATACATGCACAACAGCCTTCACATTTGGATCTTGCTTTCACACATACTGACATGACTCAGTGTTGTTGCCATGGTTGCCTTAAGCACAACGCAGATAGATAACTAGATAAGACATCCCTACACAGTCAAGATAATTTGACAGAAATCTTTTGGGCCGACAAAAAGTGCAGCACATGCATATTTAAGTTTGAATTAAAGGCAACTGTGAAGAAGTACACTGTCAAACTAGCATGTTATCAAGCTTGACTGATGGTCAGAGTATTTTTTGGTCATGTGGGGATGAGGATAGAAAAGCAAAGGATTGTGGGTAATATGGTTCTGAAGATCTGAGACTGAAATAAACCCTGCGTTCCAATCCCCATACTTCCCCTACCATTTAGTATGCCAGAAAAAAAAAGATGTAGAATGTCCCAATACATGCAGGTCAATTGCAGTATGCTGAAAATACATCAATGCCCCACTAACTCCATTAGCATTTTGGAATATTTGTCTTTATTCTTGACATTTCTCGACATAATGAAAAATTTAATTTATTTTTATTTTGTATTGCTTCTGAATACTTCAGTGTAAACAGTCCGACGAACCTCGCATACACAATGGATCGTTAAGTAGACAGTATGTAGTATATACATGTTGAGTATGTAGGAGGGAGGACGTTAGTAGGGCTTTTCAAACACAGCCTAAGTGTCACTGACAGACAGATGGGTTTAAACCCGACAAACAGAATCAACATTTGTATTGCACGAATGGATATAAATAATTCTACATTCATCAAAAGCATTGTGTGGATTCCACCTTTAAAGGTCATGCTTCTGGGAGGAACAGTCGCACAGTCATGAATCCTTTTTTCTTCTAAACTTTCCATTTTCATAGAGACAGCTGCTCATATACTTAGTCATTCACTCATCCACCCCAAAAATAGGTGTTGTTTCTCTCTCCACACACACACACCCAACACACACACACACACACACACACACACACACACCACACACACACACACACACACACACACACACACACACACACACACACCACACACACACACACACACACTTCTTTAGATCCCTTTTCTCAGGCCATTACCGACCCATTTCCCTGAGGTGCAAACCCCATCACACAGGTGTTTTTTAGAGACTAGTGCGAAAGAGAGTTGGCCGAGTAGAAGAATACATTTCTGCTTAATTAATCCCATTCCTTACTTTAGGTATTAAAAGGCAATGGTCTGTTTAACAACTTTGGGGCGACACTAAACGGGTAATTAGTCACAGGCTAATCATTTTTCATACATTTTATGGGTCTTTCCAAGGGGCCAGGGCGTGTGCTCCCGGAGGGTCATCCCCACTAGCCACCCCCTACTTATGTCACGCCTTTCTACCCAGCTCCCCACCCCCTATGATCGATAGAGACACTTGAGTAGTCGGCCCTATACCTCCAGATCCAACCACCTGCTTAGGATAGCATTGGGAAAAACAGCATTTTCTTAAATCCCTTGTCAACCCATATTCACAAAATCTGTCTTACTATTTTATTTGGGGAGCTAGTTGCATGATAGTAAAGCATCTGAAAAGAGTTAGGCATGTTGTCATCCAAATTAAAGATTTTGTCATTTAAGTTTGATGAACCTCATAGACATTCTGTTTAGATGAGGCTATGGGCTATGCCTGGTTCTTATTAGAGATATACATATGTTAACCAATCACGGCAGTTCTCTATAAAATCAATGACTGTTGTAATGGAAACATTTTGATACGGACACACCCACACACTCCTGTCTAATGGTCTCTAGACAGTAAAAACAGCTGTATAATATCTATTAACATTTATATTCAAATGGATTTTAAAAGCTAATTAAAACTCCCATAGTTGATATCATACCTTGATTTTTTTAGTGTTTTTTAGTCCAGGTTTCCAGAGGTTGTAATGAAAGGGAAAGTAGAGGTGATGACAAACCATTTTTCTCAAATATAAAGAGAAAAAAAACAAAAAAAAAAACAATGAGCGTGGGCGTCCAGACACAATCAGCTGTGACACACTGTCTAGCAGCTGTTGCATTCACACCAATCCTAAATACTGAATACAGTGTTTGTGACATTCATTCTGAGGAAATTAAAATCATTTCAATGGCGAGACGGCCGCCCACTACACAGGTGTAACTGTGATTTTCAAACAATGCTTTTTGTTCTCTGAATAAGCACAGCTGTTCGGAAGACAAAACAACAGGGATTCTTAATTTTAAACATGGTGCAAATGACAAGCCATTATTTTTCCGCAGACACACACACACTCTACACACACACAGTCTACACACACACACACACACACACACACACACACACACACACACACACACACACACACAACACACACTCACACTAAAATCACAGTAAGACACACCAGCTTTTATCCTGCCCCTGGTATTAAGCCGTTGTCGCCCACAGAAGCAGAGGAGACTAAAGATAAAATCAATTAAAACAAAAGTGCACATCTTTCCCGGCCAACTCCCAACTACCGTTTGAGAATTAACATCAGCTAAGTGCTCTATATTCATGATAGAATAAAAAAGCACATCTGCTACGTGCTCAGACTTTCCTTTAACATTAAAGGGTGACAGGAAGCTACAGTATGTCAAGTTATGCGGGAAAAAAATCCTTTTTATAGAAATATGTGTATACTACATGTTTTAGGCAACTGAGAAAGCCAGGGAAAGTATGTATTTTTCAGTTACATTCCTACCCACTAACCTATAATATGCAATATAATAGTACATTGTTTTGTGGAGTCCTTCAAATAAGTAAATACATCTAAAAAAATAAGTGAACCAATAAACTGGGATATGATAATAAATAAGTAGAAAAAACTGTGGTATTGCATATGTTGAACAGTCAGTGTTGGTGTGTCCCTTTAAAGGTGCAGTGTGTAATATGACATCATCAAGAAAGTTCTACAAAGTTCTAGAATGCAACGCTCCCTGGGTAACCCCACCCCTTTCAAATAATAACAGAAGCTACAGTGGCCTTCAAGGACAAGAACAATTCTAAATGTTAAACAATGCACCTGATGACATTCCAACTATGACACTTTCAAGATGGTGGCACTAGGCCTTGGTCCAAAATATGCAGAAATATGGACATATATGAGACCCTTTCTATGGGAAAAAATAAACAATTCAAAAAAAAATGTTCAGCTATTATGCACTAAATTCAATGTACGTATGGATATCATAATTATTTTCTACAAAATCTGCTAGGAAATAAAACCCAAATTCCACACACTGCAGGTTTAAGTAACTGAACTACCTCCCATGGTTTGTCGACCCGGTCGTTCCATTATGCTAACTATAGTACAGAATTAATCTTGACATGAGCGTTAAACAAGCCACAGCTTCCACCCAGGAACGGTTATTAACCCCTAAAACGCTGGGGTCATCTGTGAGCCGACACACTCTCATGCATCAAGCTCACGTCACTCGCACTAATGTCATGTTCCTCTGTGCCTGCCTGCACACTCAGAAACTAATGGTGCAATAAGGACCATCAGGACTACAATGACATGTCAATGGGGCAGTAGCATTTATAGGTAGAGTTGTGTTTACCTTTTTGTTTGGGTATTTATTCGTACCCTTGTCTTTCATATCCAAACATTTTCTAACAAAATCTTCTTCATAATTATTTTATTTTGGCGTGCTTAAAACATAGCCTGCTTCTAATTATCAATCCGAAATACACAACAGTAAAGCTAAGAGTAACATTTATATTTTACCTAACTTAATTGTGTTGTATTTGGTTTAAAAGAAATGGTACAAATATGCACCTTTTACTGCTTGGAAACATATACAATATGTACCATTGTGGCCTTAAAAAAGGTTAATGTAGTTAGCTTATAGTCCAAATATTAACCCAAGGGTGTACTTGTTTAAACTGTGTTCACAATCAAAATGAGCAAGCCCTAGTTTAGGAATATCTTGCATATGAAACCTTATACGCCAAATAAAAAAGATAGCTAAACAATCAGAAACATTTAAAGTAAGGAACAACAACAGTAGAACACGTGGTGGGGGGGTGGGGGAGGGGGGGGGTTGACAATATCACACTTAATTCCTTCATCCATCTGTGTTAGTGTTCCTTGGGGGGACATACAGCTCCGAAAAAAATTAAGAGACCAGTCTGTATTTTTCTTCAATTTTCATCTCTACATAACTTATCGAAAAATGCTCTTAATGACAACAAATCTATTACATTTTGCTAGCAATGTTGTCAGTAGTTTACATTATAAACCCAAAATGTTAATTCTACTCAAACATATGCCTCTAAATAGTAAAACAAGAGACACTGAACATTTGGAGTGGTCTCTTTAATTTTTTTTCCAGAGCTCTAAATGCACCCTCTGTTTGAATCCCTATTTTCTTAGAGTGTGGAGTGACTGCAGCAGCCTACACTCGTATCGCTCATTCCGCTCATACGGCTCTGTCCATTTCACACAATATGTCATATTTTTTTTCTTCTCCAGCTAGCCATCCAGCCAGCGTTTCAATTCATCCGCGCGCGCTACAGTTCTCTATGACATCTGTCCACAAATCAGAGACCGCGACCGGCAGTAAGAGCCACAGGTGGCGAGACAACAAAAACATCTATCGCTCTGCTCTCTCGTCATTAACCTTTTAAGCACCCGATAAACCTTTTCCCGTGGCGGACATTTTTGATCCGCAGGAATACCACACAGGTGTAAATAACAACATTAATGACAGCTCTGTCACATTATGAGAGGGGGGTGTGTGTGTGTGTGTGTGTGTGTGTGTGTGTGTGTGTGTGTGTGTGTGTGTGTGTGTGTGTGTGTGTGTGTGTGTGTGTGTGTGTGTGTGTGTTGCGAGTGTGTGTCTGTGTCTGTGTCTGTGTGTGTGTGTGTGTGTGTGCAAGCCAATGTCGGTGAGTCAGCATTCACAACACAAATACCCGGTCAGTGGCACCACACTAAATGAACAGCAAACATGAACGAAATGTTACTAAGGGCCAAACCTGACGCTGTTTGACAGATGTATTAACAACAAAGGTGTCATTCATTCAACACAGTGCAAGGTATACAAGAAAGGCTGTGTCTACTTTATGATATGTCTATTTCAGGAAAACAACATGGCAGTGAATGGCAGACAAGAGAATGACATTATAAACCAGATGTAACAAACAGGGACCTTATACCACCCAAGATAATCGCCACAGTTTAAAGGTGCAGGAATACCACACAGGTGTAAATAACAACAGCTCTGATTCTGGAGAACGCTTCTGGAGAACGCTTGCAGTCAAAATCCCTCTTTGTCAAAATGTTGTCTCACGATCTGCCACCTGTCCGTACTGTGTGTGTGTGTGTGTGTGTGTGTGTGTGTGTGTGTGTGTGTGTGTGTGTGTGTGTGTGTGTGTGTGTGTGTGAGGAAAATCTGGTGTGAATACACAGCCTAGGCACTGTAAACTGGTATGTAAACACACAAAGGGGACCCACTGTAGTTAGCGACATGACGGTTTACAGAGCCTAGGCTGTGTATTAACACTGGATTTTTTGGTATATTTCTTTTTTCAGTAGATATGTAATGTAATATAACTACGTATTGTATAAAGGTGCAACATGTGCTTATCTCCAAAGGTAGAGTGATATAAAGAATTAATCAATACTCAGGTTGGACACTGTGATCTTCACACAGCTTCACATGTATGTGTGTGTGTGTGTGTGTGTGTGTGTGTGTGTGTGTGTGTGTGTGTGTGTGTGTGTGTGTGTGTGTGTGTGTGTGTGTGTGTGTGTGTGTGTGTGTGTGTGTGTGTGTGTGTGCAGCCCTCCTGGTAACTCCTGGCCCCTTGTATAAAATATTAATACATTATGATAAAGTACATGCTGAGGTCGTAAATAAAAGGCCTTTACTTCCAGGTACCATGTAAGGTAATAAACTGCCCTCGTAAACCAAGTCAAGAGAGGGGGCTCTTTCAAAAGGACGCAGGCTAAGAAGGGTATGGGACATACAGGCTGTAAAAAGCCTCAAGACTCAATTCTAAATCATTGTTCATATGAGAGTTTGACATTTTGTTTGGCCGTTCATATTATTATTTAAATGAAGTCATCTTCAGAGTCTATTGTGAACTGGCCATGATACTGAACGTACTCACATACGCAAAATGGCTTATGCGCTTTTCCTTGGTTTTTCAAAGACCCAAAGCGCTTTACATTGTTTTGTACACATTCACATACACACACACTCATACACCGATAGCAGCAGCTACCACGCAGGGCGCAAACAAATTATCAGTAACCACGACCCTGCAATCCAGTGGACAACCGCCCTGCCCGCTTAGACACAGCCGCCCCCCTTCAAAAAGACAAGGAGAAAGAGGAACAATGGCTGCTACTTCTGTGCTGATGTGTCTGGGTGAGAATTCAGAGCTGGTATTGGTGGTATCCTTACAGAAAACTGATACAAAAACACCTGTGTAGCATGTTTGTTTTCACTTCTAAACCACTCGCCAATGCAGAATGAACTGACACTAAACAAAGCTTATCTCAGTCAAGGCTGTTACATACTCCGCGAGAAGAAAGAACAAAGTTCTCGGTGACAGAGCTGAGAGAAGAAAATGACGTCATTTTCTTCTCTCAGCTCTTGTTTAGCTGTTCTCGCAGCTTGTTCTCGACACATCACCCGGGCCGAACTTTTCTCGCAGCTTGTCCGAGAACTATTGTGTGATTGGTCAATCTGAAGTCAATGAGGAAAGCGAAGTGAAATCAGCTGGCGCTACTGGGTCAATTACCATGGTAACAATGCGCCGCGGTGAGGAGTTCGGCAGTTGAGTTCTGGTGAAGTATGCAATGTCAGACCAGAAAGAACTTCTCGCAGCTCTGTCACCGAGAACTTTGTTCTTTCTTCTCGCGGAGTATGTAACAGCCTTTAATCAAAGACCGGTGGTGAATCTATATCAGAGGGGAAAATGGGAGGATCTGATTGGCTAATGTGTCTTCGGAGAATGAGTCACTGATTGTTGTCTTAGCCAATAGCGGCAGTCGGGTGTTGAGAGGATGGAATCTACACATCTACACATCTATACTGGTTGTGCTTATTGTAATGAAGTACTACAACTCGATATATATTGATCCACACACATGCTATGGTTGGTCCGACAATACTCGTTTAGAGAATGTATTAATACTGTTTTAATCTTAACATGTGATTTGGCGCGAGGAGGGGTGGGGGGGGGGGTTGGTGGTGTAGTGGTTAGAAGGCCCCAACCCCCCCCCACCCATAGAGGCTCAGTCCTCTTCACAGCAGACCACAGGTTTGAATCCGGCCCTTGTTCTCTGCATGTCATTTCCCTCTCTGCCCCATTTCTGCAGCTGTTTTAAAGCCATAACGAAATGTATAATTTTAGCTTACTATTATTTAACTCACATGTCTGAAAGTAAGAAGAAATGTGCGTCATCATGTGCAAATCCGGGCCAGTTTTGGACTCATTTCCAACTCATCTCCGACGTTGGATAAATATGATCCCCCGTTTATTTTTTTTATTCAACTGCAATTGTTCGTTGGAAAAAAAAAACAAGCTGGAATAAACGCATATGACAACCCATTTCCTGGCGATTAGGCACGCATCTCAGCCGCTAAAGGGATTTTAAAGACACGATAATTCAGATAAAAAGGGAGACATTAATAATTTTGTTATGTTAATTAAAAAGGCAAGAGGATTAACAATAACACAGGAGCCTTGGAAAGCAAATAAGAAGACGAGGGGGGGCGGGGGGGAGGGGGACTTTTTTCTCTGACATTTTTCCAAAAGCATTAATAATGAATGAATGAATTCTCTCTCCTGCTACGATCAAACAAATCAGAAGGGATGATGGGAAAACAAAAAAAAAACAAAAAATTTACATATTTCATTTCATTTGCAAGAAATTGAATCCCAGTGTTTTTTTCAAGACCTAGTATTAGGTTGTGCTTGTGTAGTGTGTATACTGTAGATGCCTGTTGCATCATCTCTGTGCACAGTCTGGATGGTAGGTCATTATGAACATGCAATACACAAACATCTGTATTGACATTGAAGACGGTTAAGGTGACTCATTTTGGGAGCAGCATAATTGCTCCCAAATTGTTTTTTTTATTTTTTTTTTTTGGCATTTTTCAGTTTATTAGAAAAATTTGGAGAGACAGAGTTGAAATACGGCAAAGAGGGGAATGACATGCAGAGAACTGACCCGGGTCGGATTTGAACCCGGGTCTCTAACCACTAACCCCCCCAAAAAAATAAAAATTATAATAATCTAATAAAAATCTTTCATTTTACACTGAATTACAACCAAGATGATACAGCAACAGCTACTATTTGGTGTGTAAGAAATGTAAATGTACTGTATGTTGCGTATACCTTTTAGTATGAGCTATTTTAAAAATGAAATGCAAACAGAACTACACAAGAACATATTTGGACTCTGAATCTGTGGAGGTTTTTTTGTCAGTGTGCAATCATCTTTTTTCGGCATCAAATTGAATTTTGGATTAGCCTGTCAGTGTGTTGTCTGCGCACTGGAAAAGGCTCCAAGAAAAAAAAACACACAGGCCGTCCATAATTGCATTGTATTGTCACACTGAAGATGTCAGTCACTCTTTTCAACAATAAGAAAAAAAAATGGCTGAAATTCTTCCGTCTTCCATTAGCTCTTTCATATGGCCAACAACAAGATGAACAACAGGTTTATTCATTAGAGCCATCCGTCGGTGCCCGTACCTCCTACGCCCTCCATAATGACTTATATTATGTATCAGTATCACCAGACACGCACTTTAATTGTACCCATTAACACCGTATTCTTTCCTGTTATTCAATCAGACAAACTGGGTTCTAATTTGATTAAGGCTCGTATAAATGCTACATGTTGACAGGGATCTGTAAGGCCAGCGCTGTTGCATTGAGTACGCTAAAGAAGGGAAGATAGATAATGTCAAGTTACTGAGGATTTTTTTCTTGTGACAAAATGTATTGAATCCAATAGGAGTGAAGACAGTTTTTTTTTGCTGTATAAAGAAATGTTTTATGAGGTTTTATTATGGAAAATACCAATGGAAAATCACCAGCTCCGAAATAGACTGTGTCTTAGGTGGTAGAGCGGGTCGTCGATGATCAAAGGGTTGGAGGTTCGATCCCGCCCTGCCACTTGTGTCATAGTCGTTGTGTCCTTGGGCAAGACACTTCACCCACCTTGCCTCGTATGAATGTCGATAGTTAGCCTGCTATCGGTGTATGAATGTGTGTGTGAATGGTAACGTGGGAAAGGAAAACAGGTCTCCCTTGCAAAAGAGTCTTCGTCTCAATGGGATATACCTGTATAAATAAAGGTTAAAAAAAAAAAAAATGAGAATTGAAATAGCTATTTAAAACCTCTTCAAAAGTGTTTCTATGTCCGCCTAATTCCTTGCAGTTCCTTTGGTTTTAATCAATAACTAATAATCACCTTATTTAAACAGGTTATCAGTATTTACATGTTACTGTATATTGACATTTTTTTTATTTATTATTTTATCGCGTCACATCCGATTCACATTCTCTCCTGGGCCCTAAAACTATTCTGTACTTTAGTATGTATGTGGAGTAAAAAAAAGAGTATGTGATTTGGAACGCAGGGATAGTGCTAACACAAGGCCCCCTCTCTATCCCGGATAAACAAGAGTGTTTAAAACCTTGCCTTTAATTTCATCATGAATTTAGCCAACACAAATTGGTTCTCTGAGGACATATTAAGGCAGCACATCGATCAGCGCAGTCTTTTTCTCTCAGCTAAATAACAAAGCCTTTATTTCTTAAACTAGGCTCATGGTTACGAGATGGTCTGGGTGATTTCTACCTCCCATGTTGCCTCCACACACACAATCACAGCCACCGGGGAGATTGTAACAATAAGCCATGAATCTATCGTATTCTATATAAAGTGCTGTGCGATATGTATGTTTGATTTATGTTGTGGCAGGTGTGTGTTGTGAGTACATGTACATGTTGATAATATACATTTAGTTCTATAGAACTTTAACAATGGTTTGCAAAATGGTCATATGTAATTGTGTATTTAAGTGCAAAGCTTGTTATTAAGGATCAGATGTCCACTCATAATAATAAATACACATTATAATACACCTTTAAAAAACATGTCTTGGGTGCAGCTATAGCCAAGTTCGAAGCGCGGACCGATGAGGCCTAGCCCATCACGGGTTCGATTAAGGCTATATGATGCATTTCACTGATACCCCAATCGCCACATTAAATTGAACATTAACTTCATAAATGCATAACAATGCCAAAAAAACTTTAAAAAAAAAACTGGTTGCAATGCGTCAATGTACATGTATGTTGTATTTGCCTAACAATGTCATTTTTTTTCTTTTGTATGTTACTTGTTAGTAATTATAATATATTTAGTTGTATAGCACCTTAAAAAAACAATAGTTTACGAAATGCTTTGACAGGGAGGAAACAAAAGCACATACAAATCTAATACACAAAATATATATACATAATATCAATACACATACCCATATAAAGTAGGCCTATACACTTCATGTTACAGTGAAAGAAGGGAAGATGGAGCAACCTTGTAGACAATAAACAAAATGTAATTGCAGTTGATAGGCAACAAGACAATGAATAAACACTTTGTTAAAAATAGATATACATTTATATTAGTCTGACGTCACTGGGGGAATTGAAGTAGACCAGCAGCAATGGTGATAAGTTGAGAAGGATGAGGAAGCGAGAGAGAGAGAGAGAGAGAGAGAGAGAGAGAGAGAGAGAGAAGATAGATAGATAGATAGATAGATAGATAGATAGATAGATAGATAGATAGATAGATAGATAGATAGATAGATAGATAGATAGATAGATAGATAGATAGATAGATAGATAGATAGATAGATAGATAGATAGATAGATAGATAGATAGATAGATAGATAGATAGATAGATAGATAGATAGATAGATAGAAGAAGAAGAGACGAAAAACACAGCGGCCGGTGTAACCTGTGGATTTGAAGGACATGTGTAGCTGATTGAAATGGGGCTTCAGTGCATCTCCAGTGTACAGACGTAACAAAGAAAGCCATGTCAGGCAAGTGAGAAAAAAATAATACATCAGTGCCAGATAGAGTGTGTGTGTGTGTGTGTGTGTGTGTGTGTGTGTGTGTGTGTGTGTGTGTGTGTGTGTGTGTGTTGTTAGTCTGTGTATGTTCAGTGTGTGTGAGTTTGTGTGCATGCATTTTGTTTCAGGTGTGTGTGTGCGTGTATGTGACGTCTGTGGATTGGTGTTGTGTGTGTGTGTGTGTGTGTGTTTGTTCAGTCTGTGTTGTGGTGTGTGTGTGTGTGTGTGTGTGTGTGCCCTGTGTTTTGTGTGTGTGTGTGTGATTTTGTGTTCAGCTGTGTGTGTTTTGTGTGGTGTGTGTGTTTGTTCGTGTGTGTGTGTGTGTGTTGTGTGTGTGTGTGTTGTGTGTGTGTGTGTGTGTGTGTGTGTGTGTGTGTGTGTGTGTGTGTGTGTGTGTGTGGTGTGTGTGTGTCCATGTGTGCTAGAAGTACAGAGCAAAAATACAGGGGAAGACAGACAGCTAGGTTGTTTGTGACAGAAGCCCCCGCTGGAAAGATACTCTCTATAATATCCTGTTTGTCCGCGACGCACCGCTGTTTTCCTAATCTTGTACTTTGAGTGTATTCATGATGCAGGATCAGATAATAAGTCAAACTTCTCTTTATGCACACACACACACACACACACACACACACACACACACACACACACACACACACACACGAACAAACACAAACACTTTTATAGAGATGGGTTAGGAAAAAACAGGTGGGGTTCTACTTACATGCCTTCTGAGAAAACCTTTTGTTAGGAAATATACCATATTGGCTCTGGCCTTCGTTGCAGTGGTCGCGGGTTCAAATCTGTCCCGTGGACCTTTACTGCAGGTCAACCCCCCCCCCCCCCCCCCCTCTCTCTCTCTCTCTCTCTCTCTCTCTGTCTCCCCATTTCAACTCTGTACTATCTAATAAAGCTTGAAAATGCCAAAAAAAAAAAATACTATAAATGTATCTAGAAAGTTATATCTTCCATTCCATTTCACTCTCGAATAAAGCTTGAAATGCCAAAAAAAATAAAAAAATATTTCAGTTAGGAAATATAAGTAGTAAGTAATAGTGGTATAGTAAGAATGAATATAATGTGACATGTGTGTGGTAACAACACACGTAACAGCTGGTTAATGCAAAGTCATCTATTGATGCTGTTAACTGTTATTTTACAGTTAATTAAAGGTTCAGTAAGTGGAATGGTTCTTTTAGCTAACTTCCTGTCAGTTACTGCAGTTAGCAGTCCCCTCGCTCTTCCCTACGTCACCACATTAATGCACTGCGGTCTTCAAGCAGCTAGTTATCTAGCATCATCTCAGATCCATAAGTGTGATAAAACATGATAAAAACCATCAAAACAGACATTGGGAAGGATTTTTACCTGCTCCGCCATTGTAGGCGCATACACATTCACCCATCTGTTGCTCTGGTGTGCACCGGCAGTGAGACCATGGAGTGTATACTATATATGAGTGAGACGAGTGTCAGTTTGTAGCGTTCTCTCTCCTGATTGGATAAACATTTCGGGATCCTCCAATAAGTTATTTGCCGATTACATGCAAAGCAGCTGACTGAGAGATCGGCTTTATGAAACGCGCACATTATGTAAGTGATCACTGTATGAATAAAGAGCGATTTAACACTTATATTAACATAAATAAACCGCTTACTTCATCTTTAATGTACCCTTATTGTGAAGTGTTACTTTTGTGCACCCACACACACACACACACACAACCCCAACACACACACACACACACACACACACACACACACACAAACACACACACACACACACAACACACACACACACACACACACACACACACACACACACACACACACACACACACCACACAACACACACACACACCACACACACACACACACACACACACACACACACACACACACCTCCCTTTGTATTATGCTAGGCGGCCTCCATACAGCTTTGTAACCTGCATATATCACAGGCTAACAGCAGAACTATAACTCCTCACTATGTCTATTCATCAGACGCTGTGATGCCTAGTGTGATTCTCAGTGTCAGCACAATGTGTACACAGCAGTAAATCAGATAGGCTTTATGTATGCATTGTGTGTGTGTTGTGTGTGTGTGTGTGTGTGTCGTGTGATGTGTGTGCGTAATGTGTGTGTGTGTGTGTGTGTGTGTGTGTGTGTGTGTGTGTGTGTGTGTTGTGTTGTGTGTGTGTGTGTGTGTGCGTGTATGTGTCTGTGTGTGATGGTGTGTTGTTGCTGTCTATTGTGTGTGTGTGTGTGTGTGTGTGTTGTGTATGTTGCGTGGTCTGTCTATTTTGGTGTGTGTGTGTGTGTGTGTGTGTTGTGTGTGTCTGGCATAGTTGTGTATGTGTGTCTGTTCCTGTTGAATGTGTGTGTTTGTATGATGCTGTGTGTGTGTGTGTGTGTGTGTGTGTGTGTGTGTGTGTGGTGTGTGGTGTGTGTGTGTGTGTGTGTGTGTGTGTTGTGTGTACCTGTGTGTGTGTGTGTGTGTTTGTTGTGTGTGTGTGTGTGCACCAACAGGAGCCGCCACGTACATTAAGTTGAGGAGCCGATGCGATTACAATTGACTAAACGCTGCTTTGCTATTTCCTTATGTGGTGATGAGTGTTAACGGTATTGGGTTTGGGAAGAGGGCACACTTCTAAAAACAACATTCACTAAGTTCACAAATCAACTGGTAAAGGGCCCCACACACTGATGAAATGACCCCCTCACCCTAACCCTGCCTCAACTATAATGGAGTTTGGACCAATAACACACACACACACACACACACACACACACACACACACACACACACACACACACACACACACACACACACACACAGACTATGGATTACGTTTTATTTTGATGTCTGAAGGCCCATTTCTTATTTTACATTTTTATCAATATTGCCTTCCCCTGTACGCACACGCTCCCAGAGATTCATATACTTTGCAAAAGGGCTTTTTGATTACGTTATAAACAGACTGGTAAACAACACGGCTTGTTAAATGTCCTATTATAGAAAATGAGCCATATTAAATCATCCCAAGCACTGAGTACATTCGCAAAACAAAACAAAACAAAAAAAAATCGTACCAAGAACAGCATTTCGTCTTGATAAACTCTTCATATTTTTACTGCCATCATTTTTTTTGCTGGGGCTGTCTAAGTTGTTTTATGAAACTTTTATTATGTTTCGCCAAAATTAACAGGCTTTGTAATAGTGATGACGCCGGGCTATTGAAGAGCGCGGGACTAATTGTGTTTGTGGGCATTTTAGCAGCGCCGCATCGATGGAGAAAATGTGATTTATTCAACTGATAATATGAGCAGCACAGACAGTGAGAGGCTGATGGGTTTCACTACACACAGTCCCTGCTTTCATATACCAGTCCTACAAGTCACTCCAATATTATACAGTATAATGACACCCATTTCTTTTTCATATTATATCTTAAAGGTGCAGTGTGTAATATGACATCATCAAGAAAGTTCTACAAAGTTCTAGAATGCAACACTCCCTGGGTAACCCTAACCCTTTCGAATAATAACAGAAGCTACAGTGGCCTTCAAGGACAAGAACAATTCTACATTTTAAACAATGCACCAGATGACATTCCAACTATGACACTTTCAAGATGGCGACACTAGTCCTTGGTCCAAAATATGCAGAAATATGGACATATATGAGACCCTTTCTAAGGAAAAAAAACATTCAAAAAATAAAACCCACAATTCTACACACTGCAGGTTTAAAGGAGAAGTAAGTGATATTTTTCGTTTATAGACTGTACTTTTTAAATAATCAGATATACCATGGCCGCCCATGATTCGATTTTGCCATGGCTAAATATCTGAAAATGTTCAGGGCCCATCTGTATATGTCTACCAAGTTTCAGCTTTTCTGAAAAGGTTAACCGTTTGGCACATAACACCTCTACCATAAGAGAGTACTTTAGGAAGACGAATTGGTTATAAAGTCAAAATCACTTTGTCAAAATCAGTGAATATCTCCTCACGATCCGCTACCTGTCTGTACTGTGTGTGCTGAGAAAAAAAATCCAGTGTTAATACACAGCCTAGGCTCTGTAAAACTGGTATGTAAACAAACAAAGGGGGACCACGTAGCTAAAAACATGCCAGATCACGAAGAGATATTAACTGATTTTGACAAAAAAATAAAAGAAAATTGACAACAAGCCTTTTAAATAATCGCCAATTCCACCTTTTAACATATGGGAAACACACACACACACACACACACACACACACACACACACACACACACACACACACACACACCAGGGGCTACAACAATATTCT
Source organism: Ammodytes dubius (assembly GCA_026122265.1). Taxonomy (NCBI): domain Eukaryota; kingdom Metazoa; phylum Chordata; class Actinopteri; order Uranoscopiformes; family Ammodytidae; genus Ammodytes; species Ammodytes dubius. The sequence goes on along the minus strand of CM047505.1, from coordinate 30,812,086 downwards.
CATATGGCAGGGTTCACTGGCTTCATTTCACATTTAGACACGCACGATTGAGTAGAAATTAGCCCACTTTAGGCCCCAGCAACTGAGTCAATTCACTGTGAGAGCCGCTTTCCCAAGAAGTCAATAGATTGTATTGTATTACATGCTGGCAATGATGAGTGTGTGTGTGTGTGTGTGTGTGTGTGTGTGTATGGGAGATTTATACTGAGTGAAATGCTGCATACCTTAGAGAGGGTTTTGCACTGGAATCTAGCAGTTTAATATGGCAAAAATAACAGCCCCCCATTCTCGTGTGTGGTGTGTGTGCGTGTGGTGGTGTGTGTGTGTGTGTGTGTGTGTGTGTTGTGTGTGTGTGTGTGTGTGTGTGTGTGTGTGTGTGTGTGTGTGCGTGTGGCTGTGGTGTGCGTGTGTGGAGTGGAACGGGGAGGATTCAAAGATCAAACAGATAAGCCACTTCAGACCCCTTTTCCCCATTTTCTAGCGCATGATAGAGTGAACCAACCATCTCGAAAAAATTCACATCATCCCCCCCCCACCCCCCCCACCCCCCTATTTGATCTCTCTAGCTACGGATGCTAAAAGAGAACAAGGGACTTCTGAGTTCCACATGTGTTAGAAGATTGAGATACACGCGCCCAAAAAAAAGTACTTATTTCAATTTGTTAATTTTTTTTTTCCAATTGACCCAATGGCTGGTGATGAGTGGAGATGTAAGCGTGAAGAGATGGTGTTTTAGTAAAAAAATAAATAAAATGGCGTAATGTTGAATTATATAAGCGATGTCGGTGCATTAGTCGGCTTGTGCATGATGCTAATTAGATCTCTCTCTCTCTCTCTCTCTCTCTCTCTCTCTCTCTCTCTCTCTCTCTTCCTCTCTCTCTCTCTCTCTCTCCTCTCTCTCTCTCTCTCTCTCTCTCTCTCTCTCTCTCTCTCTCTCTCTGGATAAACAGTCGTGCTAAAAGGCTGGCTTAATGAAATTACAGACACGACTATATTCTCTGGCTGAGATCCAAGACCATATGAGAGAAAATATAAATCCACCATCCACGTCACGGTTTGTGTGTGTGTGTGTGTGTTTGAGTGTGTGTGTGTGTGTGTGTGTGTGTGTGTGTTTGTGTGTATATGTGTGTGTGTGTGTGTGTGTGTGTGTATTCATCCCACACACTTCACCCCTTTGTTCGAAGCATAACGGTTTTCGAGCTAACGCCAAACAGAGATACCATTCAGTTGGAATTAATTGTTTTACTCTTTCCAATGACCATCAGCGTGATCATAATTACTGAAGCATTTCTCTCTAGTAAATCAATAATGCGTACTTTATTTATCGATCTCGTGCTTAGTCGGTCTTGTGCATGATTGCTATCTATACTCTCTCTCTCTCTCTCTCTCTCTCTCTCTCTCTCTCTCTCCCCTCTGGATAAACAGTTGTGCTAAAAGGCTGGCTTAATGAAATTACAGACACGACTATATTTCTCTGGCTGAGATCCAAGACCATATGAGAGAAAATATAAATCCACCATCCACGTCACGGTTTTGTGTGTGTTTGAGTATGTGTGTTGTGTGTGTGTGTGTGTGTGTGTGTGTGTGTGTGTGTGTTGTGTTGTATTCTGTGTGTGTGTGTGTGTGTGTGTGTGTTTCATCCCACACACTTCACCCGTTTGTTCGAAGCATAACGGTTTTCGAGCTACGCCAGCACAGAGTATGACACGCATGGTTGGAACACTTAAGTAGGTATTTACCTCTCTTCAAGGCCTTCAGCGTGCATCATATTTTTTTTTTCTCTCTCTCTCTCTCTCTCTCCCTCTCTCTCTCTCTCTCTCTCTCTCTCTCTCTCTCTCTCTCTCTCTCTCTCTCTCTCTCTCTCTCTCTCTCTCTCTCTCTCTCTCCTCTCTCTCTCTCTCTCTCTCTCTGTTCTCTCCCTGGTGTCTCCGTGGCAGGGCTGGTCCTGTTTGTCATCATGCATTTGGTAGAAGATGAAGAGCTGTAAGAGAAAAAATATATAATAAGAAAAACTGATTACAAAATGCAATGTTGTGCTTTCACAGAAGAGCCCGTGTTTTGATTTTGATGTTAGGGTTCTCAGGAGAGTGTCTATGAGCGCACAAATGAGAGCAATATTGTTTTGCTTTCAAATGAAACTGTTATATTGTAAGTGTAGACACTGCATGTGAAAAGGGTAAACAATTTATCTTATAGACTTTTTTTCAAGGTGAGATATATCATAAATCAGACAATTAACAACATTGAAAAAAAATGATGTGTAATCAATAACCTTCGGACTAGGGCTGAAAATGATTATGGAAAGTTTAGTTGATGTAAGTGCTTTAGAAGTCGAGATTTCTGGTTCAGAGTATTGCAAAACAAACTAAAATGTCGAGCTAATGGCTGTTAAAGATGGTTGTATAGGACACATATACAGACATACACACAAGGTATATATCAAATAAACACCTACATGTACATTTTGGACCTTTTATTTATACTAAAATGAAAAATATATGGCAGCAAAGTAACCAAAACTCCCAAAAATTGACCATTGCTTGAAAAAACTATGTTTGGCCTTCCGTGTCTGGCCTTAATTCTTCCAGGACTTAAGCCCTCACAGAAGCAGCGGTCACCCCACTCCCAGCTTAGCTTATTTTATGATTTCTCTTCACTTCACCAATTTTTACAACAACTTCTCACTTCTTGCACTGAGCTTTGGATTTTTCGAGAAATCCCCCCCCCCCCCCCCCCCACCTACTCACCCACTCACAAACAAAGTATTAGGGCCACAGGAGAGAAATAAAAATCAGATGAGAAAGATTTTTTTTTTTTTTTACTATGTCGAGAAATGTCAAGAATAAAGACGAATACACTCCAAAATGCTATTGGAGTTAGTGGTGGCATTTATGTATTTTCAGCATACTGTAATTGACGTGCATGTATTGGGACATCCTACATCTTTTTCTGGCATACTAAATAGTAGGGAAGTATGGGGATTGGAACACAGGGAAAGTTGAAGTATTGCTCTTGCATGTTTTTCTTGTTTCATGATACATGTTTACAAATGTTAGCCTCATAGCATAATTGCCTAAATCATATTTACTCTACTCTACTTTTACTCTACTCTACATCTAGTTTTCGTTAGCCTAATAGCATAATTGCCTAAAGTCATATTTTAAGGTTATAGAGTAGGGTAAACGTAGATATAGAAAGAGTAGATGTAGAAATAGAGTAGATGTAATGAGTAAAAGATAGAGCAGAGTAAATATGGTTTAGGCAATTATGCTATGTGGCTAACACAGTGTAAAATATATTTTTTATAGGGTTTAGATTCATGCAGTGATATGCCTCCTGCTTAGTGTCCTGAGGGGAGTTTTTCTAGAATGACAGTGTCTCCCGAGGGCTTGAGCATTGACAATGGCCAGATGTTTTTTTTTTGCTTTTCAACATACTGTACATTCTCACAGCATGGCAACCAATCCCTGTGGACTCAATCTGCTCATTATCCTGTTTGATTGGACACAGCACTGACACCAGATCTAATAAGTGGCACAATTTACTCGAATCTAAAAAGCGTAATTACCTTCCCCCAACCAACCTGGTAAAATGAGATGAACCGATTGCAGGTATTGTGGAGGCAGTGATACGTTTACTTTGAAGGAATACTTCACCCATACGGAACCGGCGTTCAATCATTATAAAATCACTATTTTAATATAATGAATGAGGTTTTTCTTCCCTCAGTCTTCCCTTGGTCCAGCTGTCCTGTTAATCCTAACCCTACATGTTACCATGTGTGATGTCACTCATGGGAAAATGTAGGGTTAGACAGTGAGACCATAAAAACACTCTTTCTGCCTTTTCTCAGGCTAGGATGAACCGTTTCTAAAAATGTTAGCACATTTATTCTACATAGGATCTCAAGTTCAATACACCTTCATATTTCCACCGCTGAAGTAGGCCTTCAAGTACCCACGTCCTTTCTTGGCATTCTGAACCCCAACTCTAACTCATCAAGGGGATTGCCGCTGACTTTGATGTGTGTGTTTTTTCTTCAGTGAAACACTAGTAATGATCTTGTTTGTGAAGCATTACAGGTTTGTTATCTTGAAAGGCCCATTTGATCATCTCTAAATCGTTTGATATATATCAGGCCTTCATGTTGTTAATAGCAAGAAGCACTGACCCTAAGAAGACACTTTGCATTGCATTGAATTAAACTTAAAAGTTCAGGACATAAGGCTTTCTTCTAATGTGGGATATGTTACCTCAATATTACCTCAATCTCACCTCAAATAGTTGTTTTGCATGAATGAAATATTTATTAAGAACTATCAAAAATGAATAAGAAAGTAAGACAAAATGAAAAAAAAATATGAAAAAAATCAAAAGCCGATTTTAAACACTTAAAGTTCAAATCGTAAGCCTTCTTTTAAATGAGCCTGTGGGATCAATGTTACCTCAAATTGTTTTTTTTATGAAATAAATAAACAAACAATGCAAAATCCAATATTAGATCAACAAAACAGATGATTTAAATACATTATATAAAGTGAAATATACACGTATATTCACAACACTCCTCAGACACTTGCCTACTCCAATGTGTCATATTGTAACAATCTACAAAACAAAGAAAAAGCAAGATATACATTATCCTTCTGCACCATTAAAAACAATATATCTTTTGTAAAAAAATATTTTAAATTAAATTGCATTATAGTTTTTCTTTGTTTTATCCTTTTGTAAAGACAATTCCACAAACACAGCTACTTTTAAACAGTATATTGGTGTGTTCAAAATATCCTACATTGTTTACTATCCAAATTGCTCTTTTTTTTTGCAGTATGCTTCGTGATTGGATCACATTTATATTTGGAAACCACACCACACACACACACACACACACACACACACACACACACACACACACACACACACACACACACACACACACACACACACACACACACGTCAAAAAGGTCACCAGCTTGTGGACACTCCTTAAACCTCGGTGTGACCAGTGATATCTCGCTGAGTGAGAGCAGATGGAAACCGAGTCAAAAAACGCTGCGAAATGACGGAAATACATTTGTATATTTGTGTCGTGTGCGGCGGCAGAAACTGGGCCTGAGCCAGACATGTAGCGGGAGCAGCCGTGTTAGACATATGTGCTGCTATTTCAGTTTGTTCCAGAGGGGCCGCGTATGTCGTGACCCACACACACACGGCCCAATATCCTGCAAAACACACTGAGATCGGGGCCTTTTCACGGGGAGAGCGAGAAAACCATCAAGGTGCCAAACTCAATTCAATTCAATTCAATTCAATTCAATTCAATTCAATTCAATTCAATTCAATTCAATTCAATTCAATGTATTTAAGAAGTGGACAATGCAAATTAATAAAACACATGATCACACGTGGGTTAAAAATGCCAAATTAGCCAAAAGGCAATTTTTTTTTATCTGTAATCCCCTGCCATCTATGTTAAAATAAAATACAATTAAACAAGATAAAAAAACAACAGCATAAACATGACGGAACCCCAGAGCACAACACATGCCATCACAGAACAAACAGAACGGACTAACTAAGGTAACGTGTCTAAGACGGGGAGAGCGAAAAACTATCAAAGTGCCAAACCAATCTTTAGCATTCTGACAAAAAATCCGATACATCACTGGAAATCACAAATATCTATTCAAGACGTTTCTAGGCTCATATGTCGTGACCCACACACGGCCCAATATCCTGCAAAACACACTGAGATCTGGGGCCTTTTGACGGGGAGAGCGAAAAAACCATCAAGGTGCCAAACTCAATAGCATAAACATGACGGAACCCCTCTTCCCCCCCTCTCTCTCTCTGTCTCCCCATTTTAACTCTGTACTGTCAAATAAATCTTTAAAAATGAAAAAAATAATAATATTTAAATGTCCGTGGCTTGTGCATACTAACATACTAAGAATAAATACCACACAAAATCTCAAATATCTATCGGAGAAGTTTCGAGACTCCATTGTATATGATTACGTCGAGATGCAAATATCGGATGGCAAACAAAAGGTGTGAAGTCAAACATTAGGTGATTGTAATCAAATGAAAGCTACAGCCAATCATTGGTGTTGACTGAACTGCCTCATATATAGATTTGAAATGGGTGAGATGTCAATTCAATGCTATCAGTTATGTGATTGTGGTGTTTGTTTAATCATATCGCGTAGCAAAAGACAATACTTGGACTAATTTTGTTGACAGACAACAGTTAAATTTAATTTACAGAAGGATGAACGTGACTACTAGAGTTACAGCCCCTCTTGCATTGCTCAAATATTAGTCCATTGTTACAGACAGTATTTTTTTTAACCACTCCGTATATAATCCTCACAAACTTAACTTTATGTTGGAGCATCATAGATGTCCTTCTATCTAACCAAGATCTAACTTGTGGAGATAGATTTTCTTTCATTAAACGTAGACTCTCACTTGGTGGCATTTGACCTGCCGTAAGTTCGACAATATTACTGGAATGCAATTTAAGAGAAACGTTGTGTTAAATGTTATTAAAAAAACTTCTTTACAAAAAATAATTTTTTTAGCGTTAGCCAAACGTTGGCCATTTATAACGCAAAATAAAACACTAAACTGTTTATTGTTGCTGGACAACTTGCTTAGCGATTTATCCATCGGTATAGACAAAACACATTGATGTTATCCCTCCCAAATGCACCATATATATATATGTGTATAGCTTGTAAATACATGCAAACGTATTGGTGGGGTAATATATATATATATAGTTGAGAGATCCCCAAAATATTCTTTACAACAACTACAGAACTTTTTGAGACAGATTTTTTTCATTAAACCTCCACTCTGACTTAAAGATAACTTGAAGACATTTGACCTAGACATTGTAAACAAGAGATTTAAAGGTTAAATGGTCATAGCTTGGTGGTGTGGATACTAACACACTATAGGATATTGGACAATGCATCATTTTTACTCAAACACACACACACACACACACACACACACACACACACACACACACACACACACACACACACACACACACACACCGTGACGTGGAAACCAAAAGTTTCCAAGACTTTTGCATCACTATAACTGTCTGTTACTGTTTTATTATGATGCAGCTATGGACCCGAGTGCAGGATAAAACCGCCTAAACATCTCCCTGTAAAAGAAAATTCAGAAGAGTCTGCAGTATTGTAGAAGTTATAGGACGGTGTCTCACAGATTTCTAGGTTTAATAATGTCTTTTTATGGTTTTGTAATCATGATATATCGCAAACATTTTGTGTCGGTTAGTGCCAAGTCAGAATTTTCTATTCAACGGGGGACTTTTTTTTATGTATCCATAGACAGATAAATGTGCTTCTACAACATTTCTTATTGTCTAAAATGTCCGTTGTAACTCTGAAAATGTTAAAAAATGCAATGTTAAATCTGTAGAGTACCCATTTATTGTAAGGCGGATGTCATGAATGAGATTTCTAAGCACATCCCTTAGGCCAGAAAGTAAATACTATCCCTTGCCAATACAAGGGCTTAAAAGGCCTCCGCTTGACCCTTTAAAAAAGTGGAGGGGCCACTCTCTCCGTCTCCTAAATGCTTTTAGTTTGGTTAAGTGGGCTGGGCCATGGGGCAGATGGTTTTGGGGGACAGACATTTTTTTTTTAAAAGAGCAGAGTGAATTCATTGGCCCCTTGGTCCCTTTGTATCTAACGGATGATTTGAGAGGGAGAAGAGATTTCCCTTCGAGCGATGCCTCGGTCTGGGGGTGACACATTTACTGCTTCCATCTCAGAGGAGAGGCCAGGGGAGAAAACAACACACACACACACTTCCAGCCCGGGGAAACACACACACACACACACACACACACACACACAAGCCCACACACAACAAACAAACACACACACACACACACACACACACACACACACACACACACACACACACACACAACACACACACACACACAGCAATTTAGATACACAGACACATGTAATTGCCCAAAAAACACCTTAATGAGAGTGATTATAATAATAACTATTCATATTTTGTGTAAATGATTTGACATTGTTAAAGAGAGGTCACAGGTATTAAGTTCAGCATTGCCACACTCTTAGTGAAGCTCATATGGTGCTTTTCGATTACACGGTACCTTCTCCACTCTACTCTAACCGATTGCCTTTTTTTGGTTTTCAACTATAGGTACAATTACCTGGCAGCTACTTTTTTTGGTACCGACTGTGAAGGTTCCAAAATAGTGGGTACCAGTGTTTGGTCAGAGATTGTTAAAGGCCTACTTCACCGGTTGGAATATGAAGGTGTATTGAACTCGGACATCCTATTTAGTATAAATGTGCAAAAAAAATTGAAATCGGATCATCTTAGCCTGAGAAAAGGCAGAAAGAATGTTTTATGGTCTCACTGTCTAACCCTACAGTTTCCTCCTCAGGTCAGGAATAACAGGACAGCTGGGCCAAGGGAAGACTAAGGGAAGACTGAGGGAAGAAAAACCTCATTCATTATATTATAATAGTTATTTTATAATGAACGCTGGTTCCGTATGGGTGAAGTATTCCTTTAATACCATTGCATGATCAATGGACAGCACCCTATCCTGCACAAAGCACAGCCACGTTAGTTTACTGTAGCGGTCGCAGCGTTTGAGCTTGCAGTCGTTTCAGTTTTTTGTTCTACTTTCTTTCAAAAATGGCATCATATGACTGTGTGTGAATGAATGGAACCTGGAACCCTGTAAAGCGCTTTGAGTGCCTTGAAAAGCGCTATATAAATCCAATCCATTATTATCATCAACCATGGCTTGGTCGCTCGACAAGGTACAATTGTTCCTCGCCTTGATGGCCGACGGACAAGTTGAGTAGAACCACATAGGGCCAGGCACTTACCGTTACCCACTAACATCGCTATGACAAACCATTTACAAAGAGATGGAACTATATCATGGTACAATCCTGTATTGGAAAACTAGCTCCAGAAAAGTTTCTGATACCAATGGAAATGATGTTAGTAAGTTAGCTAGTTTTAGTTAGTTTTAGTATGTGTCACATACACAATTGCACAGAGCAATGCATAGTGAAATTATTGTGTACGAGTCCGACTGTCATTCAACTATATAAGGTGCAAGATTTGATTATAGTAATGATTGGGTGGTCACTATTATGAGTAGACTAGAAACCATTTACAAAGAGTCGGTAGAACTATCATGGTGCTATCTTGTATTGGAAAACAAGCTCCAGAAAAGTACCTGATACCAAAGGAGAGTATGAGTAGAGCCATGTACCATGTGATGGAAAAGCGCCAAACGGTGCCAACACTAGCAGCATGAATTAATTAATGTTCTTCTTCAGGGACTGATAGAAAGGAAATGAGAGGAGTGTACGATTTGAGTAGAAGTTGATGCAGGCACACAATAGGGGATTAAAAAAAACTGGGCTTTTTCTTCATTTGACAATACACTAGCATATTTAGGATTATCCGTTTACCACCAACTCGGAGACTGGACACAATAAATAAGTACATCAAGACCTTCCATCATTTATCATTGGACTCCCATAGCAAAAGCTAAGGTGAAAAGCAGCATCCCCCCCATGTATAAAACAATGAAGTGAATCTTGTGCTTTCAAAATCTCATTAAATATGACCATATGTCTGTGGCTCTCTCAACACAACGTATGCATTACAATAATTCCCTGGTGGTGGTACTATATATGTATACTAAACACAATCAATAGTCATCCCAGGAGAGAGGGGGATAAGATTCACTATGGTGTCACAACATCAAGGCCTTTTTTTTTACCCACAGGGGGAATGCCTGCTTATAAGTTTAAATTATGATCCGACTCTATTGCTTTGGTCTCATTTGAATGCATGTGGTTTTTTTGGAGTGTTTGTATTGGTAGAGAGAGAGAGAGAGAGAGAGAGAGAGAGAGAGAGATAGAGAGAGAGAGAGAGAGAGAGAGAGAGAGAGAGAGAGAGAGAGAGGAGAGTTGTATGGCTTGTTTGTATGGGCAGCCATGCATTTAGCTTCATGGAGTTATGGTCCTACCCTGGAAGCAGGCAGCATAATAATGGAACCAGAGTAGTATTTATCACACGGAATAACTATAACCTCATCCACACACCCTTCCAAGCCATCTGTACCTCAGGGAGCACTGGCACTCTTGGTGACTATAAAAAAGCCCCCTCCGTTCATAGGAGCATGTAATATAATATAATACCATTGTAGATATTACCCCCACTTTGCAGAGACCGGACTACAGATGAATAAATTGCCTTTTTGGCTAATCATGGCATGTTTTAACCCATGTGTGATCATGTGTTTTATTAATTTGCACTGTCCCCTTCTGAATTGAATTGAATTGCTTTGGAATTTCGTCTTGCACATGCGCATGGGTTGACATTTTACAACTCTCCGAAAAAAGGGAAGCTTGGCAAGCGTTCTATATAGTACACTTCATCAAGCCATTAGCCTTGAGCACACAGGGAGAGAAATAGTACATGTACATCCATGTTTCACATTAAATAGGGAATCGATAGCTTCCTGCGAGGAGGCTACAAGCTCTTAATGGTGCTGAATGTCCAGTTTACATCTTCTTGTACCGGTGACGTAATTTTCCGTAACACCCCCACTAATACGTTTGCATGCATTTACAAGCTATAACACACTTTACATAGAAACGCTATTTGACACGGAACAGGAGTAGTAGTATTTTAGTTAGAGCACACTACACTACATGCCCACTTTATTCTCAAGGTGAATGGTGTTCCCTTTTGGTTACACACCATCACAATGATACTGTTCAGCGTCGGCATGTTTTTCCAAATTGATCAGAGCAAAGTGGGTTGAAAAGCTGGAGCTCTATTCAAAGAAAGCCCTGAACTGCATGGCTGATCAAACCTTGATGTTTCTGGAAGTTGTGTGGTGGGGTGTGTGTGTGTGTGTGTGGGTGGTGTGGTGTGTTGTGGTGTGTGTGTGTGTGTGTTTCTGTCTAGTGTGTGTCTATTAGTGTGTGGTGTGTGTGTGTGTGTGTGTGTGTGTGTGTGTGTGTGTGTGTGTGTGTGTGTGTGTGTGTTTGTAGTGTGTGTGTGTCTATCTGTGTGTGGTATCTTGTGTGTGTTCTATCTGTGTGTGTGTGTGTGTGTTTCTAGTGTGTGTCTTGTGTGTGTGTGTGTGTGTGTGTGTGAGTGGTGAGTGTGTTGTGTCTATCTGTGTGTGTGTGAGTGTGTGTGTTTATGTGTGTGTTTGTGTGTGTGTGTGTGTTTTTTACTCAGTGAAAGTGCTGCAATTTCCTTTTTACCTGCCAGCAACTGTCTTTCATGCAGAACCAATGTGTGCAGATTGCCGAGTTATCTCCCAGCATTCATAGCAGCAGTCAGCCCCCTTTAGAAAACGGTTGTCATGGAAATGCTTTCTCTAGACATCATGGGCCTGGACCGATTAACTATGTACATTGACCTTCAGAAATTGAAATGACAATCACATGTAGTATATGGTGAGTGAACAACAACTGTAATAATATATAATAGTAATCCAATAATAGTTAATTCCAATACGATTTTTGGATAAAGAAAGGTGTATTGATGGCTATATGTGACACCCTCACTTACAGGTTTGTCATCTTGGAAAATTGTTATAAGTATGGACGAAATAAAAGGTCTGTCAAGGTTAACTGAGGCTGTTTCACACATACCTTGAAAATGCAGAACAGTTTTTGCACAAAGAAAGAATCATAATGGCTGGTGTCAAAAATCAAAGACAACAGCACACCACCTGTGTTCTGACCCCCTCCAAAGTGTGGTAACTTGAGAGGGGATATGCGGAAAGAACAATTTTGATGTAACCATTGACTAATGAAGTAACTTAAAGGCCTACTTCACCGGTTGGAATATGAAGGCTATTGAACTCGGAGATCCTATATTTCTCTTTCTGTGATGTCACAGAAAGAGAAATGTAGGGTTAGACAGTGAGACCATAAAACACTCTTTCTGCCTTTTCTCAGGCTAGGATGATCCGATTATCAATTTTTTAGGATCTCCGAGTTCAATACACCTTCATATTCCAACCGGTGAAGTAGGCCTTTAACTTATTTCACATCACTGTCGGATATTTAGTAAATTGTTGATCCCTGTCTTTTTTTCTTTTGGCTTTACCCAACTCCAAGGCGTTCTATGGGTATATTATATATAGTAGACTGTATATTTGGCATGTGTTGTTTTGCACCTGGTTGGGGTAGGATGATGAACAGCATTGTCGCTGTCTAAAATGAATTATTACTCGGGAATAAATACATTTATTAATTTAGAATTAGAATTGCAAAAAGAGAGAAAAAAAATCGGAGTGACTGTCATAATAAACACTGCGCGACAATTCAACTCTAGAACACACGCACACGCACACACACACACACACCACACACACACACACACACACACACACACACAACACAACACACACAGCAACACACACAACACACACCACACAAAACACTACACGACACACAACACACACACACACACACACAACACACAGACACACACACACACCACAACAAGAAATGTAAATGATTCTATACTCATTGTGCATTAGGATCCTCCATGCTGAATCTCTAGCCGGTACATTAACTCTTCACACTTTGCTAAACTATTCCACACATCTGTCGAGGGGACTGGGGAGCTGGGATACGTATACCGTCCTCTTGTGCATTTTAAACTAATGGCTTTTACATTTCCGGGGCAGCGGGGAAACAATGACTTATTGAATAAATGATTAGAGCTGGTAATGCAGCATGAAGCAACTAAAGCCCGAAGGAGAGGGAGAAAAAAAAAACGTATTATAAAAAAAATATTAAAAAATTCAAGATGTCGTCACCGCACTGTCTGACTGACAACCGATCTCTACAGAGTGCGGGAAAAAAAAATCAGTGCTCATCATCAAAGCTGAAATACATGTTTAAACATTACAACTTCCACACAAGACTGACTTTTAACTGGTGAGGCAACATGTTGGCAACGTTTGCAACATGTTGTTTTGACAGCCCGTACAAGGCAAACGTGCTAAGAGCAGAGAATTAGTCAAGTGGACCTAACAAATAGTGTGAAAGGTTGCAGTGGATTCTAAAAAATGTTGTATTCAGGGTCCCCATTAGTTAACAGTCAGTGATTCTGTGAAACGCTTTTTGTCAAAATCACTTTGTCATAATCAGTGAATATCTCTTCACAATCCACTATCCGTAAATACTGTGTATGCTTAAAAAAACAGTGTTAATACACAGCTTAGGCTCTGTAAAAACAGGCATGTTGCAAGCTAAGGTGTCCCCTTTGTTTAAATACTCTTTGTTTGATACCTGTTTACAGAGCCTAGGCTGTGAACACAAACCACCTTCTTTTCAGTATACACATACGGACAGGTAGCGGAACGCGAGGAGATATTCACTGATTTTGATTAAAAAAAAATTATTTGGACAACAAGCATTCTCCAGAATCGCTGACTCCACCTTTAAAAGTCTATAATTTAGTAGATATTTAGTTTACTGTTAAATTCACATTGCTTTCTTGGCAAACATTTGAAACAGGCCAACCATGTACAACTTGCTCTATATGCAGTACCTTTATATCGTACTGCATAATATATTGAGCTGCATATAGAGTGAGCTAAATCAAAACGCGGAGATCGTTAAAATCCATGGCGAATCTTTAGCAGACAGAGGCGATAATAATTTAGCTTTTTTTTTTTTTTTTTTTTTTTCAGGGCAATTGTCTCAATCAGTTCAATATCTGGGCTGTGTGTGTGTGTGTGTATATCTATGTGTGTCTCTATGTGTTTGTGTGTGTGTGTGTGACTAGAATGTGTGTGTGTGTGTGTGACTGTGAGTGTGTGTGTGTGTGTGTGTGTGTGTGTGTGTGTTTTGTGTGTGTGTGTGTGTGTGTGTGTGTGGTGTTGTCTATGTGTGTGTGTGTGTGTGTTGTGTGTGTGTGTGTGCTATGATGTGTGTGTGTTGTGTGTGTGTGTGGTGTGTAAGTGTGTGTGTGTGTGTGTGTGTGTGTGTGTGTGCTGTGTGTGTGTGTGACTGATGATGTGGTGTGTGTGTGTACCATGTTTGTCTGTCAAAAAAAAACCTTGGGGAGCAAAGTGCCCGGGAGACACAGATTTGCATTGGGGAATGAGCAGCTATAGGGTTCAGCATGCAGCCTCCTCTCTCTCTCTCTCTCTCTCTCTCTCCTCTCTCTCTCTCTCTCTCTCTCTCTCTCTCTCTCTCTCTCTCTCTCTCTCTCTCTCTCTCTCTCTCTCTCTCTCTCTCTCTCTCTCTCTCTCTCTCTCTCTCTCTCTCTCTCTCTCTCTCTCTCTCTCTCTCTCTCTCTCCTCTCTCTCTAGCCCGCTCGCTTAATTTGTCTCACTGTCATTTCTTCGCTCAATCACTGGAGATGTCACACACATTACAGGCAGGGCCAAGGATCCAGCTGCCAGTGCAAACAGTGATGGCTATCAGTATTGACATTGGTCTAAAAGGATCAGTTAGCTGTCTTCTTCTTACCACCCCCAGGGCCTTTACCATTCCCTTATTCATACTAAAGCAACCGCACAGCAAATGGGACTTCTCCCTTGATAATACTATAGCTAGGGGGGGGGGGCAGCAGAAGAATAGTTTTTCGCCAAATAAGTTTAGGAGTGAGTGCTTACCATAAATATAATATCCGTTAAATTTTGGTAACAGACCAAATACAGCCGTGGAAAAAAATTAAGAGAGAGTCTGGATTTTTCTTCAATCTTTATCTCTACATTACTTATTGAAAATGCTCTAAATGACAATATTTTTATTGTGAATTTGGTAGAAATGTTGTCATTAGTTTATGAAATAAACCCAAAATGTTCATTCTAATCAAACATATGCCTATAAAGAGTAAAACAAGAGACACTGAACATTTGGAGTGGTCTCTTCATTTTTTGTAGCAGAAGTCAGCATTGTACTGTTACAGAGGGGACCAGCAGGACAATAGTTAAGCGCCAGATAACTATATGAATGCTAACCTAAAAAATATAATATATTTGTTCAATTGTACACTAAAGTTAGAATGTGTTCACTGCTGGTTTGCAAACTGATACACTAGCACTGGCATACATCTGTTTATTTTTGCACTTTTTTCAAGCATATTTGTGCCACCTACTACTATACACTAACACGTCCGTGCAGTGCAGCTAACTATGCATAAGTACCTAATGTGTATTATGTATGTTAATCTATCTAGCCCCTGTAAAGCACTTTGAATGGCCTTGTGTCTGAATTGTGCTATATAAATACACTCGCCTTGCCTTGCCTTGCCTAACCCACTTACAAAGAATACTCAACTACCCCTTTAACACTGAAAAGAAAACCACCCAGCATATGGACCTCTCCCATGGTGCAACTATACTCTAGTGATCTGTAGTAAAAAGTACAACGAGGAACTACCACTGAACTGCCTAATGCCCCATGACATTGTGACATCACCTTTTTCCAACGGCAAGAGGAGGACACAGTCGATTTGGCGAGCTAATTGCGTGTGGCATAATTAATCAATGTCTCCTGAATGGTAAATTCCCACATGTGCAAGCACACACACACACACACACAGACACACACACACACACACACACACACACACACACACACACACACACACACTCTCCCAATGTCGCGTGAATGCCGGTTAAGAAGAACAGGCGCTTAATTGAATTAACTTTTTTTCTTATTTATACTCTTCTCGCGTCGAGTGATTTAGTCTTAACTGGCAGATAAATGTCACTTGGAACCTCACGGGGGAAAGATGGATGATACAACAACTGTGTAAAGATGGTTCAACTATACACAACAGGCCATGACTCTGTTGCAAATAGAAGTGCAGAGCCTGAGTATTGTTCTAATTTATTTTTATTTTATTTTAATTTTTATTTGACAGGGACAATACATACAACATTGCCACAAAAAAAATGGGAAAATGTGATGCATATAAGACGTCTAGCTTCAGCTAATTTGGGACAAAGACTGCACATTTCATTACATAAAAGGGCAACATAACATTACAAAAACAGGTATAAATGCATTGAAAATAAGGGGACATTTTGTATTGGGACACATAGGGATCTGTAATGCTAAAATAACACTGAACACTATAGGGCTGCCGCCGGAAAGCCGATGATTCGAATCATCAGTTGGAGCCACCGCAGATAACGTAGAGGCGAACCATTGTTTTTTTTTTCATTGTTTTTTGGCCTAAACTTCTGTTTTCCACCGTTTTCATGTAGACAGAAGGCAAAATATCCAATGCAGTATACTGATAGTAGTATCTCTCATAGTCAAATCTGCATGCAACTCTAGCTCAAAAATAGCAGTAACAGAGCTATGAAAACATAATTTATTTGAATGGGTAACTACTTACTTTTTTATCTTGCTCTAAACACACTAGTGTCTCATGCTCCATGCTTACTGACAATTAATTGTTGGCAGCAGCGACGTGCAAAGCACAAACAAAAAGCGAAACAAGACACCATGCGAGCATACATCAATGTAAACAATGAATAATTGAAAAACCTGCTTTGCAAATTTTTATAGGGGGAAGGAAATGCATTCACGCTCCTTTGTTATACCTCAAGGACATACTGTACATACTGTATACACATCCATTATTGAAAAATATACATAGTGCTCCATGCTTACTCTTTGATCCTCAGATTCATGTTATTAAATTACCCATTGGCGAACATGAAGATCATACTAAAACATATTGTTTGTAAATGAAGTGTATTGAATTTTACGGTGCCATATTGTCCAGGGCTCAACGCTAAGGTTTTTTTTACACAAGAAGTTACACAAAAACTCCACTGTAACATTAGGTTGAGCTATCTCTTACATTAGGGAAGTTCACCAATTAATACAGCAGTGGATTGGGGTTTCCATTGCTCAGAAAACAGATCAATACTATTCAGTGTCCTATTCTCTCTAACAAGTCTATTCAGTTAATATGTCCTCCATTAAGAACAAGCCATCACAATTTACAGTTAATAAGGTTTGCATTTACTAGCAGGCTACAGCTGCAAAACATCATCTGAATTCAATCTCCCAAAAGAATATGGGCTGATGGTTGCCGTGGGAGCATTGGACTACACAGGTGCATCTAAAAACATAAAAATATCCTGGAAATGTACATACAAAAATTGAAACTTTAATCTATTCTAGATTCATTACACAAATTAAATATATCAAGCCTTTTATTTAGTTTTAGTTTGATGATTACGGCTTCCAGCACATGGAATAAAAAAATCCAGTCTCTCAAAATATTAGAATCTCTCTAATTATTAGTATAAACATTAAGCCTATAAAAAAAAAGGATTTATAACAGAAATGTCAACCTTCTGAGAAGTATGTTTATTCTAGATTACTTTCAAGTCATCTGTATTGAATCTAGAATATAAAACAGTTTCACTTTTTGAATTAAATTAAAATATAAATCATAGTGTCATTGATATTCAAATCTGTTTAGATGCACCTGTCTGTATATCATTGATGCTGAACGATGGTAAGCGGAAAAAATCAGTGTGACGGGCCTGGGCTGACGAGGTTGGCCTTATTTTGTCATTAAATTTGCGATTTGATTGGCAGAAACGGCTGCAAGTCACCTTAATGAAGACTGACATTAAGGGCTCCAATGTGGCAGACGAAGATTAATTTCACGCTTGTCTCTTCAAGGTCCTCGGGAAAAAGAAAAAAAAAAACTCCATATATCCAGAAATTTAAAAGTGACGTCAAATAAACCCTGTACTGTAGACGAAAAATTAAGCAGAAGTCACATAGATCACACCCAAACGGCATTTATAAAAAAAGGTATATTCATATCATATCATATCATAATAAGCTTAATTTCCAGGAGCAGTCGCGGGAAATGGGAAGTCATTTCAGTAGTATAGGGGAGTGCAAGCTAAAGATTACCGGCACCATTGATGATGACACAACTGTAAATATTGCTTGGACCCTAAAATGTTTTTGTGAGGGAATATATCTTGCTAAGGTAGCGGGTACAGAGAGAGGTTTAAATGCTTTTTTGCTGCTGTGATGTATAGAAATAACTTAGATTATACTGCAGGGACATCTTTTGTGTTATACAGTCCCAATATTAGCCTGTGAGAGGACCGGATCATTTTTGGAGAAGTACCTGCATTCCAAATCAAAACTCTTATTTGTACTATTCTACAACTAAAGTACAGAATAGTATATAGGCCACACGGAAAAAAAAAATCAGATAATAAGTTCTTTTTTTTTTTTATTAAAATAATTTCAGGTTACACCAAATTACTGTTTTACATTGTATCAAAGCTAACATATTAGTGTGACAGATTACTTTAATTTTCAAAGTTAATCCAATGTTTTTTTTTTTCAGTGCACTACACAACATGGCACTGTACAATTCAATACACTGCATTTACGAAAAAATGTTTTAGTTGTATCTTCATGTTCCCCGTATGGGTAATTTAATAACATGTAACCAAGGCATACAGCAAGCATGGAGCACTATGTATTTTTTACAATAATGGATTTACTATTATGCATTTTCATTATAGGCCATTACAGAAAAAGGCCATAAAGCGCTGTCTATTGTGCATCTCCTGTTTATCATACACTAACCCTGCATTCCAATCCCCATACTTCCCTAATATTTAGTACGCCAGAAAAAGATTTGAATGTTCCAATACATGCAATCAATTGTAGTATGCTGAAAATACATAAATGCCCCACTAACTCCAATAGCATTTTGGTGTATTCGTCTTTATTCTTGACATTTCTCGACATAATGAAAAAAAAATCTTCCTTATCTGATTTTTGATCTCTCCTGTGGCCCTAAAACTCTTCTGTACTTTAGTATGTAGTGTAGTAAAAAGAAAGAGTATTGATTTGGAACGCAGGGTGAATGCTACAGGCAGTGGGGTGTTGTGTTTACATGTGTTACTGTTGCTAACTATATGCTAGTAGCGGATAGTCTGTGATCTGGGCAAGCAACAGACACAGTATTTCGGTGTTGAGATTATTACTGACCAGCGCGAGTGGAATGAAGAGATGCTGTTTGACGTTCCACTCAAAGTGTGTGTGTGTGTGTTGCACTCGGCGGTGTGTGTGTGTGTGTGTGTGTGTGTGTGTACACTCAAAGCAGATGAAATGCAGCGGCGTGCGGAGCTGGTGTCTGGGAGGACGGATCTCTTTTGATGGTTGCAAAGATCAAAAGGCACAAGATTTGCTACTATATGCAGTAATTTCACACACACACACACACACACACACACACACACACACACACACACACACACACACACACACACACACACACACACACACACACACACACACACACAGCCTAAATCTATTTTTCTTAACATTCAAAAGCTTTCACATCATTAAAGGTGCAGTATGTTAAGGGAATTGGCGTTTTTCAGAACAGACTTGGTAGAAATTGAATAAAATATTCATCAGTATGTTTTAATTAGTTAATGTTCGCTTGAAAACTGAAAATGTGTTTATTTTATTACCGTCAGAATCAGCCTTGTATTTCTACATTTGTTTCTACAGTAGCACAGAACGGACAAACTTAACGGTCTTAGATGTTTTTATATATAGTGGGCGTCCTGGGGAAATGCACCTGTTGGAAGACCAAGAAGAAGAAGAAGTACTATAAAATAAATAACTAAATACATCTTCACCTCATCACTTGATATTGTGGAAAGACTTGAGGCAGTGGTGGATGATGACATCTTTAGAAACTAGCTTCTTGTCCTTGAAGGCCACCGTAGCTTCTGTAAATTATGACCGAATGGCTATTTTCTTTAATTGATAAACTTAAGAAAAAGCTAAATTGGTAGTTGCACGATGTATTTTGCACTAAACTGTTAAACAGCATTTATTTCAATCTATCCATTTTAACCCGGTCCGATTCTAGGCTCTGATTTTTTCAATGATTTAATCCAATCAAAAACAGTGTGAGCTCCTCCTCAAAGCACTATCAGTCGTGTAGTCGAGTTGTTATAGCCAGATGTCCCTGTGCCACCATGCCCTGCTATAGAACATTTATGAGCCATGAGGTGACTATGACTGGATGCAGCTGCTGCTTACGAGGTCTTAGAGGCACAACACACCTAGTCAATTAAACCAAGTATCGTGTAAGACGGAATTGCTCTTTCGTTTTCACCCATGTTCAACACTTTCGGGCAGTTTTTTGTATCAAATAGTCCAGCAGTCCATTTTTCTGGTAGATTTTATTTGTTATATTTTTTTTATTATTATTATATTAGTTATTTATTTTTAAATGGCCACCATTCGCGCCATAGGGGAACATGCAATGGCCCTATAGCCAATAAATCGTTCTTAGGGCATGTTCTAACAGTGTGCCAAAGCTCATCTTGGTTACATCAAAAGCACAATTCCCTCATACAGCTCCGGAAAAAATTAAGAGACCAGTCTGGATATTTCTTCAATCTTCATCTCTACATAACTTTAATAAAAAATGCTCTTAATGACAATATTCTTATTTGGAATTTGGTAGAAATGTTGTAAGTAGTTTATATTATAAAACCAAAATGTTCATTCTACGCAAGCATGTGCCTATACATAGTAAAACGACAGACACTGAACATGTGGAGTGGTCTCTTAATTCTTTCCAGAGCTATATATCTGAAATATTTGGCAGATGGAATAGCCTAAGTGCATTTCTTTAAACCATTTCTGTTTTGGGGCAGTGCACAACGCAAAGAGAAGAATGTCCAAAGAGCTATTTATTTCAAATATATCTGCAAGGGATCCTCACACATGTAATCCTAGACGTGTGAATTAACAAGGATCCAATTGGAGAAAAAAAAATATTAAAATCACATGCTGACATTAGATTATTACACAGTGTCCCGAGAGATGAAACGTTCTTACTCCGTGTCCTGTCATCTGCAAGAACGTACCGCGGCTCGAGTGGATGTCACACACACACACACACACACACACACACACACACACACACACACACACACACACACACACACACACACACACACACAATCTCTCTCACAAACACACGCACACACACACTCTCTCTCACACACACACACACACACACACCCCACACACACACACAATCTCTCTCTCTCACCACACACACACACACACACACACACACACACACACACACACACACACACACTTACAGCCCCTCTTCACTGCATCATGTCAGCTGAGAGGGGCCAGGCAGTGTCGATATGGGAAGCCAAAGCCCCATTCTTTATTTTTTTTCTAAAGGATTTCTCTGTAAGAAGGTGATTTTGTCTCTCTTGGTGTCCGTTATATTACTTTCAGCATTTTCTCGCCCCGCTAAGAAGGAGATCTCATTCCGGCGTGGTGCCTTGAGAGAAGAGGCTTATAGAGGGGGGTATGGGGGGGGGGGGTATGTGTGTGTGTGTGTGTGTGTGTGTGTGTGGTTGTGTGTGTGGGGGGGGGGGGGTGATAGGCTTCTGTCAGAGAGGGAAAATTAGGGTTACACAATTGCTCACAGTTCCACGAGCGCCACCAAAAAGCCCTCTCTGGTAATTGGATCCATTCTGGGGGTTTAAAGCCCCATTTTCCTTTTGAGACATACAGTCAGACTAGGAACACTAGGAATAGATTTCATCCTCTCACTTTCTTTCTCTGCCTCTCGCTCTCTCCCTCTCTTTCTATCCCTTTCTCTCTCTCTCTATCTATGTAGCTCACCCTCTCTATCTCTCTCTCTCTCTCTATATCTCCCTCTCTCTCTGTCCCTGTCTTTCTCTCCCTCTCTCTTTCTCTCTCCCGCTCTCTCCATCTCTCTCTCCCTCTCTCTTTCTCCCTCCCTGTTATCTCCTCTCGTTCTCCCCCTCCATCTATCTATCCCTCTCTCTTTCTCCCTCTTTTCCTTTCCCTTAGTCTTTCTCTCTCTCAAGTCTACATCTCTTTTGCATTTTGACTAGCCACGAGGAAAAACAAAAAAAAAATACATTTGAAGTTAGCCCTGTCAAATTCAGTCGTGTTGAAAAAATGTTTACTTGTCAGTCAAAATCTGAACTATTACATCACCGGCTTCTATTTTTATTGTTGTTATTTTTGTAAAAACACATCCATCATGAACAGACGTGGGGGAATGTTGACAACATAATGCAAAAACCACTGAATATATTGTGTTACGTTCTATTTTTTGAGCAATAATTGTTTCTCCATGGAGGTAAACGTAAAATGGTAAATGTTCTCCACTTGTATAGC
This sequence comes from Ammodytes dubius, assembly GCA_026122265.1. Lineage (NCBI taxonomy): Eukaryota > Metazoa > Chordata > Actinopteri > Uranoscopiformes > Ammodytidae > Ammodytes > Ammodytes dubius. Next base: position 30,789,767 of record CM047505.1, on the reverse strand, counting down.
GCTTTTCCCTTGTTGTTTTTCACAGACTCAACGCACTTTACATTGTTTCGTACACATTCACACACACATTCACACACCGATAGCAGCAGCTACCACGCAGGGTGCAAGCTAACTATTGGGAGCAATTCGGGGTTCAATGTACTTGCCCAGGGAAACTTCACATGTGGCAGGTAGGCGGGGGATCAAACCTCCGAACCTGCACTCCAGAGGCGACCTTCCTACCCACTACACCACTGGCGCGAAGTGATAGACAAAGACAAAGTGATAGACAAAGACATATTAGACATGTGACGGTTAATAACAATGGTAAGCTAACCTTTAAGCCTGAAAGTGGCACATTTAAGTCAATCAAAATACTGTATTTCACTTTTCATTAATGAATATAATGGAGGGCACGTGACTGCTTTCAACTTCTGAAAAGAAACAACAACTGATGAAAGCAAAGCCAAAGATGTTGTAGGACAAATGAAAGTGTTATCAATGTGCCATTGTATTCTCTGAAATGTAGTTGTCCTTTCAGTTTTGTCTCTGTCATTCAATACATCAAGCATCTATCTATAAATCTATCTATAAAGCAAAAACGTCTGTCTGTCTGTCTTGTCTGTCTGTCTGTGACTCGCATATCTCTCTCACTGTTAGTCAGATCGGCCTGAGCTTCCGGATATGGCTTGTGTACGGCACAAAGGTTTGCGTCCTTGATTGATTATGACGTGTTTGGACCAAATATGTAGAAGTTATCATATTTATATCATGCTGGCGGCGAATACATGCGCACACTGAAGGCCACAGTAACGACGGGCATGAGTAGTCTCGCTAACCGCCTCCCTCTGATTGATTGGTGCTGCGACAAAGCTTGAAATGAGTGACGATGGGACACAAGGGCAGACCTCTTCCAACTGGGCGACTGTGGCTCATTGGTAGAGTGGGTCGGTGATGATCAAAGGTTGGAGGTTCGATCCTGCCCTGCACCTGTGTCATAGTTGTTGTGTCCTTGGGCAAGACACTTACCACCTTGCCTCGTGTGAATGTCGATAGTTAGCTGCATCGGTGTATGAATGTGTGTGTGAATGGTAACGTGGGAAAGGAAAACAGGTCTCCCTTGCAAAGAGTCTTCGTCTCAATGGGATTTACTGTATAAATAAAGGTTGAAAAAAAAAAAAAAACAGGCAATGCACTAGTATATAAACAGATGTTAGTATCTAATTTTCTGCCCCATTTCACTACTTTTACATATCAATGATGTGTCATCATCGTGAAACAATAATGAATGAATTAGCCACAGGTGGATTTCAATCAAGTTCCAGAGACATGGATGATCAAGGGGAGCTAATCTTAAGACATTGTCCTTCTGTGATATTGAATTAGCCCAAAGCACAAAGCATGGATTAATTTGGGTGGATTATTATGTCATTCTTCAAAATACATGCCAGCCTACAACAATTAATTACTTTTAGAAAAGATTAGGCTTGTATTATTCTATATTGGTTATATTATTATTTTGGGTTATTTCCACATTCCCAAAAAGAGACAAAATAAAAGAACAAAATGTTATCCCATCTATGAATATGTCCAAAAACTGTCTGGTCTCATTTCTATTGAAATAAAACAGTAATGTAAGACTTACATGCCAAGCTGTGTACCTCCCCAGGTGGACTGTGTGGTGTGTTACCAAACAACTTTGATTGACATCTCCCAACCCCCCTTATTAACTTTGCTGCACCGTTCGAGGGCACCTCTTTAACATTCCTATGGTTCATGTGTTTAGTGACCCACTTCCCATCGGCGAGTTCTATAATACAAATGAATCACTTTAAATGAGCTTACACCACATGGCTACTATTCACTATGAGAAGTCACTCTAAGTACACAGCTCAAGTGTTGCATTGTATCCATGAACAATAAAGGATTCTAGAAAAGCAAATAAGGAAGATTATTTTTTTCGTATTCGAGAAAAAGTCAAGAATAAGACGAATACTCCAAAATGCTATTGGAGTTAGTGGGCATTTATGTATTTCAGCATACTACAATTGATGTGCATGTATTGGACATCTAAATATTGTTCTGCATACTAAATAGTAGGGAAGTATGGGGATTGGAGCGCAGGGTCTGTCATTGCAATAGTTTGCTGTTGCATACTAGTTAGAAATTGGGAGACTGTCAGGTATTGTATTGTAACATTCCAAGCAAGAGAGACACTTTGGGTTTGACATGGGGGGGGGGTTGACTTTTCCATCTATCTAGACATTGGGGGCATTGCATTCGGTTTTGTATATGTATTGACTATTTTTGTTTATTGGGGGTGTCGCAACCCCCCCCCCCCCCCCCAACACACACACATCCCCCTGAAAAGTATGCCCTCACTTCCAAGACAAAGGGATCTTTTTTAATCTGTTACACTTTCATTGTAATTTTAATTGTAATCAGTGAGCACCCATTATTACTATTCCAGAATATAATGTATCAAGAAATAATTTGAAACACGGCCATTCTTAAAAAGCGAGCCGCCTTCCGTCTCCTGAATACTGAGAAACCCAATGCATCACCGGCCCGAGGAAGCAAATCATTTGCTCTCTTAGCACGCTCCCTGTAGCTGCCTGTAGATAAGGCTTTGTCTTGTGTTTTAAGCAGATATTTGACTCAAAAAGATGGCTGTGTTTCCCGTGCCTTGGAGGAGTGAGCACTAAAAGGAGTTGCTGTAAAATAAAATAAAATTGCCAAGGTTGACTAAGGACAGATAAGAAGCCGCCCCAAATGTATTATAATTAAGCAAGCTGCCTCTGCCTCTCAAGCTGTTGTACTGCTATCTACTTTCATTAAAAAACACAGAAAACCACAGAAAGCCACGGAATAATAATGACTATAAATAAATAGAGGGCTGTTTATCGAAGCTAATTTCGTCTGGGAAGTGATTAGGGACATATCGGCGATAATCTTAGCAATTTGCTATCACACAGGTGTCATCAGAAATTACCTTGAATTATCATAGGAAGAGATATGAGGGATACTTTGTGACTGGTGTAACAAGGATGTTACAGGTGCAAGGCAAGGCAAGGCAAGTTTATTTATATAGAGCAATTCAGACACAATTCAGGCCACTCAAAGTGCTTCACAGGGTCACAAAAAGCTTCAAGATTAAAAGACATCAAGCATAGAATACACATTAGAAAAGTTAAAAAAATAAATTAAAAAAAAGGAAAATACAGCCACGGCATTCGGTAAATGTTCATTTTGAGTGGGCTTTTACAGTGGTGTTTTGGGGTCAGCTCCATACACTGTAGAGGCCGTCCAAGTTGCTGCATGGACATCTGTTTTCAGTATCAATGAAACTGCTTTTTCGGTCGACACAACGAGACAAATCTGCGGACATGCAATGGCTGAAAGTATGTTCTTCACTTAAAGCTGGGGTGGAGGATTTGGGGAGAAAATAGCAGTTGCGATTGAGATTCGAATCCAAATACCCCAACCGCTCCACTTGTTCTCTTTGGTCCCTCCCCTATGGTCCCTCCCTAACACGCTCTTCACCAACAAAGTCGTGCCAAATTGAATGGACGGTCCCAACAGCCAATAAGAACAGATAATCGGAGCCTCGCTCTGATTGGTCAAAGTGTACACAGCTCATGTTAACTTTGTCCAATCAGAAATCATATACCCCAGCTTTAACTCACCGGGAATGCAAAATACTAATACACACTGGCGATTTCAGAGAAGCAGTAAGGGGGTTCCGAGTCGGGTTGACGTTTCAGCCATTGGCATGTTGTCTTTTTGGCTACAAAGTACAAGGTAACTTGCAATGGCTACGTCATGCTTTGTGTGTATTTTTTTTATTGTTGTGTATTTTTTATGCATGGACGTAGAGGCAAGGTTAATGAATCGATTCGGCGTTTCCTTTCGAAGGTCGAGATTGTCACTTCATTTCGATCGATTTCCGACTTTACAGTCCCGATCGTGACACCCCCATACACACACTATATGTTTCCTGGGGGACATGTTATCCATGAGACTGCATGTGGAAATGTCGTAATTTATGCTCTCAGCGCAATAAATTGTTTATTATCGCTTCCTTTTGAGCAGGCGAGCCACATAAAGAGGGAAGACCCTGATATAGGCCCAATTCCCAACCCATTAATAGATTAGGGTACACGAATAGCACTTCGATATGTGTGTCTGTGTGTGTGTGTGTGTGTGTGTGTGTGTGTGTGTGTGTGTGTGTGTGTGTGTGTGTGTGTGTGTGTGTGTGTGTGTGTGTGTGTGTGTCTGTGTCTCTGTGTGTGTGTGTGTGTGTGTGTGTGTGTGTTGTGTTGTGTTGTGTTTGTGTGTTGTGTGTGTGTGTGTGTCTGTGTCTGTGTCTGTGTGTGTGCGCTTACACTCGGGTGCAGGCATGTATACACGTCAAGTCACAACACAAGCGCTCCTAGAGAAAAATGAAAAAAAAAAAATCTTTGTGTTTCCCTGCCGTGAGGTGGCCTAGGTGATTAATATGGGGGCAGGACAGGAGGGCTGCGGGGATGATTAATTGAGCTCAAGACCTCATCTGCAATGTTTTGATGAGAATGAAGAGGGGATGAAGGGTTGTGGTGAAAGGGAGGACAGCAAGGTACTTTAATGAAGCGCCTGTGTGTGTGTGTGTGTGGGGTGTGTGTGTGTGTGTGTGTGTGTGTGTGTGTGTGTGTGTGTGTGTGGTGTGTGTGTGTGTGTGTGTGTGTGTGTGTGTGTGTGTGTGTGTGTGTGTGTGTGTGTGTGTGTGTGTGTGTGTGTGTGTGTGTGCCTGTGTGTTTGGGGATATGCTCTTGTGTGCTACTTTGTGATGACTCTCTCGTTCTCTTTGCCTACCTCTCACTTTCTTGCTTTGAGGGTTTACAACACTAACACTGACACACACAAAAAAATACACAGAAGAAGAATCCACAACTTCATTTAACCTTGGCCAAGCACAAAAAGAAACAACTCCCATTTACAGTTAGGGGCTTTTGATGAAGTTTAATTTAACCTTGCCTAAGGGGAACGACACCCACTATAACTTTATATCTTGTTTTTGTTCAAGTACTTCTTCTTCAAGTCATGCACGGTTAAGAAACAGATCCAAAATGGTGAACGTAGGGGCGAATGTAGATGAGAGAGAGAGAGAGAGAGAGACAGAGAGAGACATAGAGAGAGAGACAGAGAGAGAGAAAGAGAGAGAGAGAGACAGAGAGAGAGAGAGAGAGAGAGAGACAGAGAGAGACAGAGAGAGAGAGAGAGAGGGCCAGAGAGAAAGAGAGAGAGAGATAGGGACAGAGAGAGAGAGAGACAAACATAGAGAGAGAGACATAGAGAGAGAGAGACATATAGAGAGACAGACACAGAGAGACATAGAGAGAGAGACAGAGAGAGAAAGAGGGAGAGAGAAAGAGAGAGATTGAAAACAGCTTTTTCGAACGAGCTGCAATTATCCCTCAGCATGTGAAGGGCTGGATTGTGCTCAAGAGGAGAAGTCGACTCTCCCTGTGTTTGCCTGATTGAAAATCAGTTCTCATAAACACCGCAATCACCTCCATGGCCTCCCTGCAGGCAGCCTGATCTGCAGGGCCCCGCTGTAAACACCCAGGGGAGTACGACGTGACGTTGTGTGTGATAAGAGAGAAGTGATCGCCTATACTTTGCCATGACTCTATTTCCCTTGAATTTGACATCAAAGATTGAAGGATCTAATTAGTATGTGAGGCAGCAGCGTGTGTGTGTGTGTGTGTGTGTGTGTGTGTGTGTGTGTGTGTGTGTGTATGTGTGTGCGTGCATATATGCGTGCGTGTGTGTGTGCGCGTGCGTTTGCATGTGTGTGAATTTTCTGTTCCTTCACCCACTAAATTGCTCTTTCGAACACTGATGATGATTGCATGTTACATACGTTATATGGCATTTCTCTCAGCCGTTCTCATGTATTGCTGCCCGTTTCTTGGATCATTTTCTCATCCACACCCTCTGTTACAAGCTAGAGTTTAGTCTTCAGATCTTAAGGCAGTGCAGTGTGCAGTGAAGCTTGGTCCATTCAACCCCCTATAGGCTCCAAAAGACCTTTTTCCTCATAAACTCCTCAAGCCGTTTTCATTGTCTGTAGGTCATTACTGACTTTTTATTCTGCTTTTAAAGGCCCATCTTCTACTTTACCTCTCCTGTAATGGTTAAAGGCACAATCCGTGAAACATTTTCAGTAAGGGGTTCAGTAAAGATTAGAAGTATGATTTTTTTGGGGTCTGTATTTAAAATCTACAATAAGCTCAACTGTTGTGTTAACCTAATGCAAACCAACCAACTGAAAACCAAATTAACCATGCTGCAATGAAGGGTTGAAAGCTACGTTGTGGTATTGTATTCAGCAGTTTTATCAATAGGTGCAGTGATCCAGTTATTTTACAGTCTAGATCCAATTTGGATATTAAAGCTGGGGTATATGATTCCTGATCGGTCAAAGTTAACATGAGCTGTACACTTTGACCAATCATAGCGAGGCTCCGATTCCCTGTTCTTATTGGCTGTTGGGACTGTCCATTCACTTTGGCTCGACTTTGTTGGTGTAGAGCGTGTCAGGGAGGGACCATAGGGGAGGGACCAAAGAGAACAAGTGGAGCGGTTGAGGTATTTGGATTTGAATCTCTATCCCAACTGCCATTTTCTCCCCAAATCCTCCACCCCAGCTTTAAGTTGGATATGTTTCCGATAACGAATAACAAAAATGCATTAGATATGTTTCCAAAGCAGTCGATTTGAACTATTGCCATACATTTAGTTTAAAAGCACAACACTATTTCACCATACATGTTATTATATGTGTCTGACTTGGAACAATTCCTTTAGGAACCACTGAGCTTCAAGAGCATTGGAGAAAAACCAGTAATCCCCAAAATGAGGTGAATTGATTAATACATTAAGTGTGCTAGTGCTCAATCACTGTCTCCTGATCTAGTCATCAATAAGTCTAGACACATATTTCTGATGTGTGTGCACAGAAGGTCGTGCTATCTATTGCCTCTGATTGCAGCTTCAGAAAGTCCCTGAGCAATAGTTGCCTGTAAAGATGTGGTTGAGGCTCACATGGGAGTTGTTAGCTTCTTGGCAACGCAATGTGTTTGACAACCGGGTTGACTGCAACTGGTGATGCATAATGCAACTGATCAACTTTGGTGCGACACTCAAGAAGCCCATCGATTTTCACACAGATCACATGGTTAAAAAGGATGCTAGGTTGTAGTGTTAACATAGTATAACTGCATAGAGGTGACCAAGCCTTTCCAGTGATTGCTTCAGTGAAGTATTTGGAATAGTGTAGGAATTGCCCGGACCAGTTTTACAAAATCTGTGTACTACCTACTTGTTTTGTTTGTCTTGTATATTTGTTTGTGTTTGTATCCAGTTTTTTTTTTAGCTCTAAAGCATTTTGGTCAATTATCGTCGTTTTTAAAAGCTGCTATTTAAATACATTTGAACTTGAACTTGAATAGTTAAAGGTGCAGTGTGTATTATGATATCATCAAGAAAGTTCTAGAATGCAACGCTCCCTGGGTAACCCCAACCCTTTCGGATAATGACAGAAGCTACAGTGGCCTTCAAGGACAAGAACAATTCTAAATTTTAAACAATGCACCTGATGACATTCCAACTATGACACTTTCAAGATGGCAGCACTAGGCCTTGGTCCAAAGTATGCAGAAACATGGACATATATGAGACCCTTTTAAGGTGAAAAATTATAATTCAAAACATTTTTGCCATTATGCACTAAATTAAATGTACTTATGGATATCATAATTATTTTCTACAAAATCTGCTGGGAAATAAAACCCAAAATTCTACACACTTCAGGTTTAAGAATGCTGTGTCTTATTAGCAGCCAATACCAGGGAACAGCTAAACCGATCAGTAGTTGCTGTAAAGCTTGTGTCCGGGCTGACCTTTTCCCCTAGTACAGTAGTATACGATGTCATACCATGGTGATACTAGATAAGACCATAGAGTGTAGTAACAGCCAGTTATTACAGTTTGAGTGTGAGCATCGGTGGAAACCAATAAAAATGTGGAAGCCTGTATGTAATCCTGACAAACACACACACACACACAACACACACACACACACACACACACACACACACACACCACACGGCAGCAGCAAGAAAGAAGCAATGCAATGAAGATTACTGCTACGGGCATGTTGCATTTCCTTTAACACTATATTCTATGAGTCTGTATCCTAGTTCTCTCATAAAGGATCGTAGACGTACCCTGCGTTCCAAATCACATACTCTTTCTTTTTACTACACTACATACTTAAGTACAGAAGAGTTTTAGGGCCACAGGAGAGAGAAAAAAAAAAATCAGATAAGGATTTTTATTTTTTCATTATGTCGAGAAATGTCAAGAATAAAGACACATACTCCAAAATGCTATTGGAGTTAGTGGGGCATTAATGTATTTTCAGCATACTACAAATGACATGCATGTATTGGGATGTCCTAAATCTTTTTCTGGCATACTAAATAGTAGGGAAGTATGGGTATTGGAACACAGGAGTAGTGTTGCAATTTGTACTTTTGAATCCATTTGAAAGCCAATCCCTGTGTCTCCAGCATAAAAATGTAGAGAGAGAGAGAGAGAGATAGATAGATAGAGAGGGGAGAGAGAGAGAGAGAGAGAGAGGAGAGAGAGAGAGAGAGAGAGAGAGAGAGAGAGAGGAGAGAGAGAGGAGAGAGAGAGAGGAGAGAGAGCACTCAATCAAAGCCCCATGATTCTATTCAGTGTTGTGAATGCTGAACACACTACATCCTCCGCTGGTTCACAAACCGTGGAAAAGCCAAGACCCAATCTCTCTCTCTCTCACTGCATACACGGCTTACATTTGAGTCTTGTCTTCCTCTATAGTAAAGTTTGTATCTCGACTCCACTGGGAAGGCAATTAACAAGAAGAAAAAAAGCAGTGGTGAGCACATTTTTGCCAGTGCCCCCAAAAATCATAATTTGCACATCAAACATCCTCTGCCCTTCATCCCCGGCAATTTACATAGAATACCAGAAAAGGTGCATCAATGTCAAATAGAACGTCTTCATTTCAACACGGCATTATATGTGTCTTGGGTTGCTTAGCTAGGTAAATCAGAAATACACAAAGTAGATAGTAGAGCAAATAGGGTAAATATGCCACTACTGTAGTCAATTTGTTCAGGGTGGCGCGTCATACTTATGGATACAGGAATCATGGTGAATTCATAAATCTCTAAATGTATGCTGTACCTTATTAGTTGTATATTAACTGTGTATTTGTTTAACCTACTAATCCTACTAATGAATTGTCCTGTTTTTTATTTTATTTATTTATGTTTCCCTGTGTTTTATATAGCAAATGTTTTCTGTTGTATATTTTTTGTAATTTTTATTGTAACATCAACCTGCCTAATGGACTACAGATGGATATTAGCCCCCGGGCTACAATCTGGCATTTGTATGTGTACTGCAGTACATGTTGATTAATGTGCATTGTCCTGAAATAAATAAATGTAGGGGTTACGGGTTAGGTTAGGGGCTAGGGTTAGAGATGGAGGCTGCTTTCAGATATAGTACATTGTATGTATCTCATCTAGTCTAATGAGTGAGTTTGAGATTCAAGTTAAGTTCAGTTAAAAGGTGCTGTAAGCTAAATGGTTATTTTAGCTAACTTCCTGTCAGTGACTGCAGTTAGCAGTCCCCTCCCTCGTCCCCACGTCACCACATTAATTGTCTTCAAGCAGCGAGAGTCATCTAGCATCATCTCAGATCCATAAGTGTGATAAAACATGATAATCAAAACAGACATTGGAAAGGATTTTTACCTGCTCCTCCATTGTAGGCGCATAAACATTCACACATCTGTTGCTCAGCGTGTGCACCGGCAGTGAGACGGGTGCCGGTGTGTAGCGTTCTCTCTTCTGATTGGTTATCAGTTGTGGGATCCCCTAAAAGTGTATTTGCCGATTACATGCAGAGCAGGTGACAGAGATCGGCTTTATGAAACGTGCACACTATGTAAGTGATCACTGTATGAATAAAGAGTGATTTAACACGTATATTAGCGTACATATCTCGCTCATTTCACCTTTAAAATCAATGTCCACCAAATGGGACAAATGGTGGTGGTACTGTAGAGAAATCTAGTGTGTGTGCAATGAAAAAGTGACTAAAACACTTTAAAAAAATGATATGTTATTGTGTTTGAAATGATGAGGCGTACACATTTGAGTAGGCACAGTATAGTAATATGTAGTATAATACTAGAAGTACTATGTCACTCCACTTATAGTGCACTTAAAATGTCAGCCTCTCTCAGAGATTTGGTCTTTCCACGGAGTAGATTCTGAACACACACACACACACACACACACACACACACACACACACACACACACACACACACACACACACACACACACACACACACACACACAGCTGATAATCTGTTCAATGCACTCATCTTTTTCTGCACAGACCACACACTATCTACTTATCACAAAGTCTGAATAGAAGGGGAAATGTTTGCCAGCATTGTTAGCAACCACTGACTGTATTACTCCACTTAAACCACCTAGCACATCACAACACAACACAACACACAACACACTAGTTTGCCTCCATGCATTATTCATGGGCTTCTCCTCTCCTCAGAAGGACACATTAAATATTTGTTAACTTATAAAAGCATCATGCAACACTCGGCACCCTCAGAGCTATTCATTTTCCTACACACGGCTCATTGTAAAGCTGCCGTCTGCCTCGCCACCGGTCCTATTAAGCAAAATGGCCGACATGTTGAATATTGGAGAGGAACAGTTAAACCTCAAAGATGGGAGAAAAAAGAACGCAAGGGAGAAAAAAGAGACTCTATAGCACACACATAAATAAGGCAAGCGTTTGTTTGTTTGTGTGTTTACGCTCTCACACACAGCTATTGCAACATCCGAGCTCCCAGTGATGTGGTTTATTGCAAGAAAGAGAAGAAAGAAGAAGAAGAAGAAGAAGAAGAGAGAAGAGAGAAGGAGAGAAGAAGAAAGAGAGAAAAAAAAAAAAGAAGAGAAGAGAGAAGAAGAAGAGAGAAGAAGAAGAGAAGAAGAAGAAGAAGAAGAGAGAAGAAGAAGAAGAAGAAGAAGAAGAAGAGAAGAAGAGAAGAAGAAGAAGAAGAAGAAGAAGAAGAAGAAGAAGAAGAAGAAGAAAGAAGAAGAAGAAGAAGAAGAAGAAGAAGAAGAAGAAGAAGAAAGAAGAAGAAGAAGAAGAAGAAGAAGAAGAAAAGAAGAAGAAGAAGAAGAAGAAGAAGAAGAAGAAGAAGAAAAACACCACTAAAAACCCTAAGACACTTGATGGGGATTTTTTTATACTTTGAGCTGGTAGTCGCTGTGTTGCACAAAAAACAATAACAGTTCTGGATCAAATCTAATGAAAAGGGACTTTGTTTGTTCACTGGGAAGGGAATGGGTTTGTCACATGTTACAGTGGACAGTGATAGGTGGTTCTACAACGTATTGACTCGGGGGGCTGAATACTTATGCACTCCAAATTTTTCAGTTTTTTTTATTCTATAAAAAAAAATTGTAAATCATTTTTAATTTTTCATTCCACTTCACAATTATGTGCCACTTTGTGTTGGTCTATCACATGAAATCCCAATAAAATAAATGTACGTGTGTGGGTTGTTATGTGACAAAATGTGGAAAAGTTCAAGGGGTGTGAATACTTTTTCAAGCCACTGTACACTTATTTTTTTCTTAGATGTGAAACTTACAGTAGCTGTCTTTAGATTACATTTAACATTCTTAGGTTGATTAATATAAAACAACCTGTGCATTGTATACTGTATTTTTGTTCGTTATTTTTCTTTAACAAAAGGCACCAATAACTCTTTTTAATCACTATAAACACCCACTGGTAAGTATCCGTAATTTCATTCAGTGCATGCATTAATTGATAAATAGAATATGGTTCTTTACTGCACTCATTAATCAGGTGATGTGTTGCGCCAGAGACACATATTGTATTACTGATTCAAACTGTTCAGTTACCAAACAAATGGACATAAACAAACCAACAGATTACTCTTGAGTTCTGTAGCTGGCTGTCTTTCTTTTCAAAAAACATAAGCACAATACTCCAGATACAGGAATGCTTGCAGAAATAAACCTAACAAAAAGATAATGGATATGTACTGCAGAATTTAAATGAATACTTCACCCATACGGAACAGGCGTTCTATCATTATACAATCACTATTATAATATAATGAATGAGGTTTTTCTTCCCTCTGTCTTCCCTCAAATCTTCCCTTGGCCCAGCTGTCCTGTTACTGTATGATGTCACAGTATGGAAAATGTAGGGTTAGACAGTGAGACCATAAACACACTCTTTCTGCCTTTTCTCAGGCTAGGATGAACCAATTTCCATTTTGTTTGCACATTTATAGTTAGGATATCAGAATTCAATACACCTTCATATTCCCACCGTGAAGTAGGGCTTTAACTACAACAGTGACTTGATGTACTGTGTGTATGTGGGTACCAGGGCCCTTTCACACTGCCCTTGTTTAGTCTGGACTATGGACTTTTTCTTATGGAACCTCAACAAAAACAGGTGGCCTGGGTCCGCATTAAACTGAACTGTATGCTTTGTGTCCAGTGTGTGGACATTTTTGGATGGTACAGGCATGGGACCAATTACAAGAAGTCCTGGTAGCTTTCACCAGTCACAAAGACTTAACAATGAGCCAACCCAATGGAGGAATTCCATAAGGCTACAGTAACAACAACATCACAGCCGCGTGTGCTCTACTGTGCTCAAATCAGAGCTGAAATTATTGTCAAATTATATGAACAATTCATAATTGAAGTTAAAATCTCGATTGCACGTCAATCTCGTCGCAATATTTCCCCAAACTTTAATTGACTATTTAGCTGCTTTTGAATTCAAATTACTATGTGTATAGAGAGAGAGAGAGAGAGAGACAGAGAGAGAGAGAGAGAAAAGAGAGAGAAGAAAAGAAAGAAAGAAAGAAAGAAAGAAAGAAAGAAAGAAAGAAAGAAAGAAAGAAAGAAAGAAAGAAAGAAAGAAAGAAAGAAAGAAAGAAAGAAAGAAAGAAAGAAAGAAAGAAAGAAAGAAAGAAAGAAAGAAAGAAAGAAAGAAAGAAGCTGACAGTGTAAAGAAAAAAAAATAATGAAAGAGCTTGCCTCATGCAGTGTTCAGAAAAAAAAATCATAATTTACAGTGCACCTACAAAATAAAAAACTTTTCCTTAGAGTGAAGAAGTAATGGTGATTAGCTGGTGATTTACTGCATGTAATTGTTTCGGGATGGAGAGAGAAGTATTATCACTTATTTTTTTCCTCTAACAAAAGAGTTTTGTGATTGCGTTTGCATAATCAAAAAAGTTCAGTTAAGGCTTCGTTAGTGCAGAGCCGTTAAAATGTCTTCTGGCTGTTCAAAGAGGAATTACAATCAATATTATATTATTGATAAGCATCTCCCCACAGCGTATTAAAATGTGTTCTAGCCTCTTTCTGCAGTCTTCACCTCAGGACACATTTAAGACCAGTGTTATTTAAATTCTCCTTTTGTAGCCATAGCGATTACATTTAACTATTATAATTGCCTCTTGTATTTTAGTAGATGAGGCAGTGCCATTGTGAAGTAATTTAACACTCCACTTCTCACTCCTTTTCTGTTTTTTTTTTTTTTTTTGCATAATTACAATATCCAGTGTGTTACTAATTAAGCAATCTTGATATGCCCATTAGTGAGAAGTAAAAAAAAATTAACACTGTAAGAATATCATTGCCCCGTTATTTTTATTCTTAAACAAATTTGATGGGGTATCAAATTTCCCATCTCCCTGTTAATTGAAAAAAATATGTTTCGGAGGATAAAAAAGATTAAATGGACTATATTCTATGCCCGGCGGACATGATTATATCCTTGCGATTGAGCGTTTCAGAAATACAGATCAAGACGACTGGGGGGGGGGGGGGGAGGCTACTTCAAAAAATTTAAAAATTAAAAATCGGACGATCTTTCACTCATATTGTCAAGACAGAAATAGTACACACACATAAAGGATTATTGCAACAAGCTATTAATGTGGTTTCTTTGTCCATCAACATTGCAATAAATAAATCCACTGCGAAACCAAGTATATAAAGGCCACTAAACAAACAGGCTAGGTTTAAAAACACTGGCCCAAGAAGAGCTGCCCAGGGCCTCATTAAAACAGATTTTAAAAGCAAAGGCTCTATGCACTGGCATAGTCCCATAGAACCTCAGAAAAACTGACAGAATATTTCATTATAGAATTTGTTGAATATTTTATTTGCATACACACTTTCCAATGCATTCCCTCTCTCATACATTAGAAATTAGGCGCCCGCAACAATTAAACCTACCCTGAGTTCCAATCCCCATACTTCCCTACTATTTAGTATGCCAGAAAAAGATTTGGATGTCCCAATACATGCACGGTCAATTGCAGTACACTGAGAAAAAACTAGATGCCCCACTAACTCCAATAGCATTTTTCAGTATTCGTCTTTATTCTTGACATTTCTCGACATAATGAAAAAAAAACTTCCTTATCTGATTTTTTTTTTCCTCTCTCATGTGGCCCTTAAAACTCTTCTGTACTTGTATGTGTGTAGTAAAAAGAAAAAGCATGTGAATTGTAAAGCAGGGCTACTCTCATCTGCATATGAAGAGGTGCTTGTAATATCAGTGAATGCTATAGCCTGGCCATGTGTTTTGATAGGGGGGGGGGGGGGGCTATAATCAAAAAAAGGGGATTTTTCTTGGTCTAAACACCTCAAAACAGTCATTACTAGCTGGCTATTCCACTCCCGTCTGATGTCCTGTGGCCCATAGAAACCAAACATACAGCTCCCCCCCCCCCCCACACACCCCTGTCTGCTGCTGCTGCTATGGTAACCGCTCTCCTGCTCACAAAACCCTCATAGATAGATTTTCCTGAAAGGCTTGGTTCCGAGATGACAGCTAGCCATTCAAGTGTGTTTAAGCTATGTATATGTGTATAATGTACTGTGTATATATACAGCTCCGGGAAAAAATTAAAGAGACCAGTCTGGATTGTTCTTAAATCTTTATCTCTACATTACTTATTGAAAATGCTCAAATGACAATATTTTTTCTTGGGAATTTGGTAGAAAGTGTTGTCAGTAGTTTATATTATAAAACAAAATGTTCATTTTACTCAAACATATGCCCTGTAAGAGTAAAACAAGACACACTGAACATTTGGAGTGGTTTCTTATTTTTTTCCAGAGCTGTATATACAGTTTATTATATGTACACATGATACATCCTCTAAAAACCTATGTTGAGTCTTCAGGTCACCTTGTTGGTCTTTATTTCTCGATAATGACCCGTTGATTATACATTATCACTGATTTTTTTTTTATTAATTTATATTTTTTTGTATTAATTATTTTTTGTATTATATAGACTGAATAGCATACTGTATATTCCATTTCTCTATATTTATTGCTGGAATTATTATTTTCAATCCACCCCCTTTCTTAATATTATTTTATTGATATCATTTTACTTGTATGATCATTTTGTATTAGTTTTCTCCTGTTTTATTTGTGCGTGTTTAGAGAAAGTGTTCTTGCATGTTGTGGTTAAAATACTGTATATATTTGTTTGAATGCTCTTTCATTCATAATAATCGTTAACCCTCTGGATATCAATACACATACATCAAACAAATAAATAAAGCCCTTCAAGGTGAAGTAGTGGCACAGTCACGGTGAGACAGATGCAAAATAATCCAGGACAGCTGTGTGTTTATAATCATGTTAAAACTAATCTTTGTGAATTACCATAATGCACTGGAAGCTATTGTTCTAAAGACGTGCTAACTAGCATTGTATCTTAGCCCATTTTGTATATTTTGTTTGTATTCATGAGACATGCCACTGCCTTAGCACCCAACCCTCAGCATCCCGGATTGGCATTTACAATAAGAACAAAGGGCTTTAAGTGAAGCTAATACGATTATATTGTTGTTGTTTTTTTTTTAAATCGTGAATAAATTATAGGGATTTCGATTTGCATGGCTAATTATTCCACCTCCATATTCATACCAATGAAACCATCCATGAGTTCCAAATCACATACTTTTTCTTTTTACTACACTAATACTAAAGTACAGAAGAGTTTTAGGGCCACAGGAGAGAAGAAAAACAACCCGATAAGGAATATTTATTTTCATTATGTCGAGAAATGTCATGAATAAAGATGAATACTGCAAAATACTATTGGAGTTATAGTGGGGCATGTATGTATTTCAGTATACTACAATTGACATGCATGTTTGGGACATACTAAATAGTAGGGAAGTATGGGGATTGGAACGCAGCCCATCTTTCACGTGCTACCAGTTAGAAAAATCATCAAAAAGATACACTATTTGTGGACAGTGAGAGTTTGTTTTTATGAAATAGTACTTTTGTATGACAATATGAGCTCTGTTGAGGACGTATTTACCACCAAATGATGAAATATTAGGGATGTTTCTGTTCATTTTTAACAAGGGCTTGTTATTGTAGTGGTTGCAATCATGCTACACTCATGAGAGGCATTTATTTTTTTCAAACAGCAGCTAATTATCTCTCCGGTTACAGAGATCAATGGTTTCTAGTTTAATTCCAACAGCAACACAAAACATTGAATACACTGGCATGGAAACTGGAATACAATATGACAAAACAATATCGAAATAATTGTAATAGAGCGTAGATGGGATCGTCAGGGCCCTGTTGTTCAAATGTAATCGATAAGATATTGGCAGATTAAATTGAAAATGGTTTGTTCAAAAGAGGAAAAGGTCTTAAAATAGAAAGAATCAAAACATTTGAAAAAAAAGATTGGGAAACGTTTGATCGAAAACACATTCTTCTTCGTCTTCCAAGAGGTGCATTTCTGACCACTATACTGTATTTAAAAACACGTAATGGTACGAACACACTGCACTCCGCGGCGCTGCGATTGGCAGCGCGAATCGCAGGTTCCGTGCCGCGTGATCATATTGGCTCATTTGTGTCCGCCGCCGACCAGAGTAGCCTTCTCCTACTCTGGGGATATGCTGGCGCTGGTGCTAACCGGTGCTGAGAGCACCAGTCTGCTGTGCTGATGGTGCTTTACCCAAGCTAACGGTGCTAACTTGGTTCATAAAGCAAAACTGATAGCTGTACACAGCAGGCACCAGACACATAGGCTATTCACAGAACTTATGGGAGCAAACTGTGACTATTATGTTTTCATCCATCTTAATTTCCTCTGTCCGTCATCCGAAGTGAGTGACGTCGGGAGGAGCTCAACGCTGATTGGCTATTGCGGCGCGGGGGGCGGCGAAAAGTTCAATATTTTCAACTCCTGCGGCGGCGCGAGAAATACATTGACTTTCTATGTAAACTTGCGCGCGGCGGTGTGCAGTGTGTTCGCACCTTAAGGCTGTTAATAAGTTTCCCCATTCTGTACAACTATATTAACACATAAAAGGCTCATTCCAAGTAGGGTTGGCTATTTAAAATCCATTTACACTTGAAGATATTTTTGTTTCTTTAAATCAAAACTCTTAAATGACCTAATAATAATAATGGATTGGATTTATAAGCGCTTTTCAAGGCACTCAAAGCGCTTTACAGGGTTCCAGGTTCCATTCATTCACACAGTCACCGGTGGTGGAAGCGTGGCTGCCATTCAGCGCCTACGGAGCCTCCAACCACCACAAACATACAGCAGTCATACACATTCACACCAGGCAAGTTGGGTGAAGTGTCTTGCCCAAGGACACAGCAACCATGACACAAGTGGCAGGGCGGGAATCGAACCGCCAACACTTACAATACAGGCATTTCTAAATAGGGATCAGTCATCATCAACTTTATTAGACTCATGGTCCATTTAAAAGACATACAATACAAAAAATAGACAACACACACAAACATAAGAATAAAAACATTCTGACTAGTTATAAAAGGCACTTTTACCAATGCCTCCAAAGGTATGACTGGTAGCGTACTGCACTATAACTTGGGTTCGACAGCTGCATTATAATGTCATTCTTTGAGTCATTCAATCGACCGATAAATCTGTACAAGAAGTTCCTCAATAAAGCTTGTAAGGTGTTAACTCCTGCATTCACAAATAGCTCACTTGCACTGCTCCACCTTGGTCTTTTAAGTAAGATCCTAAAACAATTGTTGTAAGCAACCTGTAGATTTTAGATACAACTTTTTTAAAGGTGCAGTGTGTAATATGACATCATCAAAACATTTCTACACAGTTCTAAAATGCAACGCTCCCTGGGTAACCCCAACCCTTTCGAATAATAACAGAAGCTACAGTGGCCTTCAAGGACAAGAACAATTCTACATTTTAAACAATGCACCTGATGACATTCCAACTATGACACTTTCAAGATGGCGGCACTAGGCCTTGGTCCAAAATATGCAGAAATATGGACATATATGAGACCCTTTCTAAGAGAAAAAAAAAAATATTCAGCTATTATGCACTGAATTAAATGTACTTATGGATATTATAATTACTTTCTACAAAATCTGCTAGGAAATAAAAAACAAAATTCTACACACTGCAGGTTTAACACCACTGGGGCCCTGGGCATAACAACAAACAAGCACATCAGGGTGAAGAACAATGCAATACAAAATAGAGAGATAACCGTAGAGTATAGAATTGTAAAAACAAGTTTAATTGGAACATTTCTTAACACCGAATCACGTCTCTTTAAAAAAACGACTCAAATAAAGTCTATTTCACAAAGGAGCTGCAATTCCATTGAGAAGGTGCCATTCTAGATTTCATTGCACTAATCCCCCAGTAGATAATGTGATTGTCTCAGAACTGATGCAAGTATTACATTTGCTTACATTCCTAGTATGCCGTTAACATCTTTAGGCATTTGAAGTTAGGCAGCCATCAGCATTGAAGCTTGAAAAGGTCACTGTCTAGTTATTGAGTCTAAAATGTATGTGTTGTGTATATTACTTCTTTGTTTTATGATGTTTTATGTACTTATTGCACTGTGGGTCTGAATTAAATGTGTTTTCCATTTGTCTGTGTGTCTGGCACATGTATTGCAGAAAGTGACAATACAGTTGACTTGACTTGCCCTGCGTTCCAAATCACATACTCTTTCTTTTTACTACACTACATACTAAAGTATAGAAGAGTTTTAAGGCCACAGGAGAGAGAGAAAAAATCAGATAAGGAAGATTTTTTCTCATTATGTCGAGAAATGTCAAGAATAAAGACGAATACTCCAAAATGCTATTGGAGTCATTGGGGCATTTGTGTATTGTCAGCATACTACAATTGACGTGCATGTATTGGGACATCCTACATCTTTTTCAGGCATACTAAATAGTAGGGAAGTATGGGGATTGGAACGGAGGGCCTATCAAAGCAGACGACCAGCCATTTAATACAACCTGGTTCTGCAAATGTCATGAGTGTATTTCTAATTAATTTTGCAATAACTTTAAGTTGTTTTGAGGCTCTCATATTGTGTTAATTATTGCAACCCGTTGGACTACGCCAGCTGTATTTCCTGGCTGAGCATATACCCATGACAAAGGTGTAAAGAAAAACGTATATATATATAAATAGCATTCTTTGGTCTCATTTGCTGTTACATGCCATTTATGATCATCAGAGGAAATATGAGCTTGTTTCAGAAAAATGTAAATGTTCCTCGTTCTATTTTCTTCAATCATAATGAGCCATGTACCACAGTCATTATGTTAAAATTGTAATATATGATAATTACTTTCTCATTCTTCAGACCCAGATGGTTTTTTTTCTCAGTCTCCCCTCACTCAATTAATGAGTGTTCTCACCTTTCCTTTTCTTCATGTTCTATATCTGGTGCTCACTCTTCAAGCACCTGACAATTAGACCAGAGACAAAGCTTTGAACCTGTAACTTAACAGCTGCTGACAACCCTCATCCCTTGTCGTACTTATTATTAACACAGCCGACAATGAACAACGTTAACTTAGACAGTCTGAAAAAAATAAAACAGGCAGATATGAGTTGTTTTCACAGAATGGGCCATTTATCTACACAGGGCTGTCTTAATCTTAAAGGAATACTTCACCCATATACGGAACCGGCGTTTATCATTATAGTATCGCTATTATAATATAATGAATGAGGATTTTCTTCCCTCAGTCTTTCCTCAGTCTCCCCTTGGGCCCAGCTGTCCTGGTAATCCTAACCCTACATTTTTACTAGTGTGATGTCACACTAGTAAATTCAGTTGGTGGACCAACAACACAAGACATGTATTGGTCTTGATAAGCTGCTGAATTCATTAACTGACCATGCTACTTTATACACTTCCCTAAATTCAATTTGGTGCACGCAAGTACCTGATATATCACCTGTTTTTGCCAACAAAACCTTGCCCCATTCAAACCAGTGATATGAGAAATACACACAGGGCGAAAAAAAAAAGAAATGCTGGAATCCATCATGCGAACTAAGCAAAGCTGTTTTGAACTTTGGCAGAAGAAATGTTGTGTTCATGTTGCACCTCATCAGGCTTTTAAACGCACTGCGGGTTTGTCTTGTCCTGCTAAAAATTAATGCAGTCAGATGTGTGTGTGTGTGTGTGTGGTGTGTTTGTGTGTGTGTGTGTGTGTTTTGTGTGTGTGTGCGTGTGTGTGTGTCTGTGTATTTGCATTTAAAATAGCCCGTATTGGTCATTTTAGATAAACAACCCTATTTTGTGTTATGTATGAGGAACTCCCTTCTTTTTACACAATAATGTATTTAAAGTCAAACTGAAGAGGATTTAATTAAATCAGGAGGTTAATTTCCCGGAGTATCACCAAACAGGGAAAGTGCTAATAGACATTTTGAGCGTTGGCTGGCTCCTGACCGAGTCTGCATGGTGGTCCAGCATCCACAAACATGTTTACTGCGCCGAGGAGAGGCCGGCGGCAGCAGCGGTTTGAAACGATGTGCGGTAGATGAGCCATAGCACTGAATAAATGTTGTTCCCTGCGTTTAATAGGGGATTGCACAAGCCTCATCGCAATGAGACAATTAAATACTGCTTCCCGCTGGCTTGTTGTTACAGTTTGACTATCATGAGCTTTATATTTATGGTCATTTTAAAAGAAAACACAACACTGCTGTTCTCATAACTTGTGTTAGCTATGGTGGAGAGGACTGAATGCTATAGCTATACCATCTGGAGCCATCCCTACCTCAAAGAGAAATACTTCTAGTCTCAATAGAAGGGATTAGCTTTTAAAAAAAAAAAAAGAAGAAAGTATCCCTGCGTTCCAATTCACATATTTGTTCTTTTTACTACACTACATACTTGAGTACAGAATAGTTTTAAGGGCCACAGGAGAGAAAGAAAATCAGGTAAGGAAGATTTTTTTATTCTTGTGTTGAGAAATGTCAAGAATAAAGACGAATACTCCAAAATGCTTATTGGAGTTAGTGGGGCATTTATGTATTTTCAGCATACTACAATTGACGTGCATGTGTTGGGACATCCTAAAATCTTCTTTTGGCATACTAAATAGTAGGGAAGTATGGGATTGGAACGCAGGGTATGTATCAAATTTGAAATGCAAATTAAGCCAGTGATGCCACTCCAAAGTTTCATGTGTCAACCAATCATTTACCGATTCCACTGTATTTGTGGAGCCACATACAAAACAATACAGCGAGTAATAATCACTACAGTTTAAACAGCAATTATGGTTGGATATATTTAAGCTTTAAATCATAAAAAAGTCTAATCTCAAAGCATAATAAGTATGCAAACGAGTGGTGCTCTGTGCCATTGCCAATGGATATGTGCTCTAGAAACTGACCTTAATTCATATATTGTATATCATGATAACATTGCTATGTAACCTACATCTTAACAGTAAGGCAAGGCAAGTGTATTTTATAGCACAATTCAGACAATGGATGATGGATTACAAGTTGAATTGGCCAACAAAAACAAAAATAATTCCACCAGTATCTCATGAGGTCTACATCTTCGGAAAAAATTAAGAGACCACTCCAAATGTTCAGTGTCTCTCATTTTACTGTTTATAGGCATATGTTTGAGTAAAATGAACATTTTGGTTTTTATAATATAAAACAACTGACAACATTTCTACCAAATTCACAACAGAAATATTGTCATTTAGAGCATTTTCAATAAGTAATGTAGAGATGAAGATTCAAGAATAATCCAGACTGGTCTCTTATTTTTTTTCGGAGCTGGTATATAGTGTTGGTTTATAGTGAAATAAGTGGGAAGAAGCAGATGCCACACTAGTGTCCATGGAGCGCCTGCATGGCTGTCGCGATGAATATTGCATCCTTCACACATGTGTTCTTGGGACAACATGTGACAGCTGCTGGCCTCGGCGTGTGAAACCGTGGCTGCGTCTAGATGATGCTTTTGGGTCAAGAGAGACGAGATCACACACACACACACCACCACACACACACACACACACACCACACACACACACACACACACACCACACAGAAGCAGAAATCTAGTCTGAAAGTGCTGCTGCTGCCTTTGGAGAGGAAGGAGAGAGAGAGAGGCCCTCGTCATGTTTAAAGCTTGAAATATTTATTTGATACAATAGACACTTAAGAGTCGCTGTAGCTCAAGTGTGACATGATTGAAACACCGCGGCAAGGGCCATAAATGTTTCACGTGGCGTTGTGAGCAAAAGATGATCCCCGGACTGTTTTTTTTTTTCTTCTTTGCTATACTCGTATTATTTCTATTCATTTACATTTGTTTTATACTGTTTGGTTTCGCCTTACCTTTTGCATTATATAGAATCTAGTCCTTGTATATTTTACTTATCTCATCATATCCTTTTCTTAGACACTACATTTATTTTATAAATATTGTTTATGACACGTTTTAATTATTGTTGTTTTGTGTTTTGTGTATTCGTATGATGTGTCATACTTGATTTTCTTATTTATTTATTGTTTTGTTCGAAATAAAGACGAAATTAAATGAAATCAGGGAATTTAGATTCCTCTGTATGTCTGGTACATTATGGCAGACATTGACAATAAAAGTTAACTTGACTATTTATACAGTCAACACAAACTTGGAAGTGATTAATCATTTTGCTCAGTTTATCTTTGTCTTTTTTAGGCGCCTGACAATGTTGTCCAACCGAACATATTGTTTCAAAACTGAAGGCGCTGTCTTAAATGAATTCTTATTAGCCACACAATCTAAAAATAGTCTGGTCTCCTGGTTTGAGGGTCTATGCTGCCTGTAATCTGACAAGCACAGAGGGAGCATCACGACCAGCAAGCTGCCGCAGCCACGCTGAAAAACATACGGAATATTGGGTATTATGTCAGAAATCTCCTGTGTGTTTGTGTGTGTGTGTGTGTCTCTCTCTCTCCCTGTCTGTGTGTGTCTCTCTCTGTGTGTGTGTGTGTGTGTGTGTGTGTGTGGTGTGTTGTGTGTGTGTGTGTGTGTGTGTGTGTGTGTGTGTGTGAAAGATTTCTTGCTGTGCATTAACGCTGGCAACATCAATACAAGGAAAAAGAGGAACAAAAATGGTATGTCTTGCGTCATAGGCTACAGTCAATTTATCTGTATTAGTCAATTGAAAGTTGGCTTAACGCATATCTCTCTCAAGTTACCACACTCCAGAGGGGGTCAGAGCGCAGGGTCAGCCATAGTGCAGCGCCCCTGGAGCCGTTTGGGGGTTAAGTGTCTTGCTCAAGGACACAATGGTAGAGATGGTGGTGCACCGTAGATGTAATAGCAGCCACCACTAGTTTTACTATTAACACCCTCCTGTCCGGTGCCGGGGGATCAAACCAGATACCTCATGGTTAACTGGGAGGAGGAACCAGAGACCTCATGGTTACTGGGAGGAGGAACCAGAGACCTCATGGTTACTGGGAGGAGGAACCAGAGACCTCATGGTTACTGGGAGGAACCAGAGACCTCATGGTTACTGGGAGGAGGAACCAGAGACCTCATGGTTACTGGGAGGAGGAACCAGAGACCTCATGATTACTGGGAGCAGGAACCAGAGACCTCGTGGTTACTGGGAGGAGGAACCAGAGACCTCATGGTTACTGGGAGGAACCAGAGACCTCATGGTTACTAGAGACCTCATGGTTACTGGGAGGAGGACCAGAGACCTCATGGTTACTGGGGAGGAGGAACCAGATACCTCATGGTTACTGGGAGGAGGGAAACCAGAGACCTCATGGTTACTGGGAGGAGGAACCAGAGACCTCATGGTTACTGGTCGGCCCCTCTTTTCCTCTAGGCCATCCTACCACCCAGTATGTGTCTGCAGTTCTTGTGCTGATTACTTCCAAAGACGAAAGGGTGTCATTCACTTTAATTTGCCATTTAATCTGGTACATTCACACACCCAAGATCCAGCTATTGGTACGGCAATGAGAGGTTTGGGATTGATGCATACAAACAAATGTCAGAATTTTATGATATCCCTTTTGCTGTGTATTTACAGAGAGAGAGTGGATGTTGTTGTCTGTTATGTTTTTTGGGAGCATAACACTCTTTTTATGCTTTGTTCCTTTATATGCCACACTATGGCCCCATTATTCTTCCAAAAATCCCTGTCTTTGTTGTTGTGGCATTGTCCACATCCATATTAATTTGTATCTCTCTCCAGCCTACACGATAATAATAATGTGCCTTGTAAAGCAGCTGAAAGGGCTTTTATCTACTGTACATCTGCTCAGTGTGTGTCTAGTCTGTTGTGTATGTGTTAGGGTTTTGTATTATTGTTTTATTGTTATTGGTACAAATTCATTACTGAGGGAGGTTCTTACAAGATGCTTTTTCAGTGTTTTTTTTTTGGTTAGTGTCAGCTTTTACTTTTATGTTCGAAAGAAGCAAAATTCTGAAAAATACAAATGCCAAGACATTACCATCCATTGCTCCTTGACAGATCCCATCTCTACTGATGAGACAACACTCCAGAAAACACTCTCATTTCCATCGTGTAGGTGGAGTCAGCGATTCTGGAGGACGCTTGTTGTCAAAATAACGTTAAGTTAGTTCCGGAAATGCTCTACAATTGGTCAGAATTCAATCAATGTCCCACTAACTCCAATAGCATTTAGGAGTATTCGTCTTTATTCTTGACATTTCTCGACATAATGACAAATCAATCTTTCTCGTCTGATTTGTAATTTCTCTCCTGTGGCCCTAAAACTCTTCTGTACTTTAGTATGTAGTGTAGTAAAAAGAAAGAGTATGTGATTTGGAACGCAGGGCATGTCTTTGAGGTTACCTGTGGGATCGATAATCAAACACTAATGTGATCAATACACACACACGCGATGGGATGGTGAGGTCAGAAGGAGCAAGCGCTTTGGGAAAAATCAGTGTCTTTTGAATTGTAATTTATCTCCCTGTTTTATTCCCTTCTGTCTCTATAAAAGGCACAGTTTCAATGTCTGCAGTGCCGTGGCCTGGATTCTAGTCCACTGGGAGGGGATGTGGGGATGCGGGGATGCAGGATAACATGCGTCACGAGGGACCACAGCTAGCTAGGATTTGGCTTTAAAACATGCACCAATTACAGCGAGCGCAGCGTGCAGCCTTTTCCAAACACTGCTGAGCGCGCCACACACCCACCCCTGAGGAAACATCTGCTTTGGTACACAAATCCCAATTGTCATCCCACATGCAATGCGTTGTTTATCGTGGTACACACACACACACATATAAAAAACACACACACACACAATAAAAAAATTAAAAAGCAGCTTTTTCTTAAATGATAAAATAGCTTGTAATTTCCTTCTGTTAAATCGGAATATAACTGTACACTGTATCCCTGTTGCTATTATCCTTATGCTCACCAACTGTGAAATTAAAATGTACCTCAGAAAGCACCAAAACAATGAGTTTAGTTTAATACTTTCCTTTTTTGTATTTTCAGACAATTGAAGAAACTGAACTGAATACAATTTTTTTTTTTTTACTAAATTGGCTAGACTGTGAGACTCAGTAAATATGTCCATCATGCATGTATTTCCCAGGGCATTCATGGCTGTATGTACCATGGTTTAAATACTTTTTAGTTTCAGAAGGTTTGGGGTAAAGACAGTTCTAGTCAAATGATGCTACATTTAGCTGTATGTTGAATACTGGATACAATATTGAATACAAATCAATAAGCATGATGGCTAGAACTACAAAACGTTTGGCACAGTTTAAAAGAGTATCTGTGTACATATAAGCCCCACTCTCCATCAAATCAAAAAGGTATCTATGATTATTCCAGATAAGCTATAGTAAAGAACATTGTTATGCTGTTTACTTTAATGAAAACTGTGTGACCCTTGTTCAATCAAAATCAACAATGACAAAGTTATCTTACTGGATAGGCACCCTTCTTTAAACTATATTATTATGGTATTGTAAACTTAGACATCACTGCAACACAGAAAGACAACCCAACCCTATAAGCAAACAGATGGACTGTGGTGCCTAAACACCAACAAATAACCCAAGGTCTATCTAAACATATGAAACAGAACACAAGCCTAATTCAGACCCTGAATGAGAAAAAAGCTAAAACACTCTTTGTTTCTGGTTGTATTTCAGAATAGTTTGTTCCAGTTGCATCATGTTGAAAGGGTTTGTGAAGTGATTAAGTACACTCCTTAAGAGCCATTTATCCTCAATATAACTTAATAATGATCTTGAGATAAAAATTAAGCTTTTACGCAATTTTTTTTTAAAATGTTCTATTTAACCAAAATACATAATGGGCTCAATTTATGGTGGAGCACACTAGCAATACCACAGCAGGGGATAAATTATACAGACTGAAGTTTCATTACGATCAGTAATATATGCAGAAAGAGTTTGATTTATTTGTAAGTGATAGATTTAGGGACCACATGCCTGGCCTCGCCATTAAAAGGTCCCCCCCCCCCCCCCCACCCCCAAACCCACTACCCCCTAAAATGGCACCTTCAGATGACATCATTTCTACGAGGGTGTGCTTACATTCATACAGGTTCCATCGATAATAAATTCAGTTGGCGAGCTCGTGGTGTAGTGGTTAGAGCCCCCTCCCAAATTAGGCTCAGTCCTCGTCACAGCAGACCCGGGTTCAAATCCGGCCCGTGGTCCTTCTCTGCATGTCATTCCCCTCTCTACCCCATTTCATCTCTGTCTCTTCAAAAACTGTCTAATAAAAAAGCCACAAAAAAAAAAAAAATCAGTAAAGAGTAAATTCAGTTTTCAGCCATTTGATTTGGTTATGTACTCTACTTCTATCCGTCATGTTGTTGCTTCTTGCTTTGGATTGCACTTTTTAGCAGATTCATTGCTTGCAGATAGCAGCAGCCTCACATCTCAGCCCGGGCCCTGCATACAGAACATTTGTTAGCATTCATCATTTCGTCACCATTCATTTTCAAGATCAACGGACCAAGACAGAGACACAACCCGAAAGTAAGCAATGAAAGCATCACAGCAGCTGACCTGATTAAAGGTAAGGTTTATGGTCTCCAGAGAAAGCGGGATTATTTATACCAACCGCGGCAATATTTGATGCTCTGAGCCACTGGGTTTTCATAGCCGTTTACAGAGCCTCGGCTGTGTATAAAGTAAACACAACATTTTTACTGTTACGGACATCTAGTGTGTGTGTGTGTGTGTGATGGTTGAGTAGATATTAGCTCATTTTGACAAAAAAGTTTTTTTTCCAGATTACAATGACTGAGTATGCCTTTACATCATACAACTATCTCAGACAAATAAATGTACTTGATAAGACAAGTTCCCAGTTAGAAGAAATTAATACATGGACATTGGAGACAATACTAGGTGGATTTCGCGGCTGAGGTCAGATTTATGCAAATGGCATGACACCATTTTGTTTAGGTCCCAATTTTGATGTAGATGTGAGCCTGTGTTACTGCCCATGCGGATATTCTCTTAAGAAAGAGCCCCCTCGCAGAACAATTCTCCAGGCTTAAGTTGAAGTAGGCATCAACAGCCCTCTCTAACATCATATGAAGCACTTCATTGTGATATCATTTTTCACGCACATCAAAGAGTTCGTACTGGCTTATATATTTATCCGCTGATTCATACCAAGAGCTTAAAGACGATGCAAATGGAGACTTCTAATTAATGTTCCGTAAGTGTATCATTACTGTATTAATTCAGAAGATGATTTGTCAATTGGATTTAGTAAAATACTGTAAAAACATAATTTTGCTCTCCTGACCTACAGGTATATTGTATTATCTTGCTGATGCAAATGATAGCATCATGGGTATTAATCACAGATATGGTTGCTATACTATTTAGTTTGTTTTTATACCATTTGGTTATGCCTTACCTTTTGCACTATTTTGAATCTATTTATTGTATATATATTACTTCTCTCATCTTATCTTATTTCATTCTTCTTTCCTTATTGCACCATGGGTCGGAGAAAAACCCATTTTGATTTATATATATGTCTGGCACATATTATTGCAGAACTTGATAATACAGTTGACTTTGCAGACAGGTTCACACAGAGTCCAGTCCATTGTCCAGACCACGGATACTTGCAATCAGTCCTTAACAATTTCCTAGAAAATGTATTACAGTTTTTCTCTTTCAATTGGTTAAAGCAAGTATAATATCCACTCCCTAAGTTGAGGGCTGTGCTTCTCATTTCCCAATCGCAACTCATACAGACACCTCAATTAAATCTTCAGACTCTTCAACAAGTTCTGCTAGAATAAGTAAATTACCTTTTCTGCACAAACTGTTTGGATACTTTGTTCAAATTTCAAAGCATAAAACTAAAATCACTCGCACTCAGATTATACACCTCTGGAAAAAAAATCAAGAGACCAGTCTGGATTTTCCTCAAATCTTCATCTCTACATTACTTATGAATATGCTTTTAATGACGAAACATGTATTGGAATTTGGTAGAAACATTGTCGGTAGTTTATATTATAAAACCAAAATGTTCATTCTACTCAAACATTAACCTATAAATAGTAAAACGAGAGACACTGAACATTTGGAGTGGTCTCTTCATTTTTTTTTTATCCAGAGCTGTATAAGGATTAATGCACGCTGAGCACCCAACAATATCTCACAGCAAAAACACAAGACACCATTTTATTTTATGGATAATCAAAATCATATTTAATTTTGTGCAAATTGGATTATTATGGAGGCCTGTCAGTTTATGAAAGCATGTACTGTCTATAAATGCCTTGAACAGGCTGGATTCCATGTCTTACCGCATTCGCAACGCTGGTATTATTGCGCATATTTAAAATGTACCAAAATATGACCAATGGAATAAGAGAATTGTTTGTTGGTGTGGTTTAAGCCTTAGTGAACGGATATCGTCGTCTTTGTGTGCATTGTTACTCATAAAAAAACAAAGTGACAGGATTTTCAAAGTCGCCTTAAACCTAAATCAAACATTAAAAGGGGGCCATTATCTCCCTGTGAAACATATTCAGCGGAGGTTGCTCATTAATTATTTTGGGTTGCTGCATACTGTATTTGTGCTTTAGGACTTTTTACTCTCCACAAAACAACAGTGTTATCCTAGGAGAACAGGAGACTGGCCATTATTGAAGCCTGCAGCGGTGCGCTAGGTTTGCCAACCGTTGCAATATTCAAACAAATGTGACAGACATTCCATTCTTATATTTATGTTGTGGTGGTAAAATACAACCTGCATACCTGTCACTAGATGGAATGGGTATTTGTCTAAGGTAAAATGTACTGATTGTCATCACTCACTGCCAACAGTTCGCTGTCTCAGCACATAATGACATAAATTATGTTTGTGTGGCACAACACACAATGGTGGATGATGAAATGTCTGCGACTGCTTCTCTAACAAACTCAACCACATAAAAGTTACAGTGCCTAAGAAAAGTATGTAGACCCCTTCACATTATGCACACTATGTGTTGAGGATGTACTTTTATTTTTTTATTTTTTGGCATTTTAGCTTTAATTAGACAGATTTGGAGAGACATAGTTGAAATGGGGCAAAGAGCAGAAGACATGCAGAGAACGACCCGGGCGGGATTCGAACCCGGGTCTGCTGCGCCATGAGCGCCCCCCTTGAGGATGTACTTTTGACATAATCATTTTATTTTGGTGTTAGACATTTTTTGCAAATGTATTAAATACAATATAGAACTGTAATATCTCACTAACATACTGACCGGCAACTACTAGCGACCAGAGAAGCTTCTCTTCACATTACTTCTCGATGACAACTTTGTTTTTGTTATTTTTTTGTTTTGTTTTTTACTTATGTAATGTTGTGAATCTATGTGGGATCGAAATAAACTGAACTATGAACTATGAAGTATAAGTCTCTAAAAGTGCAATACTTTTGTGTTCCAATTGGTTACCAGGCAGTGCGCTGCTAGACGCGCCCACATTGACCACACACTTTTCTTTGGGTTTAAGGTTCTTTATTCCTATGGCGTAACAGACAATTTGGCATTCCTTTCTTACCAGTTTTGAGGAGAAATAGGTCGGTGCGTTACCTGGCGATCGATATGGATGTTTGTGGCCGACTTGCTGCGTGGCTAATTTGCTGCGGTCTAAAAGCAGTGTGACTGCATACCTGGGAACCCAGTTCCCCGACTGGGCACAGCTGATATAGATTACAAGCCGCCCTCGCCAATGCCAATTGCAGGGCGGCGTTTGTTTTACGCACCGTCCTATCCCTCTCCTAAATGTAATTAATCATAAATCCTTAAAAATAATCAACAAACAACTCAAAATGCATAAACAAATGCAAAATATACAATAAATATTGAAATCAATAATTTGGCTTCAACATTCCGGCCCCTAATTGTAATGTATTTCATGACAATTACTTAAACTAAACAAAGGGAGCCAAACTTCTTTCTTCTTATTTAACCTTATACAATTTCCAAAAACAACAGCTCATTAAAGATATAGAAAATCCACGGATTCTTCAACGTACGATAACGTCATGGGAAAAATTCAAAAAAGATTGTCCATGGAAAAAAAGTCAATGAGCAAAAATGCTTGTGTGGGTGTGTGTGTCTGTGTTTGTGTATGTGTGGGGGGTATCAGACTTCAACTGGAGCATCAAGGAGCAGGGCGAGCTTCGTGATGGGCCTGCGGAGGATGTTTGTCTTGGTCCGAACTTGCACTTGCCTCACGTGTCCTCTGGAATCTGGCAGAGTTTCCATGACTTGTCCCATAATCCATGAATTCCTTGGGGCTGTTTCATCAATGATGAGCACAATGTCTCCTTTGACCAAGTTTCTTGTTGTTTTTGTCCACTTCTGACGTTCTTGGAGTTCTGGTAGGTATTCTTTTGTCCATCTCTTCCAGAATAAATCTGCCATGTACTGCACTTGACGCCATCTCCTCCTGCTGTAGCAGTCATCTGGCTTGAACGTTCCTGGAGGTAAGAAGGGCTTTGTTTTGAGCAGTAACAGATGATTTGGTGTAAGTGGCTCTAGATCCAAGGGGTCATTTGAGGCTTTGGTGATAGGCCTGTCATTTATAATGGCTTCCACTTCACAAAGTAAGGTGTTGAGACCTTCTTCGTCCAGGGTTTGTTGGTGCATGAGTGCACTGAGAATCCGTCTGATGGTTCTAATTTGTCTCTCCCAGACGCCTCCGTGGTGTGATCCTGTAGGTGGGTTAAACAACCAGCGGATGCCTTTACCGAGTAAAGTGTTTTGTATTTGAGTGTTGTTCAGGCTTTGAACAGCCTCTCGCAGTTCAAGTTCTGATCTGACCAGGTTGGTTCCATTATCTGATCTCATGACTTGGATTGGGCCTCTCCTTGCGATGAACCTTCTGATTGCATTGATGCATGAGTCAGTGTTTAGAGTTTGTGCAACCTCTATGTGAATGGCTCTGATATTTAAACATGTGAAGACCACTCCATATCGCTTTACAGTAGCCCTCCCACGCTTTATTTCAAACGGTCCAAATAAATCCACACCCACATTAGTAAATGGGGGATCACCTGGAGTAACTCTTTCCTTCGGTAAGTCAGCCATGAATTGTTCTCCTTTAATGGCACTTGTCTTCCTGCAGGGAACACATTTAGTGATTACCTTTCGAATGGCTGAGATAGCTCCAGGTATCCAATACTTCTGCCTCAAACGTGAGAGTGTATGGCTTCTGCCACTGTGCCCAAGGTCCTCATGAATGTGTCTGATGATGAGTTGTGTTATGTGATGGTCCTTTGGCAGGATAACTGGGTGCTTGGCTTCTGACGGCATAGCAGACCTGTTCAACCTGCCACCAACTCTTATCAGCTGATCTTGCAGAATTGGTGCAAGCTTGTGTAGATGGCTACTTCTTTTCACCATGTTTCCTTTGCTTAAAGCAGTCATCTCCTCTGCAAAACATGTTTGCTGACAAAACTGAAGGATAGCCACTTCAGCTTCCTGAAGGTTTTCCACCGACAGAGATTGTGGGTTAGGTTTGTCCTCCATTTTATTTCCAAGCAGTCCTTTTTTCTTTGCAACTGCCATTTTTAGTGCCTCCTTGATGCGAAGTATCCAGGCGACAGCCCTTTTGAGATTGTGCCACTTGGAATACCGCAAGATAATCCTGTTGATGGTGTTGTTTCCTTCAATGGCAGTAACATTTACTGCGAGCACCTTTACCTCAGGATCTCCGACAGTGAGAGTTAAATCTGGAGCTTTGGGCCACTCAGACTCATTGTGACGGAGGAACTCTGGGCCGGATATCCAAGTTTCAGCTTTCAGGAAGTTATGGACTGAGACACCTCTGGAAGCACAATCGGCAGGATTCAGACTGCTGTTTGTATACCTCCATTGCTCCAATTGTGACGCAGCTCTGATAGTGGCCACACGGTTCGCCACAAAGGTGTGGAATCTGGAAGTTTCGTTCTTTATGTATTTTAGCACCGATGTGCTGTCAGTCCAAAAGACTGATGGTTCAAGAGGGAGTTCAATCTCCTCTCGTATCATGCGATCCATCCGTACAGCTACAGTGGCTGCTGTGAGCTCCATTCTGGGGATGGTCACAGGTTTCAGGGGAACAACTCTAGCTTTTCCCATGAGGAAGGCACAGTGAACTTGATGGTGCTGGTTCATCATTCGCAGGTAAGAGACAGTGCCATAACCATTTTCGCTAGCATCAGCAAAGTGATGAAGCTGCGATGAGACTGTGTGTGCAAAACCATCAGGTTTAAGACATCTTCTAACCTTGTAGTCTGATAGAAGGCCCAAGTCTCTCAACCAATTTGACCATGTTTGTTCAAGATTTTCAGGAATCCTCTCGTCCCATCCAAGTTTCAACCTGCAGAGCTCCTGCAAGATCTGTCTAGCAGGGAGGATAACAGGGGCCACCATACCCAGCGGATCATAAACGGAACTCACTACTGATAGAATTCCACGCCGAGTGAGCGGTTTTTCTGGGAGCTGGATCTTGAATCTGAACGAGTCTGTCTCAAGGCACCATTGTACACCTAGTGCTCTTTCGACAGGCAAAGAGTCTTGTTCAAAATCCAGATCCTTGACCTCCTTAGCTCGATCCCCCTCTGGTATTGAGAGTATTAAAGCTCTGCTGTTGCTGACCCACTTGTTGAGCTTAAAGCCTCCTGTAGCGCATAACAATGTGAGGTCCTTAGCAAGTGTAAGAGCTTCTTCCTCACACTCTACAGATTTGAGGCAATCATCCACGTAAAAGTTTCTGAGCACTGTAGTGATGGTTTCTGACTTGAACTTGCCAACATTGTCCCTTGCACACTGCTGCAGAGCAAAGTTAGCGCAACTTGGTGAGGATGTTGCTCCAAATATGTGCACAACCATCTTGTACTCTTCCAGTTCCTTTTCCACATTTCCATCAGGCCACCATAGAAATCGAAGGAGGTCAGCATCTTCCATCGGCACTTTGATCTGATGAAACATTGCTTCAATATCGGCCATAAAGGCGATTGGTTTCTGTCGAAATCTTGTGAGCACGCCAATGAGACTACTGGTTAAGTCTGGACCTTGGAGAAGCTCGGCATTAAGACTCGCACCTCGGTAAGTAGCACCACAATCAAATACTACCCTCAGTTTGAGTTTTTTAGGGTGGTAACCCCATGGTGTGGTATATACCAAACTCTCTTGCTCTGGCTTGCCTTAGCCTTTTCCTCAGCTGACACTGGAACAGCAAATCCTTTGTTCAACATGTTGGCCATAAACGTCTTGTATTCCTCACGGAACTTGTTATTCTTTGAGAACTTTCTCTTCAAGTTTAAGGCTCTTTGTACAGCAACTGAGCGGTTGTTGTGGAATTCAGTGTCTCCGTTTCTCAATGGCAATCCAATCCTGTAATGCCCATCTACCAATTTGACGGACTTGGAGACGCGTTCCATGAACATGTGATCCTCTTGTGACATTTCCAGGCGATCCTCATACTGACGTTCTGGAAAGTCATATTTGATTTGCTGTTGCATCAACTCTTCAATCCTTACAACAGAGATCCTGTGAGCCATAACAATGGGTTTTCCAACCTTTGAGACACTTGTCTTCCTAAGAGGTCCATTTACAGTCCAACCCAAGGCTGTTTTAATGGCATAAGGTCCATTATCTTGACTGCTGATAACCATACATGGTTCCAAGGCCTTCGATACGTTGCTGCCAATCAGCAGGCCAATATCAGCATCAATCTGAGGGAGCTTTACATCTCTTAAATATGACCATTGTTCCACATCCATTTCAGTAGGAATGCTTTCCTTTTTCACAGGGATTTCTTTTTGCGTGTAAGTATCTGGAAGTTCAAAGAACGTTCCGCTTTCCAGGCCACTTATTTCTAGACCACAGGCAACCGATGTCTTGACAACTTGTTGTTTGTTCATTGTACGTAGAAGTATGTCAGTGGTCCTTCCAGTCATCTGAAGCTGTTGGAGAAGTGCTTCCGTACAAAATGTGTCAGTACTGCCTGGATCTAGGAAAGCGTACGTTTCAATCACTTTGTTACCTTTTTTGTTTTTAACTTTCACAGGGACTACAGGCATGATGGATTCAGATGCGCCGGCCCCAATATCATTCCATCCATTTTCTATTTCCACAAGAGCACTTGTGATTGTCTTCTCTTTGTTTTCTTTGTAGGAGCTTGCTTCTCTGTTGGTGATATGCAAAGTGGTTGGGTGCTTGAATGAGCATACTTTACAGGTAAGTCTCTTTTTACATCCTTTGCTCATATGCCCTGGTTCCAGACACCCAAAGCATACGCCCTTCTTTTTGAGGAACTCCAACTTGTCTTGGTGTGATTTCTTGTTAATCAGGTAGCATGAATCAAGACTATGAGCACCATTACAAAATAAGCAAGAAGGTGCTTTGGAGGATGAACTAGGGACCACACTCTCATTACGTGTTTCATGTGTTGCTGGTGAAACACTTGTAGCAAAACCACTCTTGCTTCTTCTTTCTCTATCCAAATACGAACGGGGCATTGGTTGCATTGAGCTTCTTCTCTCGGTAATGGAGGTGTCCTTTAAGTTTCCGTACATCGGATGAGACAAAATTCTGGATTGATTATCCACAAACTGCACCAAATCTGCAAATTTTGCTCTCCTACCATCCCGGTCTTGCAAGTTACAGGCCTTTACCCTCCACTTTTCTTTAATCTTGTAGGGAAGCTTTGCTAATATAGCTTTCATATTGGTAGTATGATTCATTTCCTCCATGTACTCCATTGTATCCATAGCATTTAAACAACCATTAAGAAACACAGAAAATCCCTTTAAAGCTTCAGGGTCTTCTACTTTAATAGATGGCCAGCTGAGCGCTTTATCAATGTAGGCTGTAGCAATCCTGTAGTCATCTCCAAAGTGTTTTTTCAACAACCTCTTGGCCTCTGCATATCCTCTGTCCGGTTGCATATATTGACAACTGCGCACAAGCTCTCTTGGTTGGCCAGTTGTAAACTGCTCTAGAAAGTAGAGTCTGTCTTTGCTGTTCTCAGTTCTGTCGTCAATGCCATGCTCAAAGGCCCTTATGAAAAACTGATAGTCCAGTGGATCTCCTTTAAACACGGGTATGCTGAGTGGTGGTAATAAAGACAGGCTCTGTTGTTTGACTAGAGCTTCCGTAATCATGTTTTGTTTTTGCATGATATTCGCCAGATTGTTGAGGTCCATATGTCCTTGGCTAGAAAATATTTGCTTGCCCTCTTGCTTTATTGGGTCACATTGTATAGGTTGGATGCTATGTTCAGCCTTCCAAAATGCACCAGCCCTCATGTCTTTCTGTGGCTGTCGTATGGGAGGAGTTATGTCTTGCACAGGTCTTTTGACAGCATTAGCAACAGTTTCTTCATCTGGAGTGAACTTAGTTGTTTTCCTACGTACAGTACTCACTCTCTGTTCCACATGCACTTGTAAATTAGGACTTGCACTGTCCTTTTCAATTTCTTTTTGAATGTACACATCGAGAGGTGGGGCATGATATTCTGGATTGACCAGTAAGGCAGCTTGTGCATATACATCAATTGCATCTTCATCAAATTCATCCACTCCTTTTTCCAAATATTTGTTCATCCTGTCCATTGACTGAGGCTGAGCAATGTGTGAGGCTTCATACTCAGTGATGATGTTCAACTTTGCAGCATTAGTTGCAATCTCAGTTTCCAACTCCAATTGCTCTTTCCTGGCTTTGAGAAGCGCTTCCTCCTTTTCAAGTTCCTGCCTTCTTTCCAGTCTGGAAGCTCGTTCCATCAATTCCACTCTTTTGCTTTCCAATTTGAGCCTTGCAGATATGACCGAAGAAGTTTTAGAGGAGCGGCTAGATTTTGTTGATTTTTGTGAACGAACACTTGTTATGTTGGAAACACTGTCCTGAGGTCTTACATCATCATTGCATTCATCAGCATCAGTTTTACTCTGCTCATTTGTTATCCCTTTTATCCATTTTGTAGCTTCCTCAACAAATCCAGAAAAGGCAGTCATTTTGGGTTTGTACCATTCATTTTGCTCCTTTTCTGCATCCTCAGCAGACAATAAGGCTTTTACAGATTCATTTAATTCCATCAATTCCACACATAGTTTTTCAAACTCATTTTCCACTTTGGATTTAACCAGTTCAACATTGCAAACATTTTCCATCAATTTCTTTATTTCATTTTGTCTTCTGGTTGTTAAGGCCAGTTTATTTTTTCTGGATGTTTTTAACTGATTGAGTTGTTCAACCAGTGCAACATCAATGTCACATTCCAAACTTTGCAATCCCTCCATGATCCTCCTTATTCAATTAACACACAGCAGAGGAGAATCAACAATGTGGAATCCTTTTTTTTTTTTTATTTCACCTCATTTGCATTGTGAATATCCCTTGATTTCCTGATGTGCTTTAACATGCATTTTTAGGAGACAGGCAGGTTATTTTGTCGTATTTCACAACGTCCATTGATCCCACTTGGATGACGTTTCACAGTGACGTAATGACGCAGCCACGGCGCTCTGGTACAATCAGGAAATGCGCATAAACATTCGAGTCGCCGCTCGTAACATCACTCTTCTGCATTACTTTAGAAGCGTCGGATCGCTTTCGAGCCGTCCATGCAACAAGCAGTTAATGCTTTTAGACGAATAAAAGTGCAATACTTTTGTGTTTCCAATTGGTTACCAGGCAGTGCGCTGCTAGACGCGCCCACATTGACCACACACTTTTCTTTGGGTTTAAGGTTCTTTATTCCTATGGCGTAACAGACAATTTGGCATTCCTTTCTTACCAGTTTTGAGGAGAAATAGGTCGGTGCGTTACCTGGCGATCGATATGGATGTTTGTGGCCGACTTGCTGCGTGGCTAATTTGCTGCGGTCTAAAAGCAGTGTGACTGCATACCTGGGAACCCAGTTCCCCGACTGGGCACAGCTGATATAGATTACAAGCCGCCCTCGCCAATGCCAATTGCAGGGCGGCGTTTGTTTTACGCACCGTCCTATCCCTCTCCTAAATGTAATTAATCATAAATCCTTAAAAATAATCAACAAACAACTCAAAATGCATAAACAAATGCAAAATATACAATAAATATTGAAATCAATAATTTGGCTTCAACAGTCTCTGAACTTTGAGAAGGGGTGAAGACCATTCTCCCACAGGGCACACATGTTCTGTCTTGATGATGGTGGTGGGAGAATTGTCTAACATGTCAGCCCATAATCTCACACTGGTGTTCAACAACGCTGAGATCTGGTGCAATAAAAGCCATATCACATGTTCATATTCATCAAAACATTCAGGGACCTCTCATGCCCTATGGATAGGTGGAATTGCCATCAGGATAGAGAGATGTTTCATTATAGGAATAAAGTCTTGACTCCATGCAAGCAAAATGTGCCCCATAGCATAACAGAGCCCTCAGAACCCATCACTGTAGGGCTCAAGCATTCAGAGACTTACCTAACAATATTCAAAGATATAATCGCTGCCGAAAGGGCTTCTACAACATACCAGATTAAGGGTTAGAATACTTACAGACCTGAATAAATGAGCGACACAACGTAACACATGCAGATGTTTATGCATTTTGCACTGCATGATAACTTCCAATCATGTTCTGTGGCATGTACACAGACACAGGCACGGGAAGAAAGGGAAAAGATCCAAGTGACTTTGAAGGAGGGTTCATTGTTGGGAGTTATATGCAAAATACTGTTGACATCACACATTTGACTGTGATGCTTGTGCATTATGTGCAATGTCAAAGCAAGACGTGACCAAACGCTTGTCAGTATGAATAATCCATAGACGATTACATAGAGAGGATATTATAGTAGGTTTGCATTGAGTACACCCTCCCCCCGCCCCATTATAAGATGATTTGTTATTCAGTGCAAAAACCAAAGGCACAGGATTGCAGAGATGTAGAAAACAAGTGATAAGGTCAGATGAATCTGCCTTCACCATACTATCTACAGGTGGGTAAGTTCACATGTGACTTGAAGACACCTACCACACAAAAAGACATAAACAAACCAACAGATTACTCTTGAGTTCTGTAGCTGGCTGTCTTTCTTTTTCAAAAATAAGGCAAGTGAACTTTGTCACAATACTCCAGATACAGGAATGCTTGCAGAAATTAAACCTAACAAAAATTATAATGGACATGTACTGCAGAATTTAAAGGAATACTTCACCCATACGGAACAGGCGTTCTATCATTATAAAATCACTATTATAATATAATGAATGAGGTTTTTCTTCCCTCAGTCTTCCCTTAGTCTTCCCTTGGCCCAGCTGTCCTGTTAATCCTAACCCTTACTGTGATGTCACAAGAAGGAAACTATAGGGTTAGACAGTGAGACCATAAAACACTCTTTCTGCCTTTTCTCAGGCTAAGATGATCCGATTTCAATTTTTTTTGCAAATTTATACTAAATGGGATCTCCGAGTTCAATACACCTTCATATTCCAACCGGTGAAGTAGGCCTTTAAGCCTGCACCCCTGGATTTGGGTAGTTTATCCCATTTTTCCTGGCAGGTCCTCTCAAGCTCAGTCAGATTGGATGGGAAGTGTCCGTGAACTGCCATCTTCAGGTCTCTCCACAGATGCTTTACAGAGTTTAAGACTCTGGGTTTTGGCTGGGACACTCAAGGACAGTTAAGAGACTTGTCCCGAAGCCTTTCCAGCGTTGTCTTGGCTGTATGCCATGGGTCATTGTCCTACTGAAAGGTGAACAGGCGCCCCACTCTCTCTAAGGTTGTTTGGGCTCTGGAACAGATTCCCTTGTATCCCTGTTCCTCCCACTATGTTGCTGCCACCACCATGCTTCAATGTGGGGATGGTATATTGGCCAGGGAATGAGAAGTGCCTTGTTTTTTGCCAGACATAGTTATTGGAGTTCTGCCCAAAGAGATCAGTTTTTGTCTCATCGGACCAGATAATCTCTTCCCACATGCTCTCCGAGTCCTTTATATGCAGTTTAGAAAATGCCAAGTGGAATTCCATAGGCCTTTTACTGTTGGCTTCTGTCTTGCCATTCTTCCATAAAGGCCAGATGGATAGAGTGCTTATGAGATGGTCAACCTGCCCAAAGGTTAGCTTCCATCTCTGCATTGTTCTTCGGAAGCTCTCAGAGTAACCATTGGATGTTTTTTGGACACATCCTTGATCCAGGGTCTTCTTGCCCGGTAACTCAGTTGGCTGGATTAGTTCTGGTGTTTACAAACTTCTTCAATTTCATAATGATCAAGGTCAATATGCACCTTGGAACACTGAAAGCTTTAGAAATGGCGTATTAGCCTCGCCCTGATCTATGCCTCCCTCGTCACAATTGTATTCCAAAGGTCTACTTAGGGTTCCTTGGACTTCATGGCCTGGGTTTTGTCTTGCCATTCTAGTGTGAATGGTGGGACATCTTTTATACACACACAAGTGCCTTTCTACACTATGTCCATTCCATTAAATCAAAGTCCAGTAAAGTTCTAGAAAAACATCTGGAGGAAAATTATAGGGTTTGAATACTTATGTGATGAAGACATTTCAGTACTTAGGTTTTGATACATTAAAATACTTCTAAAAAACTTTAATTTTCATTAATTTTCTAAATAAAATGTATGCATTCTAATCCTAATTCTGCTAAATCAGACATGAACAGCAGCATATTGATTGCCAACCAGAACTTATATGACAAATATAGTCAAAGCCCACCTTTGCATCCATGACTCAACAGTGACTATTATGTAGCTCAACACACCCTCTAACAGGCTCATATATGCTAAGGATGTGTAGTGGTGTAGCAGCAAACTGCAGAGGAAGCTCATACAGGGAGACAGATGCACACACACCTCAAACATTAAAGGCTAAGCAGAGTCTAGACAGGTAGCGGAAGGAAATCTTGGCAATCTCAGCACACAACTGATTTGTCTATACAGCATTATAAAAGATGGGGGGTGCAGTGACATCGTACAACCCACTAGACTACAGTAAGATGAAGTGAAGAGTTAACACAGCCAGGAAAAGCTCCCAAGATACAACACAAACACACACACACACACACACACACACACACACACACACACACATGCCACACACACACACACACAACACACACACACACACACACACACACACACACACACACACACACACACACACACACACACACACAGACTAGACCATACAAACCACTTGGGCTCTGCTGAGACCACATAACAAGCCACAAATCTGCATTCAACACTAAATTACGTTGCGGTTAAAACCCACAACATACATAAACCTATGTTCGAAAAGGATCTACGAGTGAGCTGTAGTCCTTCAGAGGCATGACAGGCCATAACAGAGACAGATTTCAGCACTCACTGTAGCTCCTATAATTTGGCAGGTTCATAAATGTAAGAAGAATTATTTAGCATGAGAAGGCGCCACAATGCACTGGCCATAAGGCACGAGTCCCTAATTACTGCCTTGTGGGGGCCCTTGCTTATCATCCGCAGCAATTTTTCGTGTGGCAAATATTCCCACAACAGCCTTTGATGTAATTACTTTCCAAACAGCCCCCCGTCCCCCCCCACCCCCCCACACACACCCCTCTAGCCAATATCCTGTTCTAAATTCATGGCTTGGCTTGTTTTGCGGCGTCACTGGAACACACACGTTTTTCATTTCTCTGCCTTGTAGAGAACAGAACAGCTTCCAATGGCTCCCGAGAAGCAAAACCCAACTGTGGCCGCCAAGAGTGAAACATACCCTGCGTTCCAATCCCCATACTTCCCTACTATTTAGTATGCCAGAAAAAGATTTAGGATGTCCCAAAACATGCACGACAATTGTAGTATGCTGAACATACATAAATGTCCCACTAACGCCAATAGCATTTTGGAGTATTCGTCTTTATTCTTGATATTTCTCGACATAATGAAAACATTTATTTTTTCTTTTTTCTCTCCTGTGGGCCTACAACTCTTTTGTACTTTAGTATGTAGTGTAGTAAAAAGAAAAAGTATGTGATTTGGAACGCAGGGATTACTAAAATGAAAGAAGAAAAATGTGTTATGGACAATTTTTTCATCTTAGTGAGGAAGCAATAAACATTAAAGTTAAGGATGTTGTTCCTATGAATAATTGAAGCAAAACAACCAACAACCAGCCAAATGTGTAAACAGTACAGAAACAAAACAGCTAGCCACCATTACTCTGATCTCACTCCAACCAGTGTTGAAGGATCACCCTTGTTACTCCGCTCCACCTTTAGTTCGATTTGCTCTGTGTGTGTGTGTGTGTGTGTGTGTGTGTGTGTGTGTGTGTGTGTGTGTGTGTGTGTGTGTGTGTGTGTGTGTGTGTGTGTGTGTGTGTGTGTGTGTGTGTGTGTGTGTGTGTGTGTGTGTGTGTGTGTGTGTGTGTGTGTGTGTGTGTGTGTGATCAACAATTGGGATTTCGACAATAAGCAGGTGCTGTGAAACAAAATACAAC
The DNA here is from genome assembly GCA_026122265.1 of Ammodytes dubius. NCBI lineage: Eukaryota > Metazoa > Chordata > Actinopteri > Uranoscopiformes > Ammodytidae > Ammodytes > Ammodytes dubius. Next base: position 30,747,272 of record CM047505.1, on the reverse strand, counting down.
CTAATAAAAAGGTGTCATTCAGGGGGGAACTCATGAAATAATCAAAATGTAATATGTTAAATCTGCATTTCAAAATAAACAACTATACAAACGTTTAAAAAAGGTGCTCTGAGGAACTTTCAGTTTGTGTTCATTCTTGCACCCCCTTTGGACAAAAGTGGTAGTGTTTTACTACGCCAGATGTTGTTCCTGGGTGAGCGTACCCATGACAAAGGCATTAAGAAAAAACTATATAAAAATAGCACTCGTTGCACTGATGGTCTTGTTTGCTGCAATTTATGATCATCAATGTTTCAGAAATGTATTTTAAAGTTCCTAGTAGCACCTTTAAATTAAAAAAAACGTCTTGGGAATCCAAAAGTAAACAGAAGAAAAGTTATTCCCAGCGTTGTCTATCTTATCTGAAGATTACTGCAGCTCAGCCCTTGTCAAATTTGAATTTAAGTTTAATTACCAATCAGCCACGGATTTATAAAATAGTCAGGTGCGGCGCCGCAGTGAAGACTTATTCTATCTAAGAGGCTTCTCCGCATAGAAAAGAGGTTAATTCAATTTCCTCTTGCACACCACACCACACTCCCTTACCTTAAATATACCTCTGCACATCGGAAACTGTTTTTTGTTTAAGGATGGTGGATTCATGACAAGTAAACTAAACTTGCAGGCTGGTGTGGCTGTTTTATAGATGATACACAATAAAGGGCGCAAAAGGCTTACCCTACGTTCCAGATCACATACTCTTTCTTTTTACTAAACTACATACTAAAGTACAGAAGCGTTTTAGGGCCACAGGAGGGGGAACACAAATCAGATAAGGAAGTTATAATCATATAAGTTTTAATCATTATGTCAAGAAAAAAGACAAATACTCCAAAATGCTATCGGAGTTAGTGGGGGCATTTATGTATTTTCAGCATACTACAATTGACGTGCATGTATTGGGACATCCTAAATGTTTTTGGCATACTAAATAGTAGCGAAGTATGGGGATTGGAACGCATGGTCAGCTACTAGGCTCAAAGAGTCTTTGAAAAAAACTCAAAAGTATGTTCTTTTCATTACAATTGTAAGGAGAGCTCAGTAGCTAATTAGCTTGGGCAGTTGTTGGAGTTCAACATGGGAACACATGGTCACATGTTAACATTGTCATTTGACCAATGTTGCTTCTGCACATCTGAAACTGTTTTTGTTTAAGGATGGTGGATTCATGACAAGTAAACTAAACTTCCAGGCTGGTGTGGCTGTTTTATAGATGACACACACTACTACCGATAATACTAGCGTCTGCTAAGGGCCAACACAGAGAGGATGAGGAGGAGTTTATTTCACCAGGCCATCCGACTGTTCAACCAGACTGACAGTGTCACTTAGCCCACCACCCAGTGACCACCCAGTCATTATTATAATCAAATATTGCACTTTATATAGTTGAATGACAGCCGGACTCGTACTCAAGAATATCACTACACACATTGCCCTGTGCAATTGTGTATGTGACAAATAATACAACTAACTACCTAACTAACAATAAAGGGCTCAAAAGACTTAGTTACTATAGGCTCAAAGAGGCTTTGAAACAAACTCAAAAGTATGTTCTTTTCATTACAATTGTAAGGAGAGCTCAGTAGCTAATTAGCTTGGGCAGTTGTTTGAGTTCAACATGGGAACGCATTGGTCACATGTTAGCATTATCATTTGAAAAATGTGGATTCTGGCTTCAATGTGATTTTGGAAAGTCCCACTATTTCATGTACCCACAAATAATCCCAAATTGTCCTGTAAAATAATGACTTCTGGGTTCCTTCCATCACATTTAATGTACAGGGCAATTTTACTATAGTCACTAAAGTGTTCAGCAAGGCCATTGACCTTGACAAAAAGTGCACGATCCAATTTCACTTCTAGCTTTTCGAAAACGGCCTAAATGATCATTTTTAAACAGCCAACCGCCAACCAGACATAATTTGGTCTGATAGAATACATTAACACGATAATGCAGCGTAATAGCCAGAGTTTGTTCTGTCTTAGAGAGGCCTGTCATCTCCCGCTGGGGCCACACACTGTGACATAAAGATCAAAACCAAGAGGGTCTTTAAAATGAAATGTGACCTTTAAACTAGATATTTGTCGCAAAAAGCTTTCCATTTTCATTTATGTGACAGGATGACAATCTGCTTGAAAATAACTCTTATATATATTGGGGTGGGGTGGTAGTGGGGTGAAAAGGAAAAAGCATTTTTGCTCATGTAACTTGACAAATTGTGCTTCAAGGTTTCTATTTATATATTTTTCTCATCTCAAAGGGAGGGGTGAAAATCTTCCCCAATTCTCTTTGCCTTTCGCCCAAAGGCTTAGTATGACATATTGCTAATCTGGTTATTATGCAATTTATCAGCCGTCTCTCTCTCTCTCTCTCTCTCCTCTCTCTCTTTTTACAGCCAGTGCATGGATATTATACAGGTTTTTTTTCTTATGAGCCTGACTGCAATAACACTGCAAGGAAGCTAATGAGCAAGCCACTACTATACTTGGGGTAATACATCTGCTAAGTCACTTCGGGGTATATTCTTGTCTCAACTACTTGTTAGTCTAAGTCACTCCATTAAACTAACCAAATTATTTTTTTCTCCGCTAATGATATAGAGGGGCCTCTCTCTCCATTGACTAATAAAGTAACTTAACTTAAGTGTGGGACGATGTAGTGACCACATTGGCCGTCAAATTTCCAAACCATAATCTTTTTTTGTCTTACTTCCTCTTTTCACGAGGCCAAAACTAAGTCTGCAAAACTGAAAAAAACACGTTTTGTCAAAGCTATACTGCGCAACTTTCTTCATATAGGCCTAAACGAAAGGAAGTTCAATTCAAGCCATTGCCAAAAAAGTGGACACAGAGTTGATTATGCCTATCAGCTCCTACACAAAACTCTCTCCTCTCTCTCTCTCTCTCTCTCTCTCCTCCTCTCTCCCCCCTCTCTCTCTCTCTCTCTCTCTCTCTTCTCTCTCCTCTCTCTCTCTCTCTCTCTCTCTCTCTCTCTCTCTCTTCTCTCTCTCTCTCTCTCTCTTCTCTCTCTCTCTCTCTCTCTCTCTCTCTCTCTCTCTCTCTCTCTCCTCTCTCTCTCTCTCTCTCTCCTCTCTCTCTCTCTCTCTCTCTCTCTCTCTCTCTCTCTCTCTCTCTCTCTCTCTCTCTCTCTCTCTCTCTCTCTCTCTCTCTCTCTCTCCTTCTCTCTCTCTCCTCTCTCCTCTCTCTCCTCTCTCCTCTCTCTCTCTCTCTCTCTCTCTCAGGCTGGAACCGATGGATTGTGACCAAAACAACAACAAGAACAGAAGAAAAAGAAGTCATCAGGCTCTGCCGTTTGACAGCAAAAAATACTTCACGAAGTAAAACAAAAAAGTTACAGACCTTTGCTACTGCAGCCAAAAAAACCTGGTGCAACCCCGAATTGATAGCAAGGGATCGGGCATCTCAGCTAGGATGTATTATCCCCTCTGGGTGTCTCTCAACGGTATGAGGCATTGGGGCCACGGCAATGAGAAAAGGCTGTTTTTTTTTTTTTTTTTTGCAGTGTGAGTACGGCTTGATAGGGGTGACAGATTGAGTGTTACCCCGAGGCAAACATCATCCCCAGGCTTAAGGTGATGGTGATGGTCATCCTTTTTCAGCAGCAGCAGCGGTGGTGGCTGCAGTTTTTTTTTTTTTTTTTTGTGTGCCGTCAGCTAATTAAGGGGTGGCCCTGTCATTAAAGAGGCGTAAATCAAGCCCTTAATGTGACTCGGGAGTCTTTGTTTGACTGAGACACTGGGCGGGTAGAATGTGGTCCTCTTGATTTAATGGGCCCCGAGCCGAAAGGGGGAAATAAGTCTTGATAATGACGAGCCAAAGTACAGTGTATTGATCACCAGCGCTCCCCTCTGGTGTCTGTGTGGGTGAAAGCAGCAGCCCGGCCATGGAAAAAAAATTGAACTGGGATTTCTCATCTGTGTTAAGAGAGGAAAGCTTTTATATACACCAAGAGACGAGCGTGGGTCAAGAAAACTTTGACTAATGTTGTTTGTACAAGACCAAACAACTGGTTCACTTTGTCATTTTTTTCCGACACGGTGCCCCCTCATTTGGTCGGTCTGGCTAGTGGCTACACAACTGTATATACCCAAGTCACCGCTGTGGTAGGGCGTCTTGGTAATAGATAGAATTTGTTGAATAAAAGTGCTGGGAAAAAAAAATATGTTGGCACGTTCGCAGAAGAGATCTGTACAGACAGGCAGGCAGACAGACAGACAAACAGGCAGACAGACAGACAGACAGGCAGGCAGGCAGGCAGGCAGACAGACAGACAGACAGACAGACAGACAGACAGACAGACAGACAGACAGACAGACAGACAGACAGACAGAAAGACACATACATACAGACAGACAAACAGACATACCGGAGAGACAAACATACACACGTACACAAAGGATTGCGCTTTTGTGCAAGATTATGATTTGCGCCACTTTACATTGTCAAAAGGATACATGTTCGCACCACTAGTGGATTTGCCAAGCAGCTGAAGTAATGGTAAACCCCTCAGTGTGCAGTCCAACTCATTTCTCCCCAACAACACAACACAATTCCCCGCCCTGTCACCACCAGTCTTTCATGAGTGTGCTAAATGCTGGCAGTGGCTGGCCGCATTGGGAAATTAAGACAGTTGGAGCTATAGTTCCTCTAATTACAAGACAACGGTGGCGGCGGAAAAAAAAAGTTTGACAGCTAGAGATTTGGCATTTTTTGCATTTCCACATCATTACTGCGATGAAAACATTAAATATTTATCATATTCGAGTCAGGGGTGGGGAATCAATTTTTGCTTCCCAATGTTATTAAGATTTTTGGTTAATTATCATCAAGGCCTATTGGGTGTAGCACCTCCTGCTATGTGCTACTACCCTGCGTCCATTTTCCCCGTAATTATATCCACTCACTCCGTCTAGCACCATCTTTGGCTCTCGGAAACGTGTTCATAATCACCTCAAGATGTCGATTTGGCAAATGCTGTTAATTGAAAGCTCCCCGTTAGTTTGATCTAGAATTGAAATTAAAAGGCGCTTATAGAGACATTTGGGAGTGCTATATACAATTACCTGGTTCCTCCCCTTCTCCCTGTCTCACTGTGTTTTCAAAAACTGCGCTCCTGTAATACTTTCATCAGACAGGACTTTGAATTAAAAGCACTTGATGCAAAATTATAGGCAATCTACTGCCTGTCGCAATAAGGCCTGGAGGTCAAATTAAAGTCAATAAAAAAAGAAACAGTGGGCCCCCTTTTTTTTTTTTTTTTTTTTTTACATATCCTTTGTTTATACTGTACCAGTTCACAGAGCCTATAGGCTGTGTATTAACACCACATTTATTTTGGTGCACACACAGTAAGCGGATTGTGAGGAAATATTCACTGATTTTGACAAGCTGCATTGCAAACTGTGCCGAAAACATATGGCAGCTAATGCTGGGCTTACACTAGAGGACTTTTAAAAGACTTTGAAAAGACTGAAGACTGAAACCCTCTTACATCTAAAGACAATCAACTCACACCCGAAGACAACTAGTCATTAGTTTTCAGTCACAGAGTGTGATTTTGAAAAGACAGGGGTCTCATATTGCAAGACTACAACTAGATTCCTTTTGAGATTAATATCATTTCCGCAAACGCGATTGTGATTATTTAATTAAAAACAAGTTAATTCAATATTCCGAGCGGGGGACTTCCTTTAGTTATTTGACCAGCTTTATTTGCTGATCTCATACCCCAATAACTTTAACTCCTAACCCTGTATTTTACGGTAGAGTGTTCAGGTTGCGCGGCTGTCAGCCTGGTTCTCCACCGAGGCTTCTATGAAAAAGTATCCGAAATAAGTGCCTCACCAGGCGGACACAGGTCGCGACTAATGCCGCTCCTCCTGTGTCGTGCTTGGTGCATGCGAGAGTGTGACAGTGTTTACGTCATTTCGCTTGAGCCAACCCCCTAAGACTAGCGATAATATCAAACATGTTTGATAATCAAGACGGGAAGAAGACTGGCTGAAATCGGGTCAGAAGACCACCATACACCAAACGACTGAGATAACGTGCGCGCGCCACAACTCCAGCACGACTTCTGTGATTTCAGACCGACATTGGAAGATTGTCTGCGACTGTCAAATCGCGTGAAAAGTCGTGTAGTGTAAGCCCAGCATTAGACGAGCAACAGACCAAAACTGTTTGATCATGAGAAACAATATGAACCGTTGGAAATAGGCAGAATTTAAGGCATGACTGTATAGTGTTGTAAATGGTAAATGGACTTGACTTATATAGCGCTTTTTAGCTGATTTTCTCAGCCCCAAAGCGCTTTACATTTCTTACCACATCCACCCTTTCATACACACACTCATAAACCGATGGCGGTAGCTGCCATGCCAGCTTTCACTCCTAAACCTTCACACCACAGGAACAGCATTCCCCCTCTCTGCAGCCAGCCTGATTAACAAGACCCCAGGCCCCCCACTGACACGGGCTCATTACATTCACCATGGACTCACCATAGACACAACATGTACATTAATGTACAGTCTCCACACCTGAACCCATGCCTTCCATTAAACAGACAGCTATACAGATTGTACATACTGTGATCAATAATTGCATGGCTTTGGTCATTCTTGTACAGCTACCTAGATGTGTTTATACTCCTAAGGGTGTTGTCACATAGCCTACCTATGAAAAGGTGCATTTTACTACTAGCATGGATGATTCTACATGATTCTCACAGTAGGCCTACTACATGTTGCTTGGATTTAAACATATACACTAGTGTTCACATCACACTCACATAGGGCTAAACATCTAATAAAAACAGCCTACAAGAGCGAACATTCTTACAGCTAACATTAAGGATCGAAATACAAACCAAAAAGTCCATAACAGCTCACAAATAGAAAAAAAGTTTACAATTTAAACACTTGATGAGCCTATATTTTTGTTTCAAAATAATATGGTAAATAATACAAACTAATATGCTACTCAAGTTATTCACTAGAAGCTTATAGTCATAAACAACATGCAGTCATTATATGTACAGTCAATACTACGTCTAAATACATTGTGTTACTTTTCAGTTTGTTTGTCATTGTTTCCTAGTGTCTCACTCACCAGGGTCCAGCCAGTTTTCACCGAATTTAAATTGATCGCGTCCATCTCCAGATCAAACGGACTTTCATGACTTTTCCCAAAGCGCACGAGGCAACAGCAAGATGCGACTTCACCATCGGCTAATTCATCAATTGAAATAGGCAACTCAGTTAGTCATTAATCAACTGGCAAGTGTCATGTCAGGTGCCTATGTGCAGGAGCTTTCTTCACGGGTGTAGCGGTGGTTGGGCTGCAAACACTTTAGCTACACCAAGTTAGAAAACTTGTCTGACATATTTAAAGTAGTCGAAAAAAACAAAACGAAAACTAAAAATGTAAAGTAGTCCTCACTCAAGTTCCGGTTAGACATTTCTTGTTACCTGCGCGTCACTCAGCGTTAAAGGTCAAAGGACAATTGAGACTGCTCACTCACCACCTCTTCATTTGATTGGCTGAAGGATACATCAGTTTAAGTGGATGGTGATTTAGGATTTCAAGCAATACATGCAACAAAATAAAGGCCCATCAAAGTTTGTGAATAGGCCTACATGAAGAACTGGACAATTTTTAAAATGTGCAAAGCCTCCCATGATCAAAATGTCTTGTTTTCTCCTTTATTATTTTCCAAATATAACTTTTTCGATCACAACACAGGTTTTTTTTTTACTAGTAAACAAGAGTGTGCATGTGTTTGTGCAGATTGTACAGATGTCAATTAGGTTAAATATACAGGCCCAAATCAAGAAATCATAGCATGTTCAAAGGGGGTTCTCTGTGTGTTTCAATGTTCACATACACATTGCCAGTCTGGTTGGGTGTTGCTGGTAACCTGCTCTGCTCCTCTGTAGCCTATATGTTATGTACATGTGCTATGGGAAGAGGTGATACAATATTAATCATAGAAATGTTCCAGGGCTCCCGCACAGCTCTGAGCCCCTGATTCAGTTTGGCAAAGTAAAAACATATTTTATTAAATTCTTTCGAACCTCATTTATTGAGAACAATTTGAAATAAAGACAGGTTTGAAAATTTTAAAAAGTGTTCAATAAAACTCACTTATCCGTGACATGAGAGGAATGCATTTGAACAACTCCAGGAGTTCACAAAAAGGCTTGACATACAAACATTAAGAGACCAGTCTGGATTTTTCTTAAATCTTTATCTCTACATTACTTATTGAAAATGCTCTAAATGAAAATATTTTTATTGTGAATTTAGTAGAAATGCTGTCAGTAGTTCATATTATAAAACCATAATGTTCATTTTACTCAAACATATGCCTCTAACGAGTCAAACAAGAGACACTGAACATTTGGAGAGGTCTCTTATTTTTTCCCAGAGCTGTATGTATTTATTTTCTTGTTTCTCAACATGACATTAGAAATCAAAAGCCTTAACCATCATCTTAAAGCAAACAAGTCCATCTTGAAACTGCATATAGCAACACTCGAAACACTTGAATGAATTACAATGTGTAGGCTACTTATGTATATTTGAATTATACTCACTCCACTCACTCATCACTCACTTGTCCCACATTCATCACAAGCATATGGAACATGGCAAACATCACATACTGATGAAACCGTCATAGTAAAATGTCCGCCGGTACACACTCTTTTCATGTCCGACGGCTCATTAAAACCTCCTTAGCATTTCTCTGTACCAACATAACAACACTTCTGTAGAAAACTTAGATAAATAAATAACACAATGATTTGGCTAGATCTAAAAGAGGAGGGAGAAAAAAAATTGAGATTCATGAACATATTTCTAGATCACAGGCATCGCTACAGGCATGTCATATGGCTGGGAAAACATTTCTCCCGGGCCCCAGTGTGTGGCCAGTGATTACAAACAGTAGGACACATAGGGCTGAACCCAGCA
>CM047505.1:30693233-30728233 GCA_026122265.1 Ammodytes dubius | reverse complement strand
TGTGTGTGTGTGTGTGTGTGTTTGTGTGTGTGTGTGTGTGTGTGTGTGGGGGGGGGGGTGTATAGGGGTGATTTGATGTTGCAATTTCAAGTTGATGCGAAAGTTTTTAGTTTTCACTTTTTTAATTGAAGGTATGGGGCTAAAGAACAATTTTGGTTAGAGTGTCAAGAAACCAGACTACATGTTTTTTGGTGTGAATATTATTTTAAGACCTTCAAAAATGCATGATTTCAATTGTGGCCATTTTGGAAGATGGGCTAAAAAAAATAATAATAATAATAATAATAATAATAATAATAATAATAATAATAATAATAATAATAACTAGAACTGCAAGCAGTTGTGAACGGGGGCCAAGCCTCCCACGCGATGCGGGATCGGGCGTCGTCGTCCGCGGCGCCGGCCCCTCGCTTCACGGAATCCGGGGATGTAGAGTTTTTGAATGTGCGATGTTCGGTGTGGGAGTTATAGCCCCACACGCGTTTTCTTTGCTTTTTGTGGTTTTGGCGCCCCCTATGGATGACATTCGCAAAACTGTGTTATATAGAAAGATGCAGCTCAATGTACCGAACAAGAGGATGTCAAGTTTTTGAATGTGCGATGTTCGGTTGGGGAGTTATAGCAAAATCAAATTGTCAACCTCTCCATTGTAAAGACACTTTTTTGAATTTTCCAATTTTCCCGCCGAAAGACTTAGGAAATGGCGAAAAGTGGCAAAAAAAATTAAAAACTAATTTGTTTAATAAGTCCGGCATACATAGGAATTTCTTGGCCATATTTTTTTTTATAGACTCAGGTATGCCCCATGGTAGTCTCCCTTGAGTTTCAAGAAAATCCCTTTTTTTATTTTTTTCAAGGGATTTTCGCAAATCTTTAAAGCGCTACCGTTTGGTCTTCCGATGGTCGTAGAAGAATTATTTGACCAACTTTTGCTCGTGGGAGTCGGTAGAGCATAATGCTTTTGGTTTGGTCCAAATCGGGCGAAAACTGTAGGAGGAGTATGTTTTGGTGACTGACACAGTTTTTGCAATGTAGCGAAAAATGTATATATACGCAAATGGGCGTCTCTCAACAGATGCAGCTGACTTGTGGGCATCTGTGGATATAGAGTTTTTGACTGTCGGACTTTCGGTGTGGAAGTTATAGCCCCAAACGTGTTTTTCTGCTGTTGGAGCGCCACCTAGTGGCCGGGATGTCTGAATTTTTTCGTCTGCGTACGTACCATGGACCTGGATAAGCCATGCAAGTGGCATGTCCCAACCCTTTACGGTTTGGGCTGCAGCACCACTTTTACGCATGGAAGAATAAGAATAAAGAATAATCCCAGCAAAAACAATAGGGTTCCCTGCCCCGCAGGGCTTGGGAACCGCGTTGCTCTGCAAAACGCGGTCCCAGCCCTTCTCGGGCTTGCCCCCCTAATAATAATAATAATAATAATACATTTGACGTTTTTTTTTACACTCAAATCTGAATTGTTCTATAGACTTCAATTTAGAAATGAAAAAACTAAACTTTTGCATCAACTTGAAATGACTGAGTGTCCATGGCACCCCACTAATCAGAGAACATACTGTAAATGCTAGGTGAAATTGCAGTGCACTGAAAAAGCACATTTATATATGGCACGGTGCCGCCACTTGTTCGTTTGCCAAATGGCTGCGTTACTTTTGATGAACTGTTTTGGCAGGTTGAGTTAGCAGAGGGAGACATTTAGCCGATGTATTTCATTTAGCGCGATCCAAACATTGGATCAAAACCAATGACTAGTTACATACATGGGAAAAAGGTAAAGTGTGGTTTGCATATGTTAAAATGTGTGTAGGCAATTTGTGCCAATTTGTGATCTCATGTGTATTGCTAATGAGCGTGTGTGTGTGTGTGTGTGTGTGTGTGTGTGTGTGTGTGTGTGTGTGTGTGTGTGTGTGTGTGTGTGTGTGTGTGTGTGTGTGTGTGTGTGTGTTTTGACATCTTTGAGAAACAGCAATTCCCGATGGGGGTAGAAAAATATCCTGTTTCATACCCATCTGCATATCAAAATTCAGGTCAATGCAACTGCTAATATGATTGCTATAATGATAGAAATGCATACGATTAAATGTAATAACGTGGTCCCCACACTGAAATTTACAGGTGTTAACCTCCCATTATTTTGTGATATTGAGTTTAACCCTAGCTCCATTTCAGTCTGATACAAGGTTGAACTTTATAACCAAGTGGGTTGGACGGATACTGTGTGTTATATAGGTATATTTGAAAGGTTTGAAAGAGGCATGTGTCAAATTTTTAATAATGTATCTGGAGTGCCTCAAGTTACACTTTAAACTTGCACTCGACCTCCTCGTACTTTTAAAACTCTTTATTCTACTTTGGGAATATAATCGTATATGATTTCCATTCGGGACCCTTTTCCAGAGAATATGTATAAGCACTTGAACAATACATCACAGTTCTCGGGTTGTATGCTGATAATTATAGAAAACCAAATGATTTGAACTGTTTTCAATCAGATCCACTTTAAAATCATCAGTTCACGTGATCATTTATCAATCGATTTATAATTTACACAATACCTGACATTACATTACAACTAAATGATTGAGTTAGCTATTAATCTATTTTCCAACACTTACCTGGATATGTTACCTGGACGTATTTCTCTTTAGCACACCCTCTGATTCATTCACGGTCAGTCCCAGGGTGTCTCCTCCCAGTTGGGTCACTATGGATACATCTACTTTCGTAGAGGTACCCTATTGACAAAAAAAAAACTACACAACACTTTGGTATACACAATATTATCATTATATAAATATGTACCACTTAATTTCACCACTGTGTAAATGTTTTAATTGTTTTTCTCTTCACCTGTTGTTGTGTATTTGATGTATTTGCGTTGAATATTGTTTATGTATTGTTGTTTTTTCCTTTGAATTTGTTTTGAACTCGACGTCATTGAAAATGAGGGTCACCCCTCAATTGGTCTCTCGAGGATAAATAAAAGTTAAATGAAAAAATTAAAAGTATTTATATTTATTATCACTGTATATGTCAATTCACATGTAATATCACTGCCTTTATTTTCATCTCTACATTTTTGCATTTTCTCAGAGTAAAGCACTTGCTCTCAATCACACAATACCTGACTTCACAGAACAACTAAAAGCTTGAGTTACCCATTCATCCATCTTCCTCCACTTACCTGGATATGTTACCTGCATACTTAGCACCTGGGGGATCCTATCACCTTCAAATGGTCACATGTGTTCTTGGTCTGCCAGAGGGTCTCATCTAAATGTCTAAATGTCAATAGTTTTTGTTTCGTTTTTTTCTTATCAGTTGTTGTGTATTTGATGTATTTGCAGCATTGTATATTTTGTGTATCTATTGTTGTTTTTGCTTTGCATGTGTTTGACTCGACATCATTGGAAATTAGGATCACCCCTCAATTGATCTTTCGAGGATAAGTAAAAAAGTTTAATGAAAAAATCTGTGTTGTGTCACTATTTACAGTTTATGCTCAACCTGGGAAAGGTATCAACTAACTAACATTGACAGTGTGGTATACAAAGCCCTCAATATTCTGTATATCTGCCACATCGACCTACAGAAATATCAGGCACTGTTATCACAACATAACCTGGAAGCCATAACCACCTTCAACAAATCCTGTGTGTATATTCACTGCTGGTTTGCTTGACATTTTCTGTATTGAGGCTTTAATTCTCAGCACCTCAATTGTATTTTTTCTCTCTCCTTCCTTCTAGCTTGACTTGCCTGCCAGCTGCCATCAAAGAAAAAACCCTCAATTTCCTTCTGACTCTGTGAAATCCTTTACGTCAACATGGCAGGATGAGACCGCTTGCTATTCCGTGTGTGTGTGTGTGTGTGTGTGTGTGTGTGTGTGTGTGTGTGTGTGTGTGTGTGTGTGTGTGTGTGTTATGGATCCAGGTGCTTTCAAGTTGTTTTGTCTCCTCTCTTCCTCTCACAGCACGACTCACTCAAGGAATTGTGATCTAACCTCCAAACAGACCGGTTTTGTCCTTGAAGATAACACTGGTAGTAGTTCAGATGTACAGCTTGTGGAGTGTAAACAAGGACATGCAGAGGGTTTTTACAAAGATCTGACAAAACTTTTTATTTATTTTTATCTCCAAAGGTAAATCCCATTGAGACCGAAGACTGTTTTTTTCAAGGGAGACCTGTTCCCTTTTACACGTTACCATTCACACACACATTCATACACCGCATAGCAAGCTAACTATCGACATTCACACGAGGCAAGGTGGGTGAAGTGTCTGGCCCAAGGACACAACAACAATGACACAGGTGGCAGGGCGGGGATCGAACCGCCAACCCTTCGATCATTGGCTAACCTGCTCTACCACCAGAGCTACAGTCACCCCCCACAACTATCGCCTTTCTCAACTATCCTTAGAAGTTATACTACACATACTGGCTTAATAATGACATATAATTCAACGTTATTCATCATTGAAACTCAAATGATAACTGAGGTGTAGTCAGCAATTCTGGAGAAAGCTTGCTGTCAAATTAACTTTTTGTCAAAATCAGTGAATATCTCCTCATGTTTGTCTACCCTGTACATGCTGTGTCTGCCCTGACATTAAAATCCATTGTTAATACAAAGCCACATAGGCTCTGTAAATGGGAATGTTTCTATAGCTACAGTAGAACCCTTTTTTACATGCCTATTTACAGAGCCGCCACTGTGTATTAACATCCTCTTCTTTTTTCAACACACACACACACACACGCGCGCACGCACGCACGCACGCACGCACGCACACACGCACACCGCACACACACACACACACACACACACACACACACACACACACACACACACACACACACACACACACACACACACACACACACACACACACACACACACACACACACACACACACACACACACACACACACACACACACACATGTAGTGGATCGTGAGGAGATATTCGCACATTTTTACAAAAAGCGATTTTGACAACATCAACATCAACACCATAGGATTTGTTCTGGCATTCACACTGGTGCTACTTTTACTCACGAAAGCCCAACGCTTGACAATAGTAAATTGCATTCTACTTGTGTTTGACCCGTTGATACAAAGTGGCACCTCACATTAGGCCTTTTTCACACAAGAACCACTAGAACACCACTACAATTAATACGTGTTATTCTCTATTTGAGTCTGAATACTTCTGGATACTTAAAGGAAATATCAAGTGGTTGCTGCTCCGTTTTCACCCAATATCTGTCACACACTGCAGATACACTATACAATGATTGAAGTGGTGTAGTTTTCGCAGAGTTCTCTTAATATTAGATTTGAGATGTATTCATTTAAAATAGGGAGACAGTGAATATTATTGAGGAACATTTGTGAAGGCTAAATATTTGAGATATAGCCGGTGGTAATTTTCTATATTAAGTCCCTTTGGCAGGTGGGGTGAGTTTAAATTTATCACAGCACAATAAATCAATAAGAAAAATAATAACAGTAAAAGAGTACTATAAACAAACGGACAAGCAATAAACAATGTTGCTCACTCACGACAAACCAGAATTTGGGGTCCAAAGAAATTTGGTGTTAAGTGCTAAAGTGCTTAAGTGCTAAGGTATTAAAGGTATTAGTGTTATTGCCCATGGCCCTGTTGCAACATTGTATTTGTCACCTTGTAAAGAGTTATAGGAGTAGTCTGGACATTGTGGTAAAAAAAACGGCCCCTTCATTTTACTGCTAATAGTTAGATTAGAAAGATACCAGTCCCATATCTATCTGTTTAAGAAGTTTAGGATGAAGCTATAGCCAGCAAGAAGTTAGCCTAGCATAGCACAAAGGCCTAGAAACAGTTAGCATAGAAAAAATAATATATACAGCCCAGGAAAAAAATAAGAGACCAGTCTCTACATTACTTATTGAAAATGCTCTAAATTACAATATTTCTTATTGTGAATTTGGTAGTTCATATTATAAAATCAAAATGTTAATATTACTCAAACATATGCCTATAAAGAGTAAAACAAGAGACACTGAATATAAGGAGTGGTCTCTTAATTGTTTCCAGAGCTGTATATAAAGTAAAAACTTGTCTTCAGTTTAGGTGGCTTTACATGTTCTGTTGGATGGACATACGCTATAGCTGTTTCCAGTCTCTATGCTAAGAAAAGTCAGCTAACTCTTTTATTTAAATAGCATTGTTGATTTTGAAGATATATGACGTCATTCTTATAATTGCAATGAAGACCCATGGACCTAAACCTATTTCTTAGCACGATAAAACAAACAGCATTATTAGCAGCCACAGCCCAAATTATATCACCCCCTATACCCTCTGCTTTCACACAGACCCCCACATTGGTCTGAGCGCTAACACCGTTTGATTGGCCCCTTGTTTTATGTGTGGCTGCAGCCTCTGCATACTAAACAACACGTTATCGAACCTCCTCAGGAGAAATAAAACAACAGCGTTAAAAACAAGCCTGTCAGTGGTTTCTCCTTTAAGCGGTGAACAAAAGCCTACAGAACACATCGTAAAAATGATGCAAGGGCGATCAATGTGAAACCTTAGTAAGTGTTTACACATACAGCCCCGGAAAAACAATTAAGAGACCAGTCTGGATTTTTTTTTTTTAATCTTCATCCCTACATTATTCATTGAAAATGCTCCAAATGACAATATTTTTTATTATGAATTTGGTAGAAATGTTGTCAGTAGTTTATATTATAAAATCTAAATGTTCATTCTACTCAAACATTTGCCTCTAAAGAGTAAAACAAGAAACAGTGAACATTTGGAGTGGTCTCTTAATTTTTTTCCAGAGCTGTATACACCACAGTAACTGATTACCAAAGCCGTAGCCAAAGCCATTTCCCATGCTATACCTTGATAACTTGTGATAGAGTATCCCAAATAATTACCATGAATAAAGCAGTTATATAGCGGTCTTCAATCCTATAGTCCTACAGCTGGTTTTTCTCTTTACTACCGTCTTGGTTAATTGCCTTCTCTTTCTGGCCCTATACAGAGAAAATTAGACCCTGATCAGAATGAATGGAAACCAGAAGAGATTGGGTGTATGGAATTATTGGAAGAGTTATAAAGTTATGAAAAAAATAATCAGTTAATTTTTATTTTATTTCTTAAAATATTATATATATTTTTAAAATGTTTTCCAGACCTGCTAATGCTTTGGAATTAACTGAATGTTTTGGAAAAGGTTTTACATTTTAAACATATTCTCGCTAGTGTTTATATAACATCATGTTCATGAAAATCCCCAAACATCAATTGTGATACATTGGGTTGCAGCTAGTTGGCAGTTTTACTGAAAAGAGTGAGTAAAGTTAGCAAAACTAAGTTAGCAGTTTGCTTATCCACAAGAATGCCTCTGAAGTTTGTGTATAATATTTTATGAGTACTACAAATATAAAACATAGCTAAAGACAAACAGTAAGAGCCTCATTGCTAAGCCATATGATTGATAAAAATGCCTAAATACGGTTATTGAAATTGGGTAAATTGGCACAGAGAAATTCATGGAAAAAGTTTATAAAATGCTTTTCGGTGAAACTGAGTGTGAACCCTGGTCTCAGGTGTCCCATCCCCAAACACAGAATATGGGCAATATGAGCAAAAAAATGAAATACATCCTCCACCAGCTGCCCCCCTCCTCTCTGTATCTGCCCGAGGTTACAGTGCCTTCAGAAATAATTCAGGAGGTTTGTGAAAGGATGTGTGTGCATGTTTAACGATGTGTTTACTTAAGAGCACACTGAGCATTTACGGCGTACTAAAATGTAAGTAGCACATCTGTCACATCACGTTCATTAAAGACACATGCAAAGTTCTAAAATCTGTATGTCTGTCTGTCTGTCTGTCTGTCTGTCTGTCTGTCTGTCTGTCTGTCTGTCTATCTATCTATCTATCTATCTATCTATCTATCTATCTATCTATCTATCTATCTATCTATCTATCTATCTATATATGCTTACTATCTGTCTATCTATCTATCTATCTATCTATCTATCTATCTATCTATCTATCTATCTATCTATCTATCTATCTATCTATCTATCTCTCTATCTATCTATGCTTACTATCCGTCTTCCAACAGGTGCATGTCCCCACACACTAATATAAAGACATAGGCTGTAAGGCTGTGAAGTTTGTCCATTTTGTGCTACTGTAGAAACATGGCAGCGCACCCCGCTCCTATGCAGATCCTATAAAAGGCCCATTCAATTCAAAGCCTTGATTTGGCTTAAGTTAGTATATTCATCAAGATGCAACAGTCAATTTGTCTGATCAACTTTTATTTTCTAAACTTGTAGCAATTCTGAAGGTTGGCCACGAGCCTGCAAGAGTCAGATTTATTGCTAAGTAATTTTACACATACGCCGTACAAGGGATTTTTGCCTTGGTCTGCGTGTGTGTGTGTGTGTGTGTGTGTGTGTGTGTGTGTGTGTGTGTGTGTGTGTGTGTGTGTGTGTGGAGAGAGTGGCTACAGCAAATAGCTAACTCACTGTAGTGTGCACAAGAACTGATGGTTGGGATGTTTGGACAAATTTAGACTGAATTTACGAGCTTAGTGTTCTACAGTATTTACCAGATTTTTCAACGTTCTGTCTCTACTCACTGGCGTTTCAATGTTGTTCCAAGTGAATGTAATTTGGAATTAAGGATTTGCAAAAAGGCTTAACAGAAGGAAGGCTTGGCATGTCTATATTTTGTCTCACAATAATTATTTATTTTTTTCATTATTTTTCTCATTTCCAAGATGAACATTCAGCAGGGACTAAATGAACAGCTATGCTTGTTGAGCTGTTTTATTCGAAATTTCTTAAATTTTTTATGAATTTAGGTTTTAAATTCGGCTTCCTTACACCCACTATTCCCAACTCTCCAAACCCATGTCCACTGGCCATCCGTCTGACAGCCCCTACAAAGAACAACTGAAAATAGGATGCTTGGACAATGTACAACCTTAGGCTGTGTTCGGAAAGCCATACTAACGTCCTCACTCCTACATACTCAACATCTATATACTACATACTGTCTACTTAAAGATCGATTGTGTATGCGAGGTGCGTCGAAACATTAACACTGAAGTATACTAAAGCAATAAAGAATTTATTCTAATAAGATCCTGGCCGTTTACACGCTGTCTAGCGAAAAGCTGCAATGCATTGTGGGGCAGTTGAAAAGTATCCATTCGGTCCATACCCAAAATCTTTCCATGTAGTTAGTACTCATCCGGGCATTTCTCGCCGACACAAACTCGCATACACATACGTCACATACTGAAATTGACGTCAAAATGAGTATGAGTAGGACGTAAGTATGGCTTTCCGAACACAGCCTTAGTGTTATATTTACTAGATCTCAAGTTGTCTGTGTCTATTCACTGGTGTTTCAATGTTGTTTCGGAGTGAACGTAATTTGGAATTAAGGATTTGTAAAAAGGCTTAAACAGAAGCCTTGGCATGTCTATATTTTGTCTCACAAGAATTATTTTCTCATTTCCTAGATGAACATTCAGCAGGGACTAAATAAAATAAATAAATTGCGAGTTGAATTGAGATTTTAAATTCGGCTTCCATCCATCCACCCATTATTCCCCAAACCCCCATTCCCACTCTCCTTGCGTCCGACTCTGATAGCCCCCTTACAATGTGAGACTTAGAAAAAGCCTTTGTGGTCATTTGAGTTTTAGTTGGACCATCGGCTGAAGCATTCACAATCTGAAAAGAAAGTAAATGTCTTCTGGAAAAGTGGCATTTTCTTTAGCTTAAATCCCAAGACATGTTGTCCCCTGGTCCCTGAATGAGAGAATGACAGAGAGAGAGAGAAGAGAGAGAGAGAGAGAGAGAGAGAGAGAGAGAGAGAAGAGAGAGAGAGAGAGAGAGAGAGAGAGAGAGAAGAGAGAAGAGAGAGAGAGAGAGAGAGAGAGAGAAGGGAAGGGGCCAACCAAATAAAAGCTCTCTTGGGCCTAGAGCCACTAATCTGTAATTTAATTTCAGGCGGGCGTCCGGGGCAACGGGACACACAGCAAGGTCAAGGGCTACTGTACAGAGAGATCGGCACATTGGGCACAGCCTGGGGTTCCATCAACAGTCTCAGCCAGCTTATAGAGGACGACAGAGCATGTGTGTGTTTGTTCCTTTGTTGGTGTGTGTGTGTGTGTTTTGTGTGTGTGTGTGTGTGTGTGTGGTGGTGTGTGTGTGTGTGTGTGTGTGTGTGTGTGTGTGTGTGTGTGTGTGTGTGTGTGTGTGTGTGTGTGTGTTTTACTTGTACAGATATCTTTGCGAGGACCAATTTGAGTTTTAGACCTTAGGAGTGAGGACATTTTGACAGGTTCTCACTTTGGGACAGGCCTTTAAAGGGCTGTTTGAGGGTTAACACTAGGTTTTAAGGTTCAGGTATGAATAAGGTGTATGTTAGGGTAAGTGTAAGGGTTGGGGTTAGGCATTTAGTTTTGATGGTTAGGGTTAGAGTAAGGGGCTAGGGAAAGCAGTATGTCATTAAATGTCCTCACAAGTATAGTGGTAAATATATGTGTGTTGTGTGTGTGTGTGTGTGTGTGTGTGTGCGTGTGTGTTGTGTGTTGTTTGTGGTGTGTGTGTGGTTTGTGTGTGTGTGTGTGTGTGTGTCGCGACATATTCCTGCAAGTCAGACTTGATGCAAGGTAGCTATTTTCGAATTTGACAGCAACAAACAATCACGGAAGAAAAAAAAAAAAATCCATTATTCAAAAACAAGTCAAATGTTTGGGATGACTGAGCATCGGCAAACACAGGAGGAGGATTAAGCCTTAAAATAGAACCCGGAACAATTCAACATGTCAGCCTGTCCGATCTGCATGTAAATGAAATATTTGTATTGCTCTGACTATAATTCATGTTTGCCTCATTATGTAGAGCAAGTCTAAAGTCGGCAGATAAATCCACTAATGGAAAAAAAATGGCGGACGAAGGATGAATTTACAAAATCGACCGCGGCTAATCTCGTGAGGGGGAGAAGTGTCTGTATTAAAGGTGAAGTGAGCGATTTATTTATGTCAATATAAGTGTTAAATCGCTCTTTATTCATACAGTGTCACTTATATTGTGTGCGCGTTTCATAAAGCCGATCTCTATGTCACCCGCTCTGCATGTAATCGGCAAATAAACTTTTCGGGGATCCCACTACTGATAACCAATCAGAAGAGAGAACGCTACAAACCGGCACCCGTCTCACTGCTGGTGCACACGCAGAGGACATATGGGTGAATGTGTATGCGCCTACAATGGCGGAGCAGGTAAAAATCCTTCCCAATGTCTGTTTTGATGGTTTTTATCATGTTTTATCACACTTATGGATCTGAGATGATGCTAGATAACCGCTGCTTGAAGACCGAAGTGCATTAATGTGGTGACGTGGGACGAGCGAGGGGACTGCTAACTGCAGTAACTGACAGGAAGTTAGTTAAACTGATCATTCCCTTACTCAACCTTTAAACTCGACCTTGTTACGGTTGGAGGGGCGCAAAGTGGCCCCCTCGCGAACGGGACCCGATAATTAATTACCAAAATGACCAGCGAAGTTTCACAATCATGTCTCTTTTTAATGTAAAATAGGCACTGGTTGGGTTTACCTGGGAAACAACACAAGTCTTTGGCATTCATATACATGGACATAGTATGGCACAAGGGGACTTACACAAGTACCTCAGTAAAAACAATGATAAAAGCAATAAAGCCTCATTTCCAGTGAGCAGTTTGGTTCGGTTCGGTGCAGTTTGGCATTCATTTATTTGCATTTCCACTGTCTATTTATGTCACCCTTCCGTTGGGGATACCAAGCCGTCCAAGGGTCCCAAAAGGGTCCCAAAAGGGGTGGAGCTACACACTGCAGTCCGTTGATTGGTCGAAGAATCATTACTGTGTGAGAGATGTGTGTATTCACCTCAGCAAGAGTGAAGAATCTAGTGTTTAGAGAAATATGTGCAGCTCTTTGTTTATTGTGTGGTGTTTTTCCTCTACATTGAGTTAATCAGTGGGATAACACTGTGTCCCGCTGCTATGATGTCATCATAGTTACGTCGCTCCTACGATATAACCATAGTAACGTAGCTGCTATGATGTCCTTTGAGTCCTATAGGGAATAAAGCGCTATATAAATCCTAATCCATTATCCATTATGTCACCATAGCAGCCGTGACCATTGCCGTTCAACAGCTCTGTCCCATAGACTGTATTACCCTGATTGTCTGGCATAAACCCTGCCTACCTAGTAAGGGTGCTATCGACAGTGGAAATGCAATCCAGGTTAACGTTACAATACCAAACCGAACTGTGCTGCGTAGTGGAAATGAGGCATAAAAACACAACCTGTACTGCCCCCCCTCTTGCCTTGAAGAGATTCCACATTCCACACAAGCTGTAGAAAACAAGCCGAGATAGTCCGTGTTCATTAAAAACAATTTCTTACATATATATATATAAGGCTTGTCAGGTCAGGGAGAGAGAAAAAAAAATCAGGAGGGGAGAGGAGGGGGGGGGGGGGTTTATCCCATGCACCATTTGCAGTGTGTCGGAGCTTAGCTGGCGTTCAATTTCAATTCCTTCAAGTTGCTGAATATATAGGAGAGCGGGCGGGCGGGCGCACACTGACAGGTACAAGTTACTCCTAACGACAGACGCTAATTAGCAAGTGTAGGAGTAATGGAAGGAGTCGGGCTGTCTCTCTCTCTCTCTCTTTCTTTCTATCTCCTCTCTCTCTCTCTCTCATCCCTCTCTCTCTCTCTCTCTCTCTCTCTCTCTCTCTCTCCATCTCTCTCTCTCTCCTCCTCTCATCTCTCTCTCTCTCCATCTCCCTCTCTCCCATCTCCTCTCTCTCTCTCTCTCCTCTCTCTCTCTCTCTCTCTCTCTCACTGGCAGAGAGACATTGACAGGCTACTGCAGGCCACGGGAGGGGTCATCTCTTTGAGTGTCTCACTTCCTATTAGACGGGACGATCTCTGGCACACGCCCCCATCGCGAGACAACCGAGTGATGTCAGCCAAGGGACGGAGGAAAAAAAGATATTCTTGTCACATCCTGTAGTTTTCAAAGGGAGGTCCTCTTTTGCATATATACTACACACACACAAGTCACTCACACATTGCATTCGCTGACTGCCTTGGCCATTTACATTGACACGTGAGAGAGGGCAATAGAAAATTAAAAAAATGATAGGATATGGATGCAATAATTTCAATGCAAACGACTTGCTGCTGTAATTGTTGTACATACAGCCCGGAAAAAATTAAGAGAACAATCTGGATTTTCTTAAATCTTCATCTCTACATAACTTATTGAAAATGCTCTTAATGACAAAAAAATTTATTGGAATTTGGTAGAAATGTTGTCAGTAGTTTGTAGAATAAAACCAAACATTTTCATTCTACTCAAACATATGGCTCTAAAGAGTAAAACGAGAGACAGTGAGTGGTCTCTTATTTTTTTCCAGAGCTGTATATGACAAATAAACAATCTTGTATCATGAATCAACTGCATTTGGCCACTGCTGTGCCATTTCCGTTGACAAGAGAGAGAGGCTGTCATTTGTGGTACATATGATAACATATTGTATATGCAATATGCTATATGATAGCTGGACAGTTGGATAGCTCAGTAGGTAACACCACTGAATTTGGGATGGTAAAACCAGGGTATGATTCCAGGTCAGATTGGGGGAAGTCCAATGGAGGTCCTTGGCAAGACCCTAAATGCTAACTGCCTAGTTGTTAAGTCACTTTGGTTAAAAGTGTCTTCTAAATGATATGTAATATGCAATGTAATGTAATATACACAATCTTGAATATTGAATCGCTCACTGCATTCGCTCACTGCCTCTGCCCTCTGTCCGTTGTCAAGAGCGAGCAAAGGGAATAGAGGGCAATAGGAAATAATGGCGCATGATGTGTTTATGTGTTTTTTTGAAGGCAGGGAACTCGAGGGGGAAAAAAAGTCTGTATTTTTATTCGTCAGGAGCCGGAGATGATGGACTCATCTTCTTGCTCTGGCGTTCAGCAGGGGAAGGAGGGATGGAGGATGGATAGATAGAGAGTCTGAAATAGTCTCTCCGCAGCTTGATGGATGGGTGGAGTGGGATTAAAGCCAGCCAGCCAGCCAGCAGCCAGCCACACACTCAAGCTTCTCTCTTTTCTACCCGCCGTCTGGCTACCGACTCCTGGATGAAAAAGACACAGAAACACACAATGGGGGTTTATTTTAGCTTATTTTTTAGCTTTATTCAACCAGGCAGGTCACAACATACAATGTGTTTGATGTTAGGCTTGTTCGCAGTGGGAGAGGTTATTAGCTTTTGCAAGAATAAATGAAACACTGCAGGATGGAGACAGTATTGAAAGCAAACGGAGGCAGGAATCGGCCTCACATGAAGGTTACAGGCGGTTCTACAGTTATTATTTCTTAGTAATAGAAACAACAACTGAAGTTATCAAAGAAATTGAGAAAAATAAAGAAAAAAAAGAAATTTGGACATCACTGAGTAAAGCAATCACAGCAATAAGAAGCTGTGTTAACTTGGGTGTAGGTTTTGATTTAACATTGTCGGGGACACATTAAAGGTAGAGTCAGTGATTCTGGAGAATGCTTGTCAAATTCAGTGAATATCTCCTCACAATCTGCTACCTGTCCATACTGTGTGCAAGCGCTGAAACAAAAATCCAGTGTTGATACAGCCTATAGTCTCAGTAAAGGTATGTAAAGAAAGAAAGTGGCCCACCGTAGCTAGTAACATGCCCATTTACATTTATTTCATTTTTTTTATTTTTTTCATTTATTTATTACAGCTCACGGCCATAGCACATGGCATGGAGCACACAATTCAAATTAAATCATTACAAACAAACAATGGTGTACAGAGCCCCAACCCCCCAAATCTACACCTGTGTTTCCAAGGATGCTACAACCTTGACGTCTCTCTCCATCTCTCCCTCCTCTCCTCTCTATCTCTCTCTGAACTTCCACTCTCTCTCACACACACACACACACACACACACACACACACACACACACACACACACACACACACACACACACACACACACACACACCACACACACACACACACAGCCCCTGCGGACCAGCCCACCAACCCAACAACAACACTGCCACAGCACGGCCTAAAGAAATTGTTCTCCCTGCATCATTAAACAGTTTGATTAACTTCCGAATTTAATTATGTCACACAGAACTCTCTCTCTCATCTCCATCTCTACTCTCTCCTCTCTCTCTCTCTCTCTCCTCTCTCATCTCTCTCTCCTCTCTCTCTCTCTCTCTCTCTCTCTCTCTCTCTCTTCTCCTCTCTCTCTCTCTCTTCTCTCTCTCTCTCTCTCTCTCCTCTCTCTCTCTCCTCATCTCTCTCTCCCTCTCATCTCTCTCTCTCTCTCTCTCTCTCATCTCTATCCACCTTTTTAAAGCAATAGAGTCATCTCTACTCTACATACTTTTCTTTTAAATTCATTCATTATTCAACTAGTCAGCGTGCGGCCCGGACTTTCTAAATTAAAACAGAGACCTTGCCCATCACGATAGATCTTTTAATTTGTGTTTCTCTGTGAGATAGCTGACATAAGAACACAACACACACACACACACACACACACACACACACACACACACACACACACACACAACACACACACACACACAACACACACACACACACACACACACACACACACACACACACACACACACACAACCACACACACACACACACACACACACACACACACACACACACACACAACACACACACACACACACACACACACACACACACACACACACACACACACACACACACACACACACACACACACAACACACAAACACACACCAACAACACACACACAACACAACCACACACCACACACCCTCTCTCATACCCCCTAAGAGAAGCTAATCACCTCCGCCTTACAGCAGTGGGAGTATACACCGCCTATGCTCTGCTTGCTACATTAAGATCTTAGCTACACTTGTCTTAAACCTGTCATGAACCTACTTTCTCAACACGAATACCACTGTAACTTGTAAGTTCAAAAAGCTTTTGATTTGAGTTCACATGTGTTCATTCTCCCGTTAGAAGAATCACTCACTCTGTCTCTATCCTAAAAATCTCATCTAAAGAAAAAAAAGAAAAGCCAAAATAGTTCAAATCGTGGAGCGTTTCCCTGTCTCCTAATTGACGCTCATTATACTCCGTTTATTACGTTTTTTTTTTCCCGCACATGACAGCAAGCTGTGATGTGGATAAATCCTGAACGCAACCCCCCAGGGGCTACGCTAACAGCTTCCACATGTCAAAAAGGGAAGAAAAAAAAACTCGAAACAGCAATAACGTCTGTCATTCTAAATGATAGGAATATTTGCAAATTGTAAAAAAGCTTGCAAGACTGTGTGGTGTTGTTTTGTGTGGTGTGTGTGTGGTGGGTAGTGTGTTGGTGTGTGTGTGTTGTGTGTGTGTGTGTGTGTGTGTGTGTGTGTGTGTGTGTGTGTGTGTGTGTGTGTGTGTGTGTGTGTGTGTGTGTGTGTGTGTGTGTGTGTGTGTGTGTGTGTGTGTTGTTGTGTGTTGTTTTACGGAACACTGGCGCTGCATTTCGTGGGCCTTTCATTCGCTGCCTGTCATGTGGTAATCCGACGTGCCAACCGATCCATCACCCAAACGAACACAACAACAATCATTTTGACACGTTTCATTTTTTTTTTACATCATATTCAAATCTATCCCTCGCATGAACCAAGAGACATCTGAGGATATGCTTTTCAAAGAGGAGTCTTGATTTTAAAGTAGCTAAGAGGAGCTTTCAATTTTTTGTTGCTTCTAGCGCCCCCTTTGGACTAAAGCGAAGTGTTACTAAGACACAGGGCCTGCTGTCCTAAAGATCTTTGCTAGGGGTGTGCCGGCAGCGCATTTGTTTAGGGAAGAGAGTGAAAGAGAGACGGCAGGATGCATGGCTTTGAGGTAATGTTTTTATATGCGACTATGTCAGATTAATAATGGTAATATGACCACGGTGAAGCAAAGTCAACTTTTATTTAGTACCATTCATAAACACAGGCTCTGCGGTCTGCCCAGAGTTAATCTTTTGTATAAGTTCCCAGGATATCACACCCAAACTTAGTTATTAATAATATCTATATCAAAATAGCATTCTTTATACTGATGGTCATGTTTGCTGTTACACGTCATTTATGATCATCAGAGGAAAACTAGACTGTTCCAGAAATATTAAAAAGTTCTTGATAGGAGATCAGTGATGGAATGGAATGAAATAAACCTGATTAACCTATGCAGCACACTCTTTTAAAATCCTACAAAATAACCCTAACAACCAACCTTCAAACATACAGCCCCGGAAAAAAATTAAGAGACCACTCCAAATGTTCAGTGTCTCTCGTTTTACTATTTATAGGCATATGTTTGTGTAGAATGAAAATTTTGGTTTTATAATATAAACTAATGACAACATTTCTACCAATTTCAAATATAATGTTTGTCATTAAGAGCATTTTCAATAAGTTATATACTGTAGAGATGAAGATTAAAGAAAAATCCAGACTGGTCTCTTATTTTTCGAGCTGTATTTTTTCTGTGAATTCTAAGCACCGCCAGCATCAAAAAAGTTAACTCCACTGGAATGTTAAAACAATCAACGTCTCTGTGCCTGATAATCTAAGGCAGGTTGTCAGAGCTTAACCCCATTCCAACACCTTGACACACACACACACACACAACACACCACACACACACACACACACACACACACACACACACACACACACACACACACACACACACACACACACACACACACACACACACACACACACACACACACACACACACACACTGATGGACACATTCGTTTACAGCAGCAGCACGGATCCCACACTAATTTACTCCTTGCCTGTTGGGAGACTGTTCACGTGAAAGAAACAGCGGGCGCCATGGATTTAATGTAATGAACCGTAGTCAATCCGCACCGTGCCAATTTACTTTCCTTCATTTACATTGAAATGTAAGTGCTATATATGGACTTATCCCCCCTGTCCGTAGCTCCCCAAACTTCCCCCATTGTTTGACCATTTGACAGTGTTAATCAATCAGTATCTAAAGGTGGAGTCGGTCGGGGCGCTCCGGTGGTGTAGTGGATAGAGCGCGTACCATATCGGCTCTGGTCTTCGTTGCAGTGATTGCAGGTTCAAATCCGACCCGTGCACCATTACTGCAGGTCATCCCCCCTCTCTCTCTCTCTCTGTCTCCCCATTTCAACTCTGTTCTATCCAATAAAGCTTGAAAATGCAAAAAAAAAAAAAAATCAGTGATTGTGGAGCATGGCATCTTTTAAACCTTTTATTTATACAGGTACATCCCATTGAGACCGGAGACTTTATTTTCAAGGGAGACCTGTTCCCATTTATACGCTATCATTCACACACACATTCATACACCGATAGCAGGCTAACTATCAACATTAAATACCTACAAAACAACTAGGCCTGCCCTCTTTATGACACCAACAGAAACACAAAAAACAAGAAAAAATATGTATCAAAGACGAGCGCCAGGCATGGGACTATAAAAGTAAATGCTTTGGAATAACCTTGAAGAAGTGTTGTGGATAATGAGGAGGCAGATTAAACCTTGGTTAAACTTAACAGATCATTACAGGATGATCAAAACAAACCAAGACAATGTTCCCTGTGCGAAGGGTTTATAATTGTATATACTTCTGCCCACTTCTTTTTTCGGATATGTAATCCAAATGATATTTTTTTTGATTTTATGATAGGACTGCAGTAAGTGTTATATCTTCATTCATTTTAGTTGTTTTCTGTATGATCTTTTATCTTCTATTTTTATTTTTTTACATATTCGAAAATAAATTGATTCAAAATTCTAAATTGTTATAGGCTTAAAGTAAAATACTCAGTGCATAGACATATATTTAAAGGAGGCATTAACTTGTCAACACATGCCCTACATGCCTCTGTGTACAGTATAGGGCTGCCATTAAAATAGGATCCCCGTCGGAGCTGCGAGACACAAATGAAGGGTTTGGGATATCATTGGAATAGAGTTGAGCGTCATCACAGTTAGAATATACAGTATAAGAGGCTATCATTATTAGGGCTTAACCATGTGTGTAAATGCATAGCCTTCAAGTAAACTGTGCGGGGTATATGCCTCTTAATACGGCACCGCAAATACAGTTAAGTGTTTGCAATTAAAGCTGGGGTATATGATTTGGGGGAGAAAATAGCAGTTGGGATAGAGATTCGAATCCCAACAGCCAATAAGAACGGAGAATCGAAAGCCTCGCTCTGATTGTTCAAAGTGTATCACTTATGTAAACTTTGACCAATCAGAAAGTGTCTGATTAATTGTCTCTTCCTCCTTCATACAGCAACTTGAAACAACTTGTGAAGTCAGTTACATAAAAACAGAAAATCAGACATCTTTTTTTTAAATTCTAGCCTTAAAGGTGCAGTGTTAATATGACATCATCAAGAAAGTTCTACAAAGTTCTAGAATGCAACGCTCCCTGGGTAACCCCAACCCTTTTGAATAATAACAGAAGCTACAGTGGCCTTCAAGGACAAGAACAATTCTACATTTTAAACAATGCACCTGATGACATTCCCACTATGACACTTTCAAGATGGCGGCACTAGGCCTTGGTCCAAAATATGCAGAAATATGGACATATATGAGACCCTTTCTAAGGGAAAAAATAATAATTCAAAAAAAAAATTCAGCTATTATGCACTAAATAAAAATGTACTTATGGATATTATAATTACTTTCTACAAAATCTGCTAGGAAATAAAACCCAAAATTCTACACACTGCAGGTTTAAAGTTGAACGATGAATGGAAACACCATCACTGTCTAGTTGGATACTTTTTAAATGATTTTTAATGATGCTTATTTCAGTTTACGTCTTCTCAATTTGGATTGTGAGAGGAATAGTTTGGCATTATGTTTTTTTTTTTTACGATTAAGATGAGAAAAGGATATGATACTGCTATCAGGTTGGAAGCTAATTAACACGCTGTATCAAAAAGACACCTTGTAGTTTTTACAGATACGCTACTTGTCAAAAAGTTTTAGAACACCTCAAATGTTGATGCTCCACTTTTTATTCAGTTTAATGGGGATGAGGGGCGATCACATCTGAGAACAGGCATTACTAATGACGTTATAAAAATAGCGTTCTCTTCACTAATGGTCTTGTTTGCTGTTACAGGTAATTTCATCATGTTTTTAACAGTTTTTTTTCCACACTTAAAAGTTCCTCATATAATCCTAAATGTCTCAATATTCATTAAATATCCTTGTTGAAAGTTATTTTTGTATTAGACCAACCTTTGAATTAACATGTTGTACCAAAAACTGAAGTGCAAATACGACACGTTGTAGTTTTACACGTCAAAAAGTTTTAGAACACTTAATTTTTTCCACTTTTTTTGCAATGTACGCAGTTTAATATCTCAATATCCTTGTTTAAAGTTATTGTATTATTAGACCAACCTTGAAACTGGTAGCTCTAAGGTGTTTTGAGTTGGAATTGTTACGTATGGTGTCTTTAACAGAGTTGCAAAAGTCTCTTTGACAGTATGTGTGCTATTTTCCTCATACGTGTGTATTCACATAGGTACAACAACAATAAACACAAAGCTAAACT
This sequence comes from Ammodytes dubius, assembly GCA_026122265.1. Taxonomy (NCBI): domain Eukaryota; kingdom Metazoa; phylum Chordata; class Actinopteri; order Uranoscopiformes; family Ammodytidae; genus Ammodytes; species Ammodytes dubius. The sequence continues at coordinate 30,707,462 of CM047505.1, read as the reverse complement.
ATATAATGATACAGAAATGCAGTAATAATTCCAACATGCCTTTCCATTGTGTGTGCGTGTGTGTCAGTATTTAGGCTTGTGCCATGATTTATTTTTTATCCATAGTATAGTTTTTCCTTTTGTTATGACTTTATCATTTGTTTATTGTTCAAAAAAAGATAACGTAAGCTAGATGTGTATGATGTGTATGACAGGTTACCACTCCCTCTCTTATTCCAAAGCAGTAGCATACATCACGCTAAAAAAAAAAAAAAAAAAAAAAAAACACATCCACATCCACCTTCATCAGCTCTTTTTCAAAGGTCTTGCTACCCCCACCCTCAACCCTCAACCCTCTCCCAAAGCAGCCTGCAGCCCCCCCGGTGTTAATTATAAGACATCCCCCCCCCCCCCTGTAGGCCCGGGACGTGAGAGTGCATTAATCTTGATGCTTCACTTCAGTCTAAAGGAGCGTTTGAAGAGGCTCGTGTGGTAAAACCCCTACGGCCAGGTGAGTGAGTGAGTCAGAATACCAGGGAAGAAAGGTAGAGGGAGGGGGGAGAAGAAAGAGCCGCCATTTTGATTATGTCATGCACTAACAGTGGGAAGCCGGCCCCCCCTCAAACCCTCAAACGGCAAGTTTATAACATTTATATCATGTTATCTGGTGAATATTAAGAGCTACACAGGAGGGCGCGCATGTGGCTGTCTTCGATTTTGCTGTTAACTCGTGCATGATATGGGCGCTCCGGTGGCGTAGTGGGTAGAGCGCATGGAATGTGGACTCAGTCGCAGTGGTTGCAGGTTCGAATCCGACCCGTGGACCTTTACTGCAGGTCATCCCCCTGTCTATCTGTCTCCCCATTTTAACTTTGTTTCTCTCCATACTGTCAAAATAAAGCTTGAAAATGCCAAAAAATAATCTAAAAAAAAAAAAAAAATTATGCAGACATATGGCGGAAGTGGAGGGTTGTGGAAATTAAAATTGAGCATTGCTTTATCTATTAACAATTATTTTTGCAGAAATTACTTGAAATTATATTTTTAAAAGCTGTATTCTTATTCAATTGTGAATTAAATTATGTTTTCCCATTTTAAATCTCACTTTCAAAGAACTTAAGCTCTTTTTCTTTCTTTTTTTAAACTTTATTATACGGGTATATCCATGAACCGAAGACTCTTTAAAGGGAACTGTTTTCTTTCCATTACCATTCACACACACATTCTACACCGATAGCAGGCTAACTACGACATTCACAGGAGCAAGGGTGAATGTCTTCCAAGGACACAACAACATGGACACAGGTGGCAGGTGGGATCGAACCTACCTTGATCATCGCACCATCTACACTGAGCACATCCCTCTTATGTATGAAGTCATTCTTTATCAATATTACAGTAGTTTCAATTGTAAACTATTTTTAGTTCCTTTTTAATAATGGAATAATTAAATCGATATTGAAAGCAATTACTCTTTTTAAATGTACAATGATTTATTCATAAAGAAATGCTCTAATTCAATTTGCCAGACCCGGACGTCCTCCGTATACAGCATGAAGGTGACTGTCACCCTGTAATGTGAACCGACACAACCGTCACACATTTACGTCACTGATTTTACATTTAACAGGGATACACAGAGGTCAGTGCTGCATTTGGCCACAACCCCAAACCATATTAAAGGTACAGTGTGTAATATATTAGGTGTATTTTGGCACCATCTATAGATTGGTGAAAGTTCTAGATTGCAACGCTCTTTCTCTACCTCTGCATTTTGGAGAATTTACAGAAGCTATGGTGGCCTTCAAGGACAAGAAGCTAGTTACTAAAGATGGCATCATCCACCACTGCCTCAAGTCTTTCCACAATATCAAGTGATGAGGTGAAGATGTATTTAGTTATTTAATCTGGAGAACTATTTATATTGTCTTCGCAACAGAATGCTCACCATAGTTTAAAAGGCTCATTCTAAGATATTAATTAAAAAAACAGTATTATTATACACATAACTCATGCATCTTATATTCCATTAATACCAAATTTTGTCTACAAAACAAATAACTTCACACACTGGACAGTTAAAATATTCACATATACAGTATTTTTAGTTTTTTTTTTAAATAATGTGGTACACTGGTTTGTGATGTGTCAAAACAGTTTTGTATCCATGTCATACTAATAAGCGATTGCAGCCTGATGCACCCTACTGAACTACTATGTATAAAAACACGTAAGGCCATAAAGTATGTCTGTTCTGTGCTACTGTAGAAACATGGCGTTGCAACATGACAGCGTGCCCCAATAAAGGGCTCAATTCATAAAAAAAATTAGTGATTATATACTAATAAAAACATACTTATGAATATTATATTCCATTATCTGTCTAAATGCAAATCACTTCTACAAACTGGGCCGTTAAAATATTCAAAAACTATCTATTTTTTTTTTTTAAATAATGCAGGATGCTGTAATGTATGCCACTGTTTGTACATGGTGTTCAAAACAGTTTTGTATTCATTGCATACTAATAAGCCATTGCTGCCTGATGCACCCTACTGAGTCTAGACTTAAGTGTTGTTGCCAGTTGTCACAGCTTGTACAATGGAGGGATGGAAGTGACTCAGACAATACAGTAATTGCCTAAAAAAAACACCACAGACTATAGACTGAGCTGAATAAAAGCAAGCGAAAAACAGGGCCCTGAAAAAAACAAATCATTTTATGCAAGAATCCAACCGGAATTATAATGTTATAATTGGCTGACAAGTTCAATATTCTCTGATGCAAAACTAATTAGGGTGAATGTAACAAGAAGAAGTTCTTAAGTTTTACTGAGTTAAAGTGAGTTTCCAAATCAGTCTCAAGACTACGAGATAATGTGTGTGCGTGCCTCTGCAGAAAGCCACACAAGAATGACCTCACCATTTATCTAAGCAACATGTTTAGTGTATTCTCATCACATTGGGAGGGTTGCTGTGTGTGTGTGTGTGTGTGTGTGTGTGTGTGTGTGGTGTGTGTGTGTGTGTATTGGTATGCGTGTGTGTTGTGTGGTGTAGTTGTGTAGTGGTGATGTGAGTAGGTGTGTGTGTGTGTGTGTGGTGTGTTGTTTGGGGTGTGGGTGAGTCGTTTTGTTGTGGTGTGTACAGTGTGTGGTGTTGTGTGTGTGTGTGTGTGTGTGTGTGTGTGTTATATTTGGGTATGCGTGTGTTTGTGTGGGTGATGTGTGTGAGTGAGTGAGTGGGTGGGTGTGTGTGAGAGTGAGTGTGTGTGTGTCCGTTTGCGTTCCTAATTGTGTGTGTGTGTGTGTGTATTTGTGTATGCGTGTGTGTGTGTGTGTGTGTGTGTGTGTGTGTGTATGCGTGTGCTTGTGTGCATGTGTGTGTGTGTGTGTGTTCAGTATTTAGGCTTGTGCCATCTGTAAGTTCTCTGGTGCTGAACATATTGTCTTTGAAAGCTATCCTCTGTAAACAATGCTCTGGGCTCCAGTTAGAACTGCAGACGGCTACTAAATAACAAGACCAATTTAGGTCTGAAACTTTATGCTAGGCTTTCTTGGTCTGCTGTGAGATATTTCACTGAGACTCACAGTCAGTCAGCTTCCTTGGCTTAGTATGTGGACACAAGGAGTTTGACTATCCCTGCGTTCCGAATCTCATACTCTCTTTTTTCTCTACATACTACATCCTGACGATAAAAATAATCTAGTTAGGATGCAGTAGGCATACTATTGGGACATACTTTTACTTATTTATTTCATCATATCATTGTGCCTTGATCTTGCCTCTTGATTTTATATCCGTCGCATCCCCGTTTGTTTTCATATGGAGGCTCCGTTGATGTGACGTCACTTCAGGTTTGGACTGGATTATGGGTCAGAATCGCCCAAATAGGATGCGTTTTCAACACTAAAGATATTGGCCAGATGTAGTAGACATCCGGGTACTTCTAACCATCCTAAATCTGGCCACAAGAATCGGGACATCCTAAATCTTTTTTTCTACCATACTAAATAGTATATAGTATGCGATTCAGAACGCAGGGTAAGTATGTGGACACAATGAATTTGACTATGTTGTTTTATTGCTATCAATTGTACTTACAAAGTGAGAGTAGGAAAAAGGATAGACAAAGCATTGTCTGAAATAGTCATACACATAATGTAGGTGGTCACGATTTCCGATCCTTGATTCAATTTGATTTTGGATTCATTTATTTTTCGGCTATGCCATTTTAGAAGAGTGTATTCGAGTGTAGATTGGTTTTGTGAGATAATGTATTTTATTTTTTATTGTTATCATGTCCACATTAAGCTTGAGACTTCTTACATTTTTTTTTCATGTATCTTATATGTTTTTTGTAGTTATCATTGTACAGCACTTTGGTCAACCGATGTTGTTTTTAAATGTGCTATAGAAATAATTTTGACTTTGACTTTGAAATTAAGGCCTCATTGTCAAATTGTGTTAAGTACAAAATAAATATAACCATAACTTCTTTCACTACTAAGTTGGAAACAAAATGTCAACAAAGGAACAGAAGTCATATAGGGTGAGTCCCATGCAGTGACTCTTTTCTGTAGCTGCAGTGTGCTCTCTCCTCTCTGGCCGCCTGCAGAGATGTGCTGCCACATTCTGTCATGCTGCGTGTGGATGTATCCGTGGGGTCTGCTCTGGCCAACTGTGCACATGCTCTAGTATATAATCGGAACCACAAGACTGGCACGGACTTAAATTCCGATTTTAAATTTTGAGATTGTGACGCCATTTTATGACTGACTGATTTTCCGACTTCCAAATATTAGTTTGGCGACACACCTTAATATGTGTGCAAATGACTAACACACACAGGCGCACACACGCTGCACACACACACACACACACACACACCACACGTATAAAATAACCTATCATACTTAGTTAGGAGAGTTTTGCTTCAATGGGTCTGCAGTGAAAGTGGTAGTGATGGGTGTGAGTGAGGGACATTATTTGATGCTAATACATTATGACAGAGGCCAAGGCCCGGGGACCACACACACACACACACACACACACACACACACACACACACACACACAGCAAAGCATGGCGTCACCATGGAGATTTATATCGCCAATGCTAAACATGCATCAGCTGCGAGGGCACAGATGCTTACTGGCTGGGCTTGTGTGTTTCTACATGTGTGCAACATTTAACATTATAAAACGGGTGGCTTAAATCCAGCGATCTGATTGGTTCCTAACTATTGTATAATGAGCGTATACATAACTGCGTTCCAATCACAGGTTATCATGGAGGCGTTTCATTCTTTATTGTATTTGTTTAATATACAGAGGCATCTGTGGCTCAGGTGGTTAGAGCGGGTCGGCCGATGATCAAAGGTTGGAGGTTCGATCCCCGCCCTGCCACTTGTGTCATAGTTGTTGTGTCCTTGGGCTAGAACACTTCTCCCACCTTGCCTCGTGTGAATGTCGATAGTTAGCCTGCTGCTATCGGTGAATGAATGTGTGTGTGAAAGGTAACATGTAAATGGGAACAGATCTCCCTTGCAAAAGCTTCTTCGGACTCAATGGGATTTACCTGTATAAATAAAGGTTAAAAAAAACATCTAGAAAATTTGAATATCAATGAAAATTTTAATTTTTTCAAGTGATTTTCAATGTAACTTAATTATAGATTAATTAAACATGAAGTGAGATGAATCCAGAATAAACATTATTTTTCAGAATGTTAACAATGCTGGATTATAAATCCTTTTTTGATTGGTTTAGTGTAATATATTCTAATAATTTGAAATACTGTTCCATTAGTAATTTAAAAAAAAAAAATAACGAAAGGCCTGACATATTTCACCATTTTATTTTTGTTTTGATGGTTCTGTTCTGTATATCAGTTTTCATCCCTCCAGCTGGTGCATTGTGTGTGTGTGTGTGTGTGTGTGTGTGTGTGTGTGTGTGTGTGTGTGTGTGTGTGTGTTGTGCCCGTGTGTGGTGTGCAGATGCGAGTCCCAGCTTCACAGTGTCCCAGTTGTCAGTATCCTGCATTCCTCTTCCGTTTGAGTGTGATTTTTCCAACATCAGCACGCCTGCTCATCTCAACACACACACACACACACACACACACACACACACACACACACACACACACACACACACACAACACACCTGTCTCATCTGCATTATGACTAATCTGCGGTAGTTAATTGAGCCCAGAGGCAGTTGGTTTCGATGAAGGCTCCTGTGAATATTTTTTCTGGCAGAAACAGCAGAGAGAAGCGATCTCTCTAGAGAAAGCCTCTCTCTCTCTCTCTCTCTCCCTCTCTCCCTCTCCTCTCTCTCTCCCTCCTCTCTCTCTCTCTCCTCCTCTCTCTCTCTCCCTCTCTCTCCCTCTCTCTCTCTCTCTCTCCTCCTCTCTCTCTCTCTCCCTCCCTCTCTTACTCTCTTCTCCCTCCCTCTCTCTCTCTGTCTGTCCCTCTCTCTCTCTCCTCCCTCTCTCCCTCCCTCTCTCTCTCTCTCTCCCTGTCGAGAGGCAAACAGAGCAGAACTCCTGGCGCTTTCGTTTGCTGTCATTTGATCAGTGATTCAGCCGCTGTGCAAATCTTACCACAGCACGGAATATCACCGGCTTCATATCTTAGAAGCGTACGTACATGTATTTGTAGTCGCATGTGGTTTTCCACTTAAAGCTACAGTGTGTAACTTATGTTGCCCCCCCCCCCCCATAAGGAATGCTGAGGAATTTGAACAATACTGTTGGGGCATCACATGAGGTAAGGCTTCAGGTGATGGCGCATGGGCTTTTATACCTTATGCTGTATCCAGGTTTTTTTTTTTCTTAGCAGTAGAATCAACAGCTGAAACATTTCTCTGGCTCTCTTGGGATTTTTCGGAGCTGGTACACCAGTTTGTAAACGCTGCCATACAGAGAAATATAGAGAGAAGTCTTGTGGAGCTGATAGGCTTAATCAACTTTGTGTCAGCTCATTTGAAACTTGAATGTAACCAACATTAATTTATATGAAAAAGTTACGCACTATAGCTTTAATGTACCTATTGACAACAGGCAAAGGGACTGCCGATGAAAACTAGTTTTTAAGCTAACTCGTGCAACATGTACATAATTTCTATAAGATGTTAATAATGTACACTGTCCCTTTTTAAAATATAAATTTGAAATTGAATTAAAGATAAGAAAATGAGCCAACGCAGCACCGTATATATTTTATTTTCCAATCCGCACATTTGATGTGAATGGATGGCAAGGATTCCAACCGTATGCAGACTTGCTACGCCAAGCACACTTGTCCATTCTGCCGCTTTCTGATATAATATGAGCCTCTATATTGGGTATTGGTTTTCTCTGAAGGCCTATCATCACCGAGGCCTATTCCATCACGGGAATGTACTGGGAATGAGTCTGCGAGGGAATAAAAACGCTGATAATGGCGGAGACAAAAAGCATAAATAATGCAGCCATCACAGACAACACGCGCAACACTGAGTCAAACCTCCCACTTCAAGAAGAGACACACACCCCACACACACACAACACACACACACACACACACACACACACACAACACAACACACACACATCTCCCGGAGACGGTCCCAACGTAATGTCCTGTCTGACATCTCAGCGTCTGCCCAGGCTCACCTGCCACACACACACACACACACACACACACACACAACACACACACACACACACACACACACACACACACACACACACACACACACACACACACACACACACACACACACAACACACACACACACACACACACACACACACACACCACACACACACAAAACAGAGCACACACACACACACACACACACAACAAACACACACACACACACACACACACACACACACACGAACCCAACACCACATCACACACACACACACACACACAACACACATACACAACAAACACACACACACACACAAGAGAGACACACACACCAACACGCCAACACATACATAAGAGTACACAGACAAAAACACAAATACATAGACGTAACACACAAACACACACACAATGATAATACAATGCAGTATAAAGTGACTAGATAATTATGTAGTAGATAGTATAATAATAATATAACGGACTAGAAGATAGATAAGATAGAAGATAGATAGATAGATAGATAGATAGATATAGATAGATAGATAGATAGATAGATAGATAGATAGATAGATAGATAGATAATAGATAGATAGATAGATAGATAGATAGATAGATAGATAGATAGATAGATAGATAGATAGATAGAATAGATAGATAGATAGATAGAGTAGATAGATAGATAGATATAGATAGATAGATGATAGATGGAAGCTCTTAAAATAATATTTATCTCATTTTTAATAGAATTAGATTGAAATAATGAAACCTAAATGTACCGTCTTTACAAATACATGATATCAACCAGGAACAGCTTTTAAAATACAATTAGAATAGTTTTTCTCCACTCAAATTGCCATTCCATTTAAACTACACCCTTTATGTAAGGGCTCCCTACAGAGTAAACCCAAAGCTATTACTGCCAACATAGTCTAACAATGAGTTATATTCTGAGCATGACAGTCCAGAGTTTAAGTGAATATATCGGGTCGGGCGAATATAAAATCAATATGCACAACTCTGCATAAGGGGCTTGGAGAGGGCCGTTAGCGTAGCACGTAGCACTAATTGCACCTATAGGGCCAATCTGTAATCAAAATGTGATCTGCACTCTCATTGAAATGCATTGAAAGTGGTCAAGTGGGTGTATAGCAATTTCATATTTCAGTTTTTCCATATTATTCCATTCATGTGTGCTTTTGAATATGTATTCTTTGTCGAATTTTGCAGCCATCTCAGGCTATGCCAAGTTCCTGCACAATATATTCAATATTAATCGCCCCCTTTACACATACAGTGGACTAGAAATACTATTAAAAATCATTGCAGATTATGAACTAGAGGTAAGGTTAGGCAATACTACTGATGGTCACTATCACAGGGTGGCTGTGGCAAAGTGGATAGGGTGGTGGACCTGCAACTAAAGGGTCGGTGGTTCGATCCCCCGTCTCCCCGCCACATGTCCAAGTGTCCCTGGTCAAGACACTGAACCCTAAATGTTTCCGATAGTTATCTTGCACCCTGCGTGGTAGCTGCTGCTGCTATCGGTGTGTGAATGTGTGCTCCAGTTGTAAGTCGCTTTGGATAAAAGTGTCTGCTAAATGACATGTAATGTTAAAATGCTAAAAAAGATGAAAAACTTTGTGGGAAAAAAACAGTGGACTAACTGAGTAATCTGACAAATCCTATTCATTTTGTCTGATCTAAAGTCAAACTCATGTATCAAATATGATACAGTAGGACATGTTACATACATCTAAAATGCATTATGTTGTTCTTTGGAGGAGAAAAGACAACTGTAATAGACAGCGACCTTAAGAAAAAGTATTTACCCGAGAAGCAATGAACATTATTACTTCTACACACACACACACACACACACACACACACCACACACACACACACAACATTACTAAGTTTCCAGAGTCACCACATAGCCATTATGATCAGTGTAGACTATTTATGATAACACACACACCACACACACACACACACACACACACACACACACACACACACACACACACACACACACACACACACACACACAGAGTAATTGTGGGCTCTTTAACGATGGGCAACAAAGCAGTGGGCAGCACAATCCACACACAGTATCGAGTGTGCTTTAGACAGCGGGGCCATTTACTATGATATCTCTGCTGCTGGACCGCGCTGGTAATGAAACAATAAAAAAGTTGGGAGTAGATACACATAAGTCACGAATGAACACACAGACACACACAGACACACAACACACACACACACACACACACAACACACACACACACACACACACACACACACACACACACACACACACACACACACACACACACACACACACACACACACACACACACACACACGTATCGATAACGGCTAACGGTTTTATGAAAACAAAGTGCCGCCCTGACTGTAAAACAACTTAATTAAATAATGCCAAGCTATGCTATATTAATATAAAGATATGCCACGCTCTGCATAAATGAATTAATCAATAGAAAGAAAAATAACTGCCACACAAATATTATAATAATTGATCCTGGGTGATTCAGCAGCAGTCGTAGTGAGGTGGTTAGGGCTATAGGTCCAAGGGGCATTGCAAGATATTACCTAAGCATTAACAGTGTACACTGAAGGTCACAGCATACTACATTAAATGACAAATGTCCTCTCTTGGACACCATACTTTGACTTTATTTTGGGCTAGTTACAAAGACAATGACTTTCTTGCACTTTCGATCATCTTCTTTCTTACACATGCTGCGGGGGCCTTTATAGCAACGACCAATCAGGGCGTAATAAAAACACACTGTAACTGTCCAGCCCCTCCTAATAAAAAGTATATCACACGACTGACACCAAACGCTGGGTATTAAAGGGAAGAGTTACAGTAAGGACGTAAAGACACAGTGTGTAGGTCCGAAGTATAATGCTAATGTAACTATGGCTCATAGATAGTGGTGACAATAAGCAGTTACTTCATTCAGTTTATTTGCCACTACCTTCTTAACAATAAACACACGCACATATTGTACACACACATGCAGAGAAGACATTTTTAAGTCAGACACAGCATGCCTAACAAAAAGTGTTTTCAAGCACTGGTCAAAAAGATAGATTTTTGTCTATTTTGCTTCCATAACATTGTCTTCTTTCATACTAGTATTAAAAAAAAGGTTCAAAATGTAAATTTAGGTGTTGATTTGACTAAACCTTGCCTGTTTGCGTCTGTATATTTCTCCTATACAACCATCTTTAACGGCCATTATCTCAAAGTTAGTTTTTTTCTATACTCTGAACCAAAAATCTCAACTTCTAAAGCAGTTACATCAAATAAACGTTCCATAATCATTCTTAGCTCTGTTCTAAAGGTTATGACAGAAGGATTTGTTCAATATGTTGTTAATCGTCTAATTTATGATACATTTTGTTCTTAAAAACATACCGAAAATGCATTTGTAAGACTAGTATTTTTTGATTTATGAAATGAAAAAAAGGCTGTAAGAGCAGGAACTACTATTCATCTCCAGTTATCTTATCTTCTGACAAAAGACAGAGCATGCTACACCATCCTGTTATCTGCCCCGCACCACAGGGACAGAAAAAAAATAACATTTCTGTCAAATGGAAATTGATGGAGTGAGTCTAAAGTCTCTCTAAAAATATCCACATCCGATATGAAAAAAAAAAAAAAAAAATGTCTCAACAAAATGAAAAAAAAATTCGCTTCTGAACACAAATATGTCCTCTGCCCTCACTACTCCTGTCCTTGTTGGGTACACAGCTGTAGTGTTGCCTTGACAAAGCTTCAAGGATTTGGGCTTTACTAAGCGCACACAAGGCCCTATGCACTGGAAACAAATAAAAAGTTAGAATATTAAGTTACTATAGTATATATATTTTTTATTCTGAGGCCAAGGACAAACTGCCTCATTTTTTTTTAAAGATTATTTTTCGGCATTCTCAAGCTTTATTAGATGGTACAGAGCTGAAATGGGGAGACAGAGAGAGAGAGAGAGAGAGAGAGAGATAGAGAGAGAGAGAGAGAGAGAGAGAGAGAGAGAGAGAGAGAGAGAAGAGAGAGAGAGAGAGAGAGAGAGAGAGGGAGAGGGGGATGACCTGCAGTAAAGGTCCACGGGTCGGGATTGAACCTGCAACAACTGCAAGGAAGGCCGGAGCCAATATGGTACGCGCTCTATCCACTAGTATGCCACTGGAGCACCCAAAAAAACTGCCTACATTTGAGCCAAGTTGCCAACTGATGATCTTCTGTTGAGATATCTTATCATTCTTATGAATTGACCATGTATCTTATGTTTAATAACTTCTAATTTTGAGTCCTACATACTAATAATTTCAATGACAGTCATAGCAACTAATTATCTGTCATAATAACAAACAAATACAAGTTTAATGTTGGTTCAAATGTTGATTACAACACAACACCTGTCACATTACATATCAATGATACATTTTCTCAATTAGTTGGCTCAAAATTGAGCAGTTTTCCCTCAAACTTTAGAGTTCTAGTTGGCCTCAAACATACAATATACAGTATCTAGTGCAGAAAGTTGACTTAAAAAAGTTGGTTTTCATAACGTATATATTTTTTACAGTGTGCCACAGGCTGGCTATGGTTGAGTAAACATGGGGACAGTACTGGGAGTGTCCCATACACATCTCCCCCTAAGGGCTACATGCTGCACACTACTTGAACCCTACTAGAGTTCAGTCATATAAAAATCAGGAAATCCCTGTCAGACAATATACTGTAAGGAGTAAAAAAAAAAAAAAAAAAGTACAGGAAAGGTCAATACAGGGTCAGCATAAGAATAATGCCCTGCTCAAATACAATATACGTATGCCATTTAGCAGAGGCTTTTATCCAAGGCGACTTACAACTGGAGCACACACATTCATACACTGATAGCAGCAGCTACCACGCAAGATGCAAGATAACTATCGGGAGACATTTAGGGTTCAGTGTCTTGCTCAGGGACACTTGGACATGTGGCGGGGGGGCTGGGGATCGAACCACCAACTATATAGTTGCGGGTCCACCAGCCTATGCAATTCGCCACAGACCCCCCTTAAACAAATAAGAGCCCTAGGAAGAGCCCATATAGAATAATTGTCATCCTACCAACATATTAAAATATAGGGGAAGGTGGGGTGATTTGTGCAACTTTTTACTCAAAGTGATTTTAAAGTGAGGCCTTGACAGTTATGTCTCCAACTCAAATATGTACATATATTTCAGGATGTTGTGCATCCCTGGCAATAAAAACTTTGGATCTGGAATAAACTGTTTAAGAAATATAGCTTTCGGAAAAAAAGTTGTCTTGATGCACAAATCACCCCACAAAGTCACCATCATCATCTTTCTGGCCATCTGAACTCTCATCAGTGGTGTCGTTAAGTGGAATTGAGATGTCACTCTCTTCTGAGCTACTGTAGACAATCACTTTCTTTTGGTGACCAGCGTATACAGCCATGCCACTGGCACAACTCTCAGAAATGTACTTTGCACTAGTTGCTCCGTGCTTGTGGAACCAACTGCCACCTGACAAATGTGATTCCCCCTACATTTCTGCCTTTAAATCAAGGCTCAAAACCCATATGTACACCCTGGTGTTTCCTCCCCATTAACCTCTGCACTACTTACTTACCTCTGCACTACTATCTGTGTTTATGTGGATGTATGGGCTTTACGTCTTTTATTTTGGTTATTGTTATTTTACCTTCATTGTTTACCTACTGAATGTACTATGTACAGCACTTTGGACAGTGCAAACTGTCATAAATGTGCTTTTATAAATACATTTTACTTACTTACTTACTTATAACTCACCCAGGCCCTTGCGCACAAATCACCCCATCCCCAGAATTTTGGATAATAGGCATGATGCAGCAATTTAGGGTTGACATTGTGCTAACTATATAGACTCAAAGTGTAGCATACCAAAGCACTAAAACATGTGTCAAATGTTTTCAAACGTGTCTATAATTGTTCAGACACAATAATCAAAAAACCTTGATCATGGAAATTTTACTTTGAAAGGCAAAACACAGTTTTTTGAGCTTAAATGTGCTTATATCTTATTCCTTGTGTCTCCCTTCTTTACAGGATGAGTCAAATGGATGGCTCTTCTTAAATATGTGGTCACATTTCCAATTTCTTCCACGGTTTTCTAGAAACAAGGGGTTTTGCAACTTCCAAAATGCACAAATCACCCCACCTTCCCCTACATATTTTTTAAATATTAAGATACATTTTAAAATCAGGAGTCAGGACAATAAGAACTGTCAACAGCCCATTTGGGAATTCACTGTCAAGCCTTTGTTCAACCACCCTGGTCTACTGTGTGAGAAGAGGAGCTGTCCATGGTACTGAAATCTGGTCACATTAAACAAAAACTCTACTGTTGAATATCGTTAGCCTCATAGCATAATTGCCTAAATCATATTTGCTCTACTTTTACTCTACATCTACTCTACATCTACTTTACCCTATACTCTACTATAACCCTTAAAATATGACCTAGGCAAGTATGCTATTAGGCTAACGAAAAGTAGATGTAGAGTAGAGTAGATGTAGAATAGAGTAAAAAGCTTAAT
>CM047505.1:30653233-30688233 GCA_026122265.1 Ammodytes dubius | reverse complement strand
GCACAAGCTAAAGCCAGCTTCTGACAGCAGGAGAAGCTGCACTTGCGTGACTGCAGCCCCCTCTAAACAGCACATCATGCCCAGATTACTGAACACATTTCAGGGAGGAAGTTGGGGGGGACGCAAAGGGGTAAGGCGGGCAAGAGCTGTAGGCTATAGCTACGCGTCGCACACCGCCACATGTGCAGGGAGATTAGTGTGTAGAGAAGTTATTCCCCCCTGTGTGGATTGGGCATGTCCCTTTGCACACGTGTGCATGAGTAGATCTGTACATGTGTCTGAAGGCAGTTGGGGGCTGGGGATGGATGCAATATGCACTTGATATTTATAAGAGGTAAATGTGTGTCCCTCAAAAAAATATGGCAGTGGCTTCTGACAAGGCAATTCAGACAGTGTTGTAATGTAGGTAGCTTGCTAGCTAGGTTGCTTAGCGAAATACACTTTACCTTCTTACCTTCAGGGTTTTTGAATTAGATTGTGTCAAGTATCTACAGATGAATGCTGACATTGTAGAGTTTCTAACATTTGCCTTACGTTACATTACAACATTAGCTAGCTATAGCTATGTTAGCCTTACCTAAAATTAGCTAACAGCCAGCTAGCTGATAGCACACCCTTTCAATTTCCAGTGTTGGCTTTGGCATTTCATTACCAATTTAAAATGTCATGTTAGTTAACCCATGTGCTCAGTCAGTAAATTAAGTGTTTGACACTCAACATCTTCCAGGTGAGGACCCCCAGAGCCCCACGCATGGCATAATGTTTCCCCCTCCATGTTGTAACGAGACCTACGCCCTTGTCTAAAGAGCTTGCTGTCGGCTGTAGCACCTGCAAAACAAATCCCCACTTTGCGTTCCACTGTTTGTTAAACATTGCTTGCCTCTGCTGTAAAAGGCCAAACAAAAGGGGCTCCTATACCCCACTGCAAATGAATGAGCACCGGGTCCCTAGTTATCACTGGGTTATTGTTTGGAATCAGGCTGTGTGTTTGAATGGGGAGGCGGGCGGCGGTGCACGCTCTCTCCTTTTGGACAGCTCATTAAGATAACACACAAACCGTGGCTCCCCGTCATCCAGGGTGTATTAAAGTGGGGCTCATTTCAGCTCCTTTGTCTCACGCATGGAACCTCTGCCTTTTGTCAGCGTGATCGGAGCCAGATGGCAACACAAAGCTGGGGCTGTCTGGAGTGTTTACACAGCCATCTCAGGAGGCAGGGCCATTAGCTTAACTTCACTAGCTCCACTATACAGAAACACACACACACACACTCACGCATGTACGCACGCACGCACGCACACACGCACACACACACACACACGCGCAAGCAAGCAGACACACACACACACACACACACACACACACAACACACACCGCCTACTACATCCACCTGGAAGCAGCCAGGTGCAAGGGGGGGTATGACGGGACAAAGGGTGGGCATGCAAGTGGTTGTCTTACATTACAGTACCACTTACCCGATAGGACTGTTGTCTACGTATTGTATTGATGAGGCTATTGTGTGTATTGTTGTTACTATGGCTTCTATTAAATGTTTTTTATGTCCCTGGTAATGCTACCTCAATTCCGTTGTATTGTTGTCTGACGCGCAATATAATGACAATAAACTACTTGAACTGGGATAGGGCCCATTTCCCCCAATGCCTCGTTTCCACCGAGTAGAGCGTGCCGGGTCGGAGCGGTTCGGTCCGGTTATTTTGGCTTTCCATTTGCCTATTTTCGGTATTCCTCCGTTAGGTAACTAGCCGCTTGAAAGGGTGCCGAAAAGGCGTAGCTACACACTGCCGTCCGTTGATTGGTCGAAAGAATCATTTCAAAAACTAGAGACCGCTGGCTTGACCACAGTTGTTCCACAGCCCGATAGTTTGACCCATATTCTGGCGGCGGCTATCGCAGTCCAGCCTAAACCCCGCCCTACCAGTAAGGGTAGGGTCATAAACCCCGCCCTACCAGTAAGGGTAGGGACGGCGGTGGAAACCCCACGAGATTCTTAAAAGCGAGCTGTCCCGCTCTGAGCCGCTCCGACCCGACCCGCTCTACTCGGTGGAAACGAGGCCCAAGTTTATTTGGGACAGTAGAGCCCTACCTGGCCACCAGTAGAGGGTTATTTGGTTGATACCAACCATTTGTAATGTAGAAATTGAAAGGTGTACATACTGAATTGAGAAAACACTTAAGCCTTGTTTCCACTGAGTGGTGCAGTTCAGTATGGTGCGGCTCTGCATGCATGTATTTGCAATTCTGCTGTCAAAAGTTGGAAAGGGCAACAAAATAAACAAACCGTCCCGCACTTTTGTTATGGTACCAAGCCTTCCGAAAGGTCCCTATTTAAAAAAAAAATTCCAGCATCTTTTCATTTATCTGCATACAAAGGCCTACATGCATGCACATACAACACACGGTCATTAACAAAACAAAAAAGCAAAACAATCCTATACTAATAATACTAATAGTGGTAATATAATAATAATAATGATAAGACAACCAAAGGTCCCCATTTTAAAGTGGGAAACACGTAGAATCTTCATGCTATACCTATTTTATTCTCTACGTCAAGACCTTTCCAACAATAAATTTGGTTCATCTGTACGAAAAAACTTTTTCAATGTAATTTAAAAAATATTGGGTGTCCCACTGGAGTACAGTCAGCCTAACCCAGTTCCGCTCCCCTTTGCCCTGGGCCCGTTAGCTAAAGCTGAACTATTAAGTAGCATAGCTGACCCCACTGCTAGCTGCACAGATCTCTCTGAAACATTCATGAGAAAGGTGTTAGAGTGTAAAAAGTAATTGTCCACACACACACACACACACACACACACCCTCACACACACACACACCCTCTCACACACACACACGCACACGCACACGCACACACACACACACACTCTCTCTCACACACACACACACACACACACACACACACACACACACACACACACACACACACACACTCTCCTTCACCTCCCAGCTTATTAAAATCACATGGTATTAACTTTGCCGTTTCGCTGAAAGGCTAAATAATTCAATCAGACTAAAGAAGGGAGTCAAATGAATAACTTCTAATGACATTACAGTAACGCCTGAGGGAGACAGCATTCAGAAGTGTGCTGGGTCTATGGTCGCTGAGGCCGGGCCGGGGCAGGGCTCTCGGTAGGTTGTTGTGTGTGTGTGTGTGTGTGTGTGTGTGTGTGTGTGTGTGTGTGTGTGTGTGTGTGTGTGTGTGTGTGTGTGTGTGTGTGTGTGTGTGTGTGTGTGTGTGTGTGTGTGTGTCTGCTGCTTGCAAATTGGCTCAATTCATTCTAGACTCTCTGGATGATTTTTTTTTAAACTAAGCAAAAAATTTCACATCACTCCGATCAGAGAGAAAATGAAATGATAAGAGAAGCATTTTGTCCTGGTTCAATAGCCTTACTTAAAAGCCAAAAGACGAGTCCTCCTCAGCAAAACCTTTAACTTTCTTTCAAATGTAAAGTGAGAGAAATCGGCTGAATATCTGTGATTTGTAACTGAATGGGTATTGTACCATAGTCTGTGTGAATACTCTATTCTGATTGGCTGGAGTACATTCCATAGGTGTAGATTAACCCCTGATGTATGGACACCTAGATGGAACTCCTACAGTATGTCTTAAGAGTTATATAAGAAGAGTGATATCACTTTGCTGTCTCTATATTAAAGGTACAGTGTGTAATTAAGGTGTATTCTGGTGACATCTAGTGGTGAGATTCTAGATTGCAATGCTCCCTTGCTAAACCCCGTCCTGTTTGGAGAATTTACAGAATCTATGGTGGCCTTCAAGGACAAGAAGCTATAGTTACTAAAGATGGCATCATTCACGACTGCCTCAAGTCTTTCCACAATATCAAGTGATGAGGTGAAGATGTATTTAGTTATTTATTCTATAGTACTTCTTCTTCTTGGTCTTCCAACAGGTGCATTTCCGGTGGACACCCACTAAAACTCTAGAGACATGTCGGAGCAACATGGCGGAAGGCCTTAACATAAAAGGCTCATTCTAAGGTAATACAATAAACAACTTTTATTTTCAAGCAAAAATGTATATTATATTTAATTTCTACCAAAAAATGCCACTTCCCTTCACACACTACACCTCTCAGCTATATAACTAGTAGCTTGTTCATATCTTTAGCTAAAAGGTCACGTCTCAAAATCTGCTCCCAGCACCTTTTAAAGCTCAAAACATAACACTGTAGCCCGATGCTATTTCTCATTTGTTACAGCAACAGAAACCAGCAATGTCATTGTTTCGCGTGTCAGTATACTGAATACGCTGACATTAAAATGTAGCTTAAAGCCCCACTCTACCTTAGCACAACCTCACAGGGCCGCTGGCGTGGCTGTAACACTCTTTAGTCTCACACACACACACACACACACACAACACACACACACAAAACACACACACACACACACCACACACACACACACAACACACACACCCCTCATCTCTATTTCCCTGTCTAAAAGGTTTCGGCTTTGAACAATTTGTGAAATGTCTCTTTACCGAGCTAGGGGCAACATTTTCTAAATATGGAACTCATAGCTCCCTCCTTCAGGGCATGTTGCCTTTTGTTGGAGCGATTCAAACTAACTGCCATTTGAAAACAATAGTGTCTCGCCATAGCTCAGTGCCACAGGTGATATCTGTATATTTTGCAGGATATGTCATCATAAAAAAATTCAAAAAGCAACTTATTCCAAGTGACAACAATAATAGCCGAGGCTCCGTTGCCAGAGAGCCCAAATCAATCTGGCTCGGTAAACAGGATCATTAGCGTGCGGGACACGGGAGGCAGCTACTGTAGTTGTTGTTGTTGTTGCTGCAATTTTGTGAAACCTGTGAAACTTTGTGGAACTTGTTGTACATTCAATTTATAGACAAGAGAGATTTCACTGTTATAGCCTGAGCTTTAGGAGGGGAAGGTATAATGTGAAACAGCTTGTTGGCATCACTAAATTAGCACAACGACACACACACAGACATACACAAGCATGCACGCATACACACACACACACACACCTACTCAAAGACACACAAGTACGCACACATGCACATGCACACGCACGCACACACACACACAAACATACCCAAAAGGACACACAAACACCTACACAAACCAACACGCACGCAAGCATGCACACACACACAGACAGACACGCACACCTACACAAGCACACACACACACACACACACAGACACACACATATTCTTCACATTTAACTTGAATAAATGTTCTCACTTTTTCCTTGGTGCTTTGGAGACGAAGATACAGAACAGCCATAAAAACTAACCTGATTCTCCCATTGATAAGCAACATTCCTGAGGCCACGTATTTTAACATCCTGTTAACGTGTGTGTTTAAGGGAGACAGACTTAACCGCAGGGGATGTTTATGTCATTTGATATTTTTGGAACTTTTTAGTAATTTTTGCATGTGTAAATAATTACAGTAACAGCTCTGACATGAGTTTTTTGGTTATTTTGCTTCCATAACATGTCTTCATGCATACCAATGTACATAAAGGATCCAAAATGCGCATTTCAGTGTTTATTTGACTATATAGATAGATAGATATACGTTTTCTAGATAGATACGTTTTTTTGAACCGGTGTGAATGTGCTTACCTGTCTTTGACTCCTCTTCTTCCAGCTCGCGGGCTTCCTCCGCTGTTGGGAAAGACAAAGGAGCCATTGTTAGTGATGATAGCCAAAGTACAAAGGCACAGACACGCACAGAGACACACACACACACACACACACACACACACAAAAACACACACACACACACATACACAACACACACACAAAACACATCACAAACACACACACACACACACACACACACACACACAACACACACACACACACACACACACACACACACACACAACCACACACACACACACACACACACACACACACACACACACAACACAACAACACACACACACACAGAGAATCATACCAGCCCTTAACCTCTTATCCCAGGCCCTTTGCACAAAGACAGTAATCACATTAGGCTTTAGCTGCTGGCTCTCTCAAAACCCCACTGTCAACAGAGTTACAGAGGCAACCCACTGATGGCTGTCACACTTACAGACACATGGTGTACACACACACACACACACACACACACACACACACACACACACACGACAAGGCAGCATTGGAAAGACATGGGTTAAACATCAGATTCCTTGGTGCATAAAGAAGAAACTTGCAAGCATCTACCAAAACACACACACACGGTCACACACACACACGGTGTCACACACACACACACACACACACACACACACACACACACAAAGGGCTTAAAATAGATTCGGTGTATCCACATGATATCAATTATTTCTCATAATTTTCATTCCATTCTGGCTTAGGCAACGAGATCCACCATTTAAAGTCTGACACGTGAGATCCAACTGATAATTAAACACAAATTAAATGTCAAGCTAGTACAATTCATTTTGTTTATACAGTTTTATTATTCTCGAACGTTTGCTTGAATTTTTCCGTGACATTGACAGCAGCGTCTTTAATCCTCGAGGGAAATTAAGCAGAAACTCTGAACTGCTATTATCAATACAGCTGCAGAAACATGCTGAGTGTAAAGCAGCCAGTATGTGCACAAGTCCTCCCACGCAACATTCACCAGTTTATCTTGTTATATTGAACTTTGAAATGGGCTGTTGTAAGATAAAATGTAACTGTATTAAATTACATGTTATTTTTTAAATATAGCCCAATATCGAAAATACTGTAGCAATATGCCTCAGTGAGCTTCACAATTGTTTTTATCTTTGTTTAACCTTTATTTATAAATGACACAATGATGTCGAGTCAAACAAATGCAAAGCAAAAACAACAATACATACACATTATACAATGCAAATACATCAAATACAACCAGTTGATGAAGAGAAAAAAAAACAATTGATACATTCACACAGAGAAGTGGAATGGCTGAAATTAAAATTAAATGGGTGAAAGTACAATATAGCCTAATAAAAACAGGTACAGGTAGAGTTTGGCAGATTTAGGATACTATGTATAAATTGGTTAAATGATATGAATTATGAAGGTATTCAATTTGATTTGTTGCTGTAAGTTGTTCCAGGAGTCAGGGGGCACTGAAGCTAAAAAGCTGTTTTTCCAAGCTCCGACTGGGCTTGTGGGACATAAAGCATGAGCATGTCAGTGGGTCTGATAAAGCCCATCTGAAATGTGCAGCATTACAGTCAAATATTGGGGGAAACTGTCCCTAATATGTCACCCTCTGCCCTTAGACCCTAAGCTGGACTGAGGAAAAACTTCCAGTAAAAAAACTTTAACAGGATTTTTTTTTTTGAGAAAACTCAGCGAGAGTGACAGAAGAATTGACAGTATATGTCCACCTAATATCATGACACATTTTTTTTTTAAAGATTATTTTTTGGCATTTTCAAGCTTTATTTGACAGTACAGAGTTGAAATGGGGAGACAGAGAGAGAGAGAGAGGGGATGACATGCAGTAAAGGTCCACGGGTCGGATTTGAACCTACGACCACTGCAACGAAGGCCAGAGCCAATATGGTACACGCTCTATCCACTACACCACCGGAGCGCCCCCATCATGACACATTTTTAATAGTCAGTGCAAGATATAATATGGCTTCGGTCATGAAGTTTTTTTATTTTCTTCCTCAGAAGGGCAGTAGGGCCAAAGTGGCTGGATCTTGATGTTATAATATGAATACAGACAGACAGTGAACGTAGGGGCCGTATAATCTCTCTGACTTTTTTGAGTTTTAAGCAGGAGGTGTCAGAAAAGTTACCACAGATATAACTGGCTTGTAGAGGCCAAGCGTTTATAGAGACATCACTTTTTGATCCTTCAACTTCAGCTCTTCCTATCATTATAAAACAGAATTCACAAAGTGTTGGATGGTTCACCCAATAATGAGACCATGAGCAGAGTTTAGGGCGGTGTGAGATGGTCTGGGAATACATTTGAGTTACAGTTACTACCGTAAGGAACTGTATTGAAAGAAGTCTTGTTGTTGCATTCTAGGAGCCCTGTGGAAAACAGAGCGGTCGATGGTAAGTAATTGGACATCATAAAGTAACCAGTCGTTTGTTGTCCTAAAGATCTTTTGTCTGCCAGTATGCGTGCTTGCGGCGGTGCTGGGATATTTGTTTCAGGAAATGCGGTACACTTTGACCAATCAGAGCGAGGCTCCGATTCTCTGTCTTATTGGCGGGGAGGGACCAAAGAGAACAAGTGGAGCGGTTGAGGTATTTGGATTCGAATCGCTATCCCAACTGCTATTTTCTCCCCAAGTCCTCCACCCCAGCTTTATTATAACTATATAAAAACAGAATTATTTTCTCTGATGGTCTCAGTTTGCTGTTATAGGTCATAAATAATCATCAGAGGAATATGTTTTGACTATTTCATAAACATGTAAAAGTTCCTCATAGTCTTTAACCTGTTCAAAATGTGTACACTTTCAGAGAGTAAAACAAATCCCCCAAATCCACCTGGAAAAAATACAATACCCATCCACATCACAGACTGGAAAGCATATGTCTACCTTCACTGATTCATTCAATACCTTCCAAATCGACCAAAACAGTCCCACCCCTGTGTCTGCACTGTGTAAAATGCCTTGAGGCTCATTTAAAGGCCCCTTACAGTCCCCATGGAAAAAAACAAGGGCTCCACATAAGACTAGTGTAGATAGCGAGAACTGCTTTTTCTAGTATAAGTTCAGAGTGTTACATTTTTATGCCCCTGTTGGCCGCTTCCCAAATGTGTAGGGGGTGTGAAAGGGCGGTTATAGCTTAAGCAAAAAAAGCTGGACAAACCATATAAAGGATGAGAGAGTCAGGGGGAAAGTAACATATATTCACTGAAGCTAAAAGAGAGATACTGTATACATCATCATCATCCTCCCTCCTGACACAGAAATGGTGCATTATTATAGTGTTGAATCTGTTCCAACACTGCTATACTTGGTGACTTCATTGGAAGCAACAGCAAATGGCTTCTGCTATAGTGAAGCTGCAGTTTACTAGTATATAGTACAGTATATAGTATAGTATATAGTATAGTATATATTAGTATACATAAAGGTTTAAATAAATAAATAAATTATTTTTAACAATTGGCTGCCGGTTTTCGACTCTTTCTTTCTCTTTTTCTCTTCAATGCAATTTTAATATTTTCGATTGTCTAATCTTGATGTTTTATGTACCCATGTAAAGCACTTTGAACGCCTTGTATCTGAATTAGTGTATAAATAAACTTGCCTTGCCTTACAGTACCATAAATAATATTAAATACTATAATTAAAAGTGCCCAATTATAATCATTATTGCACATACAAACAGCACTGCCTTTTTGATTTTGAAATCCTTTGTTTCTGCTGTGAAGGTTTTGATTAATCTTCTCCCCCTTTAAATATCTATTATTTTATTGAAGGCCTTAATCTTTTGATCAGGGATACATCAGACAAAAAAAAATAACGATTTGAACTCTGGCTTTAATTCAACATTTTAGATATTTTTTTAAAGAGATGCCGATCGACTCATAATTAGTTAGTTATAGCCAAATTTGCACATTAATTCAGACATTTGAAAAAATATGTGTAAAGAATTTGTTCTTATGTACGTAATCAACAGTTCCATGATGTTAATATATTATATATACAGTATGTTAAATATTTTACAATGTTCACCAGCAATTAATACATTACGTTTGTGTGTGTGTGTTGTGGGGTTGTTTGTGTGTGTGTGTGTTGTGTGTGTGTGTGTGTGTGTGTTTGTGTGTGGTGTGTGTGTGTAGTTGTGTGTGTGTGTGTGTGTTGTGTGAACGTTCTTACATTGACTGTGAGTGAACTAGAAAGTATAAATAAACCAGAAGTTAACCCCATAATGTGCACCAATGGGTTACAGACCCATTTTGAATAGGGAAACAATGCTTCTCTTAGGACTGTCATTCATCACACAGGGGAGATCAGTATAACGTCATATACACATGAGATCTCTGAGCGCGTAGCTGTGATTAGATCATATGCCTATCCACATGTAAAATGAGCTTTGGAGGGATTGGAACAGTAGGTCTGGATGGGTCACTGAAAGCGCAAATTACAATCATAAACACAGTCATTATGTAAGTGTGGAACAATGAATAAAATGTCCCAAAAAACTTTATTTTAATATGTCAAAATCCTTGTTGTTTTAATTTATATTGCCTTGCATTATAGTGCCCGTTTGACCTGTTTACCAAAGTATTTCTATTTGTATTTGTACTATGTGTTACAATTATTATTCGTTATATTCTTTATTTTTTATTTTAGTATATCATTTCACCAGAGAGTCTCGAATTAGCATTGTTTAAAAAAAAATGTCATTCCAGAATGTTTTACTCATAATTGCATGATCTGTGTATGTCATATCTTCCCTTTCTCGTTTTGAACATTGTTTTGTGTCAATGAAAAAAAAGAAGGATGTATATTATGTAAATGACGACAGACCAGGGAAATGGGGTGAAAAAAGCAAAAAAGCAACATATCATAGAGAAACAGAGCCATGCTGGTGTTGAGATACTAAAACTGCCCCTGGGATTAAGCTCTCACATCCGGCTTGCAACACCACAAGCTGCTCTGTTTGGGTCACGATACACAATTTGGCTTCTGCCGCGTATACGTTATAACAGGGAAGAAAAATTACTTGTACACACTCCTCCACTTTTACTGACCCTTCCAACCTCACTATACACTAGAGAGCCTTAAGCTTGGAACGCTAATAAAGCTATTGTGGTAACTTATGTCGTCCCCATGAGGAATTCTGAGTAATTACAATAACGATGTCGGCGCAGCTACATGAGGTAAGTCTTCGGTGATCGCACGTGGATTTTTTAACTTCTGCTGTACGTCCATGTTTTTTTCTTAGCAGTAGAATCGACAACTGAAACATTTCTTTGCTCGTCTTGGGTTTTTCTTGAGCTCATGCACCAGTGTCGGGGGGGGGGGGACACCAGTTTGTAAACGCTGCCATACTGAGAAATACAGAGAGAGTTTTTTGTGGAGCTGATAGGCTTTATCACGTTTTATGTCAACTCATTTGGTGATGGCTTGAAAGTAACAAACATACATTTATATGAAAAAAGTTACGCACTACAGCTTTAAAAGACAATAAAACCACAATTACTTTGCACTCCTTTGCTTTCCCTGCCCTCTTCTTGCATCTCCAGATATGTTCATAGAAAATCCTATTTTATATATTCGTCACACATCTGTATTCAAACAGTATCGTTCCATCAGTATATAAGAGTCGGCATAATATGATATGTGAATAAGTCTGCGTCCCTTACCCTTCCAAGTTTGTGCTCGGGAAGGAAAAAAAACACCAACATACAGAAGAGTATGTAACACACACACACTCACACTACACACTCACACACACACACAGACACACACACACACACACACACACACACAACACAAAAGGGGCGACAGAATACGACTTAACATTTCAATAAAGGGCGGACGGCGGATCGCATTATCAATCCCGCCTTCGGTGCTCCTGCTAGGGGCAAAAATAACTCCTCATCCAGCCTTACTGAAGGAAAAAAAAAGGCCATGCAACCCTAGGCCCTTACCCGCCCTTGGGAAGAACTGAACTACATTATATATATTTTTTTTTTCCATTTATTTTGATTTCATATGTTTCCAATGGTGGATCTATTTACTCTTTCTCTTTCTGAGTCTACTGTGTCAATGCCATATTTATTTTTAAATCCTCTCTGGGCATTGGTTGGGTGCAGGAACACTCGGCTTGACCTTTTATTGAAATGTCTCTCTCTATTCTGGGCACATCTCATTACAACAGAGCTGGTGGCATTGGACTATATGCGCTATATCATTTTTTTCTTCTCATTTTCAAAACTTTTTTTTTTTTTTCGCGCTTTTTGCACTTGTGGCGATGGCCTTAGCTATATTTCTGCTACAACGCTAATGACTGAAGCCTAGTAATGATGTTCGTCTATGTATCCCACCATTCAAAATCTCTGCTATAACGTATTAAGCACAAGAACTCCCTCTGGATTTTTAATCAAGTTCCTTGAGCTAAGTTATAACATCTCATCACTGGCTTTCACTCGAACACGTCGCAATTATGCCCCTCATCTGCTGGCCCGCTGTGTGGAGTGGGTTTTTAAAGAGTCACTCTGCATGTTAATGAAGGCCCTGAGAAAAGGGCTTGGAAAGGTCCTGAGAGCACCATAGGTTAGCATGCATTATTCAACAGCTAGGGCCCTTGAACTGGTGCAGTAGGCTGATACAGTGCAAGAAAGAAAGAGAAAATGATTTAATTACTTTATCTTTTTTTTTTTTGCATTTAGCTCAAATGAAACACTGTTGATTCATACTTGATATTCACGTTAATTTTGTACTCTGTAAGATTCCCATCTACTCAATGATCTGTTAAGTTACTATCTATTAAAGAGTGATTACAATAATGGTGATTGAGCATGTGACCCACTGATTAAAGCACTTGTATTTGCAGCTATTTGCAAAAATATATATTTAGTTTGAAATATAAAAACTTGGTCCTAGGTTTCACATTTTCAGAATTGATGAAAAGGTTATTCTACTGTTGCTCAGCCAGTATAACATTATACAAAAAAATGACCACGAACAAACATGTTTTATAATTATCTTTTTGATATCGGACAGTAACCTTATCGTCGGATTTCCAAAACCCAGATATTGGAATCAGACCGTTGCAAAAAAAATTGTGTATTTTTACTTTGAACATAACATTTTGTAAATGTATTGTAGACCCCTTGAGACACACACTGACCCTTGTAGAATGCCACCCCCCCTCACACACACACACACACACACATTCACACACACAACACACACACTCTCTGTCTCACACACACTACACACACACACACACAAATTCACACACACACTCTCTGTCTCACACACACACACACACACAAATTCACACAAATTCACACACACACACTCTGTCTCAGACACACACACACACAAATTCCCCCAAATTAACACAAACAAATTCACACACACACACTCTCTGTCTCACACACACAAACACACACACTCCCTTTTACCATACCTTCCCTCCGTGCTCTTCACAGCTCTCTTGATCTTGCGTCTGCAGACGGCAGCGAGTGCGATGAGCAGCACCAGCAGACAGACAGCCAGACCCACAGTCACCCACAGTGGCCACGGGCGGGAAGGCCATGTTCTGACCTGAAGCAGGGACACACACAGGGACTCATTATTCACTCTCACAGCTAAAATAAGACTTGTATATGTGTTGCTCTTTTGTTTGAATTGGTGTGTCAATTATGCCTTTACAACCTTAAAGGCCTACTTCACCGGTTGGAATATGAAGGTGTATTGAACTCGGAGATCCTATGAAGTATACATGTGCAAAAAAATTGAAATCGGATCATCCTAGCCTGAGAAAAGGCAGAAAGAGTGTTTTATGGTCTCACTGTCTAACTAACCCTACATTTCTCTTTCTGTGACATCACAGAAAGATACATTTTCTCAGGCTAGGATGATCCGATTTCAATTTTTGTTTTGCACATTTATACTTCATAGGATCTCCGAGTTCAATACACCTTCATATTCCAACCGGTGAAGTAGGCCTTTAAACATAATATCACCACCAACATAATGTCTTATAATGATTAGGAAATCTTAAGATCATCAAAAATGTATTGTGAGAACATTCCCTGACCAGTCTTGTATGTTCAGTGCCCCCGCCCCGCCCTTACCAGGCAAAGGGCACACAGAGGGACTCATTATTCACTCTCACACAGCTAAAATAAGACCACTACTGCCACTACTGTATCCATCACCATTATTCCACCATAAGACAGTTTTGCTGTTATAAATCCCATGTTAACCCAAATGCACAAAATCCTTCTTAATAAGTTGATACTAAGTTCAGTTGTATGAGAGTAACCATCTAAAAAGAGTTAGGCATATATATCAATCCAAATGAAATTAAATCAAATCAGTTTTATTTGTATAGCCCAATATCATTTTCAGCATACTACAATTGACCTGCATGTATTGGGACATCCTAAATCTGTTTTCTGGCGTATTAAATAGTAGAAAGTATGTGATTCGGAAAGCAGGGTAAGACACAGTAGGACTCAATAGATGCTATATGTGAGCTTCTATCTTTGCTAGTTTCCAATTAAGACACTTTGAGTCATTGACTGAACAACAGATGGTACATATAGCTAACCAGTCGCACACTTCTGTGTTGTGGTTTCACTCAAACAGCTTTGGCGAAGCGCTAGGAGTGTGTTGGCGCTAACAATCCCACCCCCTGCCTGCTGCTACACATTACTCAGATGTCCTACAAGTTCTGATGTGATTGATTTAGCATTGAATAGCAGTTAAATGTGTATTATTGCACTCTAAATAGGCAAGAAAAGTTCAGTATTTAGTAGTATAATAAGTGAAAAACAACATCTTAGAAACCATGACAAAAATATTTTTTGGAACAGTAGCTACAGTATAGTATAGTCATTTTTTTGATTTATAAAATGATGTATAAAAATAGGCTGCATTGAAAAAATCTGTCCTAAAAAAACTATGAAGTAAAATGAGAATTACATGAAAATGATTTCAACAACATCTAGATTTTCAAAATAATGTTTCAAAAAATATGTTGTACAAATGAAATAGCGATTTTAACTGGCTTTATCCAACAACTTCATTTTTCTCTTTTTTTCAAATACATGCAAATATATACGCGTAATTAGTTAAATATTTACAGATCCACACACATGTATTTGATTTGATTTGATTTGATTTAGTTTATTTCAGACATACAACAAACAAAATTATGTTTTCACAAAAAAACAAACAAAAAAAAAATGATCTGTGTTGTCGAGGTATGCCTGAAAAGGAGCAGGAAGAAGTATACACTTATCTAATCCTGCCCTTTTCCTACAAACATTTCTGGAGAAGACGGTTTTGCAAAAAAGTAAACCAAGTAAATCAACTCGTAAAGTTTCACAACGTTTATCTATAAGTTACAAATGTCGCCCTATTCACCAGCTTATACCTTATCTTACGTTTTACAATAACATACTGGAGTCAATTAGCTGTCAGGATGAGTGACAGTATCTTGGCTTGACTACAAACTGACCAGGACAATTTTTTTTTTTAAACTGGTCAGCAGGACACGAGGGATATCATAGACACAAAGCAAATTTCCCTTGGGGTCTGTCAAACCTAACAGAGGGAGAAGAAAGGGATAAAAACGGCAACAGCCACTAAATAGCATTTGGTCTGGCTATACCACAAACAGGGGTCTCAGCCTTCAGAGAATAGAGAGAGAGAGAGAGTGTGCCCGCTCTGGGAAGATAATAATGAAAAAAAAAAAAAAAATGGCTGAAAAATGACTGGCATTGGAAAGAGGGGAATTGATGAAGCATCTGTAAGGACCTGGCACTAGGCACAGAGAGAGAGAGAAAGAGAGAGAGAGAGAGAGAGAGAGAGAGAGAGAGGGAGAGGGGGAGAGAGAGAGAGAGAGAGAGAGAGAGAGAGAGAGGGGGGGGGGGTATAATACAGGCTCTGGCCAATATGGAGTGCAAATAGAGGCTTTTGATTGGACGTGAGGGATCCTCAGATGGAAATCCAGCCCCCGTTTGGAAGGAACTAAGGAATAAATGTGTCCCTGATTTGTCCCGCCAAACACAGCACTAAGGGGAACAGGAGATGGGACATGAACTCAATGATTATATGAAAAAAGGGTTATGTAAAAAACCTGTTTAGTCTTTGTTATGTGGGTGCTTTAGCAGTGTGTTTGAAGAGCTTGATTTAAGGATGGGATTGTCCTTCTGTCTCTAGGGCGACTGTGGCTCAGTTGGTAGAGCGGGTCGGCCAATGATTGAAGAGTTGGTGGTTCGATCCCCGCCCTGCCACCTGTGTCATGGTTGTTGTGTCCTTGGGCAAGACACTTCACCCACCTTGCCTCATGTGAATGTCGATAGTTAGCCTGCTATCGGTGTATGAATGGTAACGTGTAAATGGAACAGGTCTCCTTTGAAAAAGAGTCTCTGGTCTCAATGGGATTTACCTTTATAAAAAAAGGTTAGAGAAAAGACCTATTGGATGGATGTCGTTTTGGTTCAGACTGATATTCTACATCAAAAGCTATTTTTTTTTTTTTTACCTTTTTTATACAGGTAAATCCCATTGAGACCGGACACTCTTTTTCAAGGGAGACCTGTTCCATTCCCACGTTACCATTCACACACATTCATACACCGATAGCAAGCTTACTATCGACATTCACACGAGGCAATGTGGGTGAAGTGACTTGCCCAAGGACACAACAACCATGACACAGTGGCAGGACGGGGATCGAACCTCCAACCCTTTGATCATCACCCGACCGCTCTACCACCTGAGCCACAGTCGCCCAAATTAATATTTGAAGGATTGCCATGGAAGTTTGTTCAGACATTCTAGATCCACAGAGTTCTGAAGCTCAATGACATGTGTGATCCATTGACATTCCTTATTGCATCAACATGAGGTTCATATTTGTCCTTTTGAGTAAAATGTCTTGGCTGTAGACTCAAAGTAAGTTTAATGCTACTCCTTGCTATGTGTCCTAACACTTAGAATTGGCCAAATGTTACTAGCAGATTAAAATAAAGCACTGCCTCCACTATAAAATAGAGTCAATTGTTACTGAGGTGAATATGCATTTATTAAGACATGATATAGATTTAACATTATTAATACAACCTCATTTTACGGTCTTTTTAACCATATAAGTCTATTTCAAGAGTGCGTCCCAACACACAAGCCCCTCCCCCCCCCCTCCCCCTGTTCATACTCAATCTCCGGTCGCACTATACCGCAAACCAGGATAAACAACACAAATGTCACAGCAGAGAAAAGGATAAAGATCTGGAAAGTCAATCTTGTCATTGTGATGAAGCTGCGTGTGCCTCCCTGGGGCCGGGAGATGACGGATGATACTTTCGGTGGCGCTTTTCCTCCGAGACCCTCTTCACTATGTTACGTTTAAAAGAATGCCTATCTCATCGCCACGCCGTCGTAGCAACAGCGTAGCCACAAATAACATGTATGATAGAGGGATAATCATATGGGGTCTGTACACGCATCATAAAGCCGAAAGAGTAGCAAATATGTCTCTCTTTGGGATGGGTAAAGAAGATGCCACGCTATTTTTTTTTTCCTTTTTTTTTTTCTCGCATTGTCTTTTTTCCATTCTCTCACCCCTTCCCACCTCTCTCTCTCTCTCTCTCTCTCGCTCTCTCGCTACCTCCCTCAAGGCAGACTGATAAAGACAAATGCCATCGTCGGGGCTATCATCGCTATATATATATATATATAAGCCGGGGCCCCCAAAGGCCTTGCGGGGATCATATTTTTCTTTTTCACTTGTTTGATGATGTGATTTTGTTTTTCCTCAGAAATAGATTTGTCTCTAATGGCTCTGTTTACCTATCCTCTCCTGTGCCCACCCCCCCCCCTCCCCCCACCCCCCCGTGCGCTGCCGGGCAAAGGATGGAGTGCTTTGGGTCGCACTGTCACATTACCGACAGTCTGCAACACTTCACAGCAGCTCATCCAAAACAAGGGCAAAACTATAGCTTTTACTGGTGTGGCATTTCTTTGAGATTATTTGAATAGGTGGCGCACATTAGAATGCACATTAAAGCCTCTACACACCTGGGGTTCAATAGTTCAAATCAAGATATAGTATTAAACATGAGTGTCTCAATAAACTTTGACAAAAAATCATATTTAAAATAAATGTTCATAAATATAAGAAAACATAGTTTAAAAAAAGTATTTGTTTTACTGTCTAGACTTTGTGGGCGTAGTAAGACACAAACAGTTGTGCATGGCAAAAGTACATTTTTTTTATAGAAAGTTTGGGCAGAGAACTACCGTAATTGGTTAAAAAAACGAATTGTGTCATAAGAACCAGAGCATAACCCGCCTCATCTAATACAGACATATGTATGTTTACTATCAGTATATGAGAAGACAACAACACTATAGATACAGTAGATGTTTTAATTAGTTGTTATATAATTTACTAGCATCATTTACTAAGCCTGGAGTAGAAATTAAATGATGCACATCTAATTTGCATTCGTGAATTTCAATTTCTATTGGATCCTATGTGTTTGATGTGTGTCAATAAAATACTATAATATATTTTGTATGTGTATCAATCATTTGAAATGTCAAAAGTATTATTTTATCACCATAACATAAATTACAGCAAGCTAAATATGTATGAATTCTGTCTTATTTTGAAATGTGCCAAAGACTTTGTTAGCTAGCTTGTATAATTGAAGAGCTGACATGATTAGATAGAGAGTGAAACAAGACAATCATAAAAACAGAACTGAATGCCACCCACTCTTGTCTGTATTTACGTCCTTACTTAATTTATACTTCATATAATTTACTACCACAATAAAGAGTGGAGTCATGAGGCAATTCTGCACGTTTAAGCACATTTAAACTGCATGCTAAATGTTTTTTTGCAGCGTTTTTCTTTTAATTGGATTCTATAAGTTTTAAGTGTGTCAATAAAGCTGCAGAGGTTAAAGTTTCCTGCAAGGGTTTTCCATCAATCCATTTCCCTGTTAAATTGTGAAATCACCAACTCCACAATGACTATTTTCAAATCTGTATCGTTCATTTTCGTCATATAAAAATGTACCTATACGACCGAATCACAGCAGCGCTGATATAGAGCGACAACATGCTCCCTCTCATGTGCTATTGCTTAATTAGATGCTATTCTATTAGATAGCACATATAATGGAATGCATTATTGTGCCCAACCATCCCTAGTAGCTTTATTTGTTGTCGAGCACTATCAAATGTCTTTAAACATTTATACATACAACTAAAATGTGCTAACGGTGGCTACAACTATACCCTGTTGTTTTTATAGCTCGTATCGACCACACCTGGAGCCTATCCTCTGCTATTACTTCTTATATGCGGTGCTTCAACTTGCAGTTTCTTTCTTGGTGAGCACTATCAAATGTCTTTAAACATTTATATATACAACAGTGGCTACAAATATACCCACTATTAATGTTTGCAGTGGTTTTTTTTTATAGCTTATATTGACCACACCTCATAATACTTCTTATATTGTATGTGGTGCTCCAAATTGCAGCCTTTTGTTTTATAATCTGTCCTCGTCAGTTTGTGTGTGTGTGTGTGTGTGTGTGTGTGTGTGTGTGTGTGTGTGTGTGTGTGTGTGTGTGTGTGTGTGTTGTGTGTGTGTGTGTGTGTGTGTGTGTGTGTGTGTGTATTTGTGTGTGTGTGTTTCTCTCTCACTGTTTGTGTGTGTGTGCACTATCAATTGCCTTTAAACATTTATGTACACCGAACATGTGCTAACGGTAGCTACAACTATAGCTACAAACATACCCTCAAATTAATTATTTGTTTTTCTTAGCTTTATATCGACCACACGTGTCCTCAGCTATTACTTCTTATATGCGGTGCCTCTCCCTATAGTGTTTTGTGTTTCATTTGCCGTCCGCGATAGCAGCAGACGAGCTATAAGGTAAAAATAGATATTTTAACGGGGCCAGGCAGGAGTATGATAAAACACCACTAGCCATATGGAGCCCGTAACACAGGGCACATCACCACTGAGGAATGAGACTCCCTCGGTCCCTCAAAGACACTATAGTGTGGGGACTCTACGCTTAGGTATTGTTTGGGGTGTTGTGTGTGTGGTGTGTGTGTGTGTGTGTGTGTGTTGTGTGTGTGTGTGTGTTGTGTGTGTGTGTGTGTGTGTGTGTGTGTGTGTGTGTGTGTGTGTGTGTGTGTGTGTGTGTGTGTGTGTTGTGGTGTGGTGTGTGTGTGTGTGTGTGTGTGTAGGGGGGGGGGCTTCAGTGAATGTGAGAGCATAAGATTTGCAAGGATCTTTTACAAGCCCAGAGTGTTTTCTCTCCGCGGCACCTTTGGTTGGAGTAAAGTGCTTCCTAAGACTCCCTTGCCTGTCATCTTGGTTTCTGATATACGTGTGGAGACAGTGGTTGACATCAAAGCTGCTTTATTCTCTCTCTCTCTCTCTCTCTCTCTCTCTCTCTCTCTCTCTCTCTCTCTCTCCCCTCTCTCTCTCCTCCCTATATCTCCCTCCCTCTCTCTATCACCCCCTCTCTCTCCACTCCCTCTATACCGCCCTCCCTCTCTCTCTCTCTCTCTATCCATCTCTCTCTACAACTGTCAGCCCAGTTTTACCTTTCTTGCCTAGAAGGGGAAAGCAGCTAGGCCCCTTCTTAAGCTGTGACCAAAGGAGTGTAATGTCCCCCGACAGAGGGAGAGCTTCAAGCTTCAAGAATGATTGTAGACAAGCTGTAGGGATGAAGAGGAGCGAAGGAAGAGTCAATTAGTTTTTTTCTCTCTCATAGTAACGGCAGCTGGATAGGTTACACCACTGACTTTGCTCTGGGGGAAACCAGGCTTTGATATCCAATCAGGGCAGGGGAAGTCCACTGAGGGTCCTTAGGCATATTCTGGTAGGATGGAGTAGTGGAAAGAGGGGCCAGTAAGTAACCGTGAGGTCTCTGGTTCCTCCTCCCAGTAACCATGAGGTCTCTGGTTCCTCCCAATAACCATGAAGTATCTGGTTCCTCCTCCCAGTAACCATGAGGTCTCTGGTTCCTCCCAATAACCATGAGGTCTCTGGTTCCTCCTCCCAGTAACCATGAGGTCTCTGGTTCCTCCTCCCAGTAACCATGAGGTCTCTGGTTCCTCCTCCCAGTAACCATGAGGTCTCTGGTTTCCTCCTCAGTAACCATGAGGTCTCTGGTTCCTCCTCCAGTAACCATGAGGTCTCTGGTTCCTCCTCCAGTAACCATGAGGTCTCTGGTTCCTCCTCCAGTAACCATGAGGTATCTGGTTCCTCCTCCCAGTAACCATGAGGTATCTGGTTTCCTCCCAATAAGCATGAAGTCTCTGGTTCCTCCTCCCAGTAACCATGAGGTATCTGGTTCCTCCTCCAGTAACCATGAGGTCTCTGGTTCCTCCCAGTAACCTTGAGGTATCTGGTTCCTCCTCCCAGTAACCATGAGGTCTCTGGTTCCTCCTCCCAGTACCATGCGGTATCTGGTTCCTCCTCCCAGTAAGCATGAGGTCTCTGGTTCCTCCTCCCAGTAACCATGAGGTTTCTGGTTCCTCCCAGTAACCATGAGGTCTCTAGTTCCTCCTCCCAGTAACTATGAGGTCTCTGGTTGGATCTCCGGCACCGGACAGGAGCGTGTTAGTAGCAAAACTAGTGATGGCTGCTATTACATCTACGGTGCCCACCATCTCTACCAATGTGTCCTTAACCCCAAAACTGCTCCAGGGGCGCTGTACTATTGTTGACCCTGCGCTCTGACCCCCTCTGGAGTGTTGTGTCTTGAGAGGGGAGATGCAACAAGACAGATTTCAATGTAGCCTTGTGTACAATTGACTAAATTGACTCACGTAACATTACCATGTTCCCCCGGGCTACATCGGCGGTGCCCACCATCTCTACCAGTGTGTCCTTGAGCAAGACACTTAACCCCAAAACGGCTCCAGGGGGCGCTGTACTATTGCTGACCCTGCGCTCTGACCCCCTCTGAAATGTGGTAACTTGAGAGGGGGATATGCGAAAAACTCAAATTCCAATGTAGCCTTTAAGTGTAATGTAATTGTTAGGGGGGGATAGCTGGGCCTTATTCTGCCTGGTTGTGAAAATGAAAGGAAGAGAGAGTGGGGACCAGAGCAGATCACAGCAGGGCTGGTTGGACCGGGGGCTAGCCCAGGGGTTGAGCTGCAGACCTGGGGTTAATCTCTGCTCGAGGGCCTATGCAGCTCTGGAGAGTAGAGAGTAGGGCTGGCTGTGCAATTCATTGAGTTTGAATAGCAATTACAATCTGGATTTCCAACCATTGTTAAAATATAGATAGATATAGATAAATGACAAAATAATGTTTTTAAATCAGGACAAGGCTTTGAGACAGCTTTTTTTTGGTTATTTTAGATTTTTAGCAGTTGAACTATATTCAAAATTAAGGAAATCCACTGTAAAAAAATTCGAAAAAATTAAAAATTCAAATGTACTTAATGCATGATGCTTCCAAATGTAATGTAATAAGTGTTTTACATAATCATGATCTCAATATCAATCAAACTAATCCCGTTCATGATTATTGCCATAATCGAGCAGCCCATGAGACCACAGAGGCACAGCCAAGGCCAAATGCAGGACTCTTAAACTAAGCTTATATAAATATATGTATATACATGAGTCTCATGGTAGTGATAAAGACATTCATTCAGACAATACACTAAGGGCAGGGAAGGGAAGAACCAATAAAGTGAATGAGATATAAAACCCATTGAGACAAAACAGGAGCTCACACTTAAATCAAATCCACACAACACTGGCGAGGTGATTGATGCATACTACCTCAACCAGAGCAAACAGGGCTCACCGCAGACATATGTGATTTAAAGTACATTATGCAGGTTGTGAGTAGCACTGTAGAATGAGATTGGCAGTAGCTATAACAACGTACAGCGCGAAACAGGGAGGATATGGCCTTCGGTTTGAGAGGATATGGATTATAGGCCAGAATGAAAAAACATGAGCATGAATATTAGGATTACATTGACAACAAATTACTTTGAATTTGTTTCAGTTTCAATGACTAAGCTTTGTTATCGCCCAACTCAAAGGTGCACCGTCAACATATCACAACCCTACCCATTCACCCACTATGGAGGAGTAGTACGCCCTGGATTTACAATTTGTTAGAGTGTCTTTGATGGTAAATTTCTTCTTTATTACAATAAGACACCTTAAGCTTCAATTTAATGTAGGAATGACTATTCAAAGATGTTTAGGTGATGAGCAAATCTCACTAGAGTAAAAAGTGTGCCTACTATGCCCGGTCTCCCCTATCTTATAATGGAAAACAACCTCCAGAAAAATACCTGAGTAGAGTAGAGGAGAGGAGAGTAGAGTAGAGTAGAGTAGAGTAGCATAGAACTAGTACCATGCAATGGGAAAGCACCATAAGACTCTCTCCCTGCTTCAAATGGGTAAGCAATGACCTTTGAACTCTACTGTAGTTTCAGCAGTGTTTGCATTTATTTGCATTCAAACTGAGCTTGTTCTGGTGTAATCACATTAAGAGTATGTTGTTATTTTTTTTGTTCTAGAGATGATCCACTAACAGAAACATAGCCAAACCTGCACTATAGCCCGAGTTCGGCCTTTAACTTTAAGAGCTTTAAGATTATTCATCTATCTCTCCGCTAGTCACTCAAAGATGGCAGCATAGCAAAATGAGAAATGCTGTTTTATAATGAGAGCCTTAGGCAAAGACATACAGAGCCATGTCTTTTTAAAGAAATCTGTCATTTATATATTCTCCTAGTAATACTGCAGTGGGAGAAGCATACTAAGAAGTTACGCTCTTTGAAGAGGTCCGGGGATATATATATATTTTTTTTACTGCTTAGGATGGAACTTGCATAACTTTGTGATGTACGGTTAACTATACTTTATACATCCTGCCATTTTGGATTTGAAAATGAGATTGTCATGTTAGAAGCAACTTTTACTGTGGATTTTTGTTGCTTCATAAACACACTTGATCGTTGTTATCAGACAGAATCAACAATGAATGTTGTATGGTGTTTTTGTAAAAGCACAAGACTTATTTCTAACTGGAGCATACAAGATTTGGGGAAAGTGCCTCTGCTGTTGTTGAGCTGTTTCCATTACAGATTTATAACAAGAAAGTAACTTGTGCAACTCCTGTGTGTGTGTGTGTGTGTGTGTGTGTGTGTGTGTGTGTGTGTGTGCGTGTGTGTGTGTGTGTGTGTGTGTTTGTGTGTGTGTGTGTGTGTGTGTGTGTGTGTGTGTGTGTGTGTGTGTGTGTGTGTGTGTGTGTGACTTAAATGAACACTCGAATGGCCGAGTTCAATAATAAGTGTCAAAACACCGTTAAAGTTATATATCCGGGTTGATATTTCTCAACCACTTTGCACTATGCTGATGATGTAACACAAGGAGTTGTTTCGGCAATAACTGTTTGTGTGTGTGTGTGTGTGTGTGTGTGTGTGTGTGTGTGTGTGTGTGTGTGTGTGTGTGTGTGTGTGTGTGTGTGTGTATTATAAATCAGACAGTTAACAATATATGAACAAATCCTTATCTAATAACCTTCAGAATAGTGCTGCAAATGATTATGGAAAGTTTAGTTGATATAAGCGATTAAGAAGTTGAGATTTTAAGGTTCAGAGTATTGAAAAAAAATACTGGAAAAAAATAAACGTGATTAAATATTGGAATAACATTTATCTTGGTGGAAATAAAACATAAAGCTAATAATGCTCTAAGTGTATATAGGTAACTGTTGTGCCATTGTAGCTTGTTTAGAAGACAATATGTTCAGCTAATTACAATTGCCTCCAAGCTCCTGGAACAAAATAATTAACAATGCTTTTAGAGGAGCCAATTGTAGCTCAGGTCGACAAATGAAGTTTGGGTTTGCTCAGCAGAATCAATGCATAGTATACACACTTTGCTTTTAAATGGCTATTAAGACCCTTTCATTCCAATCAGTCCTTGTCACTCTATAACTCTCCACGCTCCTGTGCTTGGCATTATCAACTCGCCCCGATAGTGTGTTTTTTGCTAGTGATAGCTGTCACTGATGATTCCCTCTTACACATTTAGCCGGTGCCGAGCCCCTCTCTTGTTTTAAAAGCTAATTAAAAATTTAGACCGCGCACACAATGTGGTAAAGTGACTATTGCACTCAAGTTCCGCCAACATTGCAAAGATGGGCCTAAGTAAGTGACGACGTGTAGCAACCGCAAGAAAAAAAAAAAAAAAAAAAACAGACGAAGAAGAAGAAGAAAATCAATAGTGCACTCTGCCTGCCACATCTTAATGCCAGTGTGTGTCTGTCTGTGGAGGGATGGGTGCAAGTGATGGAGTCTGTGTCAGTTACTAGACATCAGAGCAGGTTTTAATTGAGGCCCCAGTGGGACAGGGGTGTGTGTGTGTGTGTGTGTGTGGGGGGGGGGGGGGGGGGGGTCATGGGAGAGAGAGCTAGCCCAGCAAAGAGGTGGATGAGGTGGGCAGGAACAGTAGTGAGAGAAGGGCTGAAGTCTACTTTGATCACAATCCTAGGCCAGGCAGTATGGACAGTAAACATACATGGCCCTTTTTTTTTTTTGCTTCTTAAGCCCAGTTCAGACCAAAGATTCGCTTGCAACAGCTGCAACTCGCAACTCCTTGACGGTTGAGACGTTCTAAAACTGGACCTTGCGATTTGACATGTTGAATCTTCTGCGACGCCTTGCAACGGCTTGCAACACGAGCAGTTCACACTGCTGCGATTTCTACCCCGCGACGTTCTAAAACCGTCTCGTCACAAGCAGTTGCAAGGCAAATCTTTGGTCTGAACTGGCCTTTAGGGTGAGACAGTGCAGGAGAAATGGGTAAATTATTTGACTGTCATTGCATGAGACACTACACACAATTCAGTGCACTGCCTCCCTGTGTATTTATACAAGTATTTTTGTCTGCCAAGTCCAGGCCTCAAATTCAATCAAATGCAGGATAGTAACAGGTTATTAGCTTAATGTAAAGTTATGATCAATTAACCATTAAGAGGCTTTAGTTCTGTGGTTGAGGAGCGTTGCATACCTGGTGGAAATTAAGAGCTTATCACACTGCACAGCTGTGTGTGTGTGTGTGTGTGTGTGTGTGTGTGTGTGTGTGTGTGTGTGTGTGTGTGTGTGTGTGTGTGTGTGTGTGTGTGTGTGTGTGTGTGTGTGTGTGTGGTGTATGGTGTGTGTGTGTGTGTGTGTGTGTGTGTTGTGTGTGTGTGTGTGTGTGTGTGTGTGTGTGTTGTGTGTGTGTGTGTGTGTGTGTGTGTGGTGTGTGTGTGTGTGTGTGTTGTGTGGTGTGTATGACTTGTTTGTTAGTCTGTTTTAATGCACCATAGAATCCTGTGTTCCCCCATGTATTTCCACAGCTGCCGGTCTTATCATTGGAACAGGGAACACTCTCTGGAAGCGACGCAGCTTTTTGTTTTACACCAGTGCCAGCGCTATACTTGTGTCACAGCTGAAACAAGCATTCCTCATTCTCCCTGACATGTTGCCTCTTGGTTTTGCTGCCGTCTCTATTGAGCTGTCTGATTAAATATATTCACTGGTGGTTTTCTTTTTACTTGGCATTCCAATGTGCATCTGTTTTAGTGTTTAAAGGTGCAGTTAGGGATTCTTTGCAAAAAAATCACTTTGTCAAAATCATTGAAAATCTCCTCACCATTCGCTACCTGTCCGTACTGTGTGTGCACTTACAATAAATGTAGTGTTCATACTCAGACTAGGCTTTGTAAACTGTTATGTAAACAAAGGGTATGTAAACAAAGTGGCCATATTAGCTAGCAATGTGCCCCGTTTACAAAACCTAGGCTGTGTATTAACACTGGATATCTTTTTTTCCGACGCACACACAGTACAGACAGGTAATGGATAGTGAGGAGATATTCACAGATTTTAACAAAAAGTGATTTTGACAACAAGCATTCTCCAGAATCACTGACTGCACCTTTAAAAGGGAAAAGCACGTTCACTTCTTTACCACACCAAGTAATCCTCATTCTCTCCACGCCCTTTGACGTGACATTTAACATCCATTATTTAGCAAAAAAAAAATGGTGTAGCCAAAATCCACATCAGGGCATGTATTGTATCTCTGTAAAAGTATATTCGAGTTGCACTGCCCTCCCCTACCTCTTCCCCAGGCCGTTGTTTAGTGTGTGTGTGTGTGTAGTAACACACTCTCACACCTCTCCACATAACAGCCTCTGCATTGCTAACACGACAAGCATGCAGTTGGCTCCGAGCTGTATTTTTCTAGTTAATTAGCCAGTCTGCTGGGTATACGGCTGGGATTACATTCCAATGTAAAGATGAGACATTTCTACTCTAACCTTGCCCCGGGCTTATGTGAGTAAGACTTGGAAATCATCCCTTTGAAATGTACCTGGGACTTAGCTTCCCCCCCCCCCCCCTCCCCCCCTCTAGACAAATAAGTGACTGTCAGACTCATGGTCGTGTTTTAATACGGTTGGGATACACAAAAAAAGTTACGTAAAGGATTTAGTTTTTAAAAAAAATTCTTATTACACTGTAATTTAGGATAATCACCTATACTTGACATGTTGAAGTTTGCTATAAATAGTCATATTGAGCATTTGTTTCTATTGGGAAGACATTATGTGTCATATAAGCCAGCCTTTTAATCCATATTGCTTGTTAGGTGACTGTGTCTTGTATTAAGTGTCATGAGATAGTTTGACTAGAAATTGGACCAATATAATATACTAAGATTTAGAATGTTTGCAGTGTGCCTGAGAACCCACAAACTCATTAACTTGCTTTTTTTGTTCACAAGCTTAGCCCCATCGCTTCAACTTCCCCTGACTCACTTTTACTCATCCACCTTATTCTCTCTCTCTCTCACATACACACACAGACACACACACACACACACACACACACACACACACACACACACACACACACACACACACACACACACACACACACACACACACACACACACACACACACACACACACACACACACACACACACACACAGACCCCGACACTACCAACCACCAGATGGCTTTTATAGTTCTCTCGTTGAGAGAGAAAAAAAGAGAGGGGCTGTTAGAAACTTAATTCCTATAAATGCAGAGCCATTACTCTGTTTTAATGCGCGTCTGCACATCATAGTCTGGTGTTTGCCAGCAGAGCCCGCGGCATCAGGGGAAGGGCAATAATGTCAGACAAATTGTGTAAGTAAATGGGCAACCGGGTCGTCCTAAAGACATGGCCTAGCACACTGCATGCCAATAAGACAGTGAGCTAGAAGCGTCGTAGTGAAAGGCGATGTATTGAAATGAGAGAGAAGAGAGGAGAGAGAAAAGAAAGGCCCAGAGCAAGATATGCTGACAGGACAAAAAGCTGTCGCCCATCCGTCTCAGTTTGCCAAGTTTGTCCCTCTACAAGTGGAAGGGAGCGTCTTGTTTTTTAAGAGAGGAGCAGCAAACGTGTGTGTGTGCGTGTGCGTGTTGTGTGTGTGTGTGTGTGTGTGTGTGTGTGTGTGTGTGTGTGTGTGTGTGTGCGTGCATGTATTTGTAGCCCTAGGAATACTGGCAGAACATATGGTGGTGTTGGGTGTGCGGGGGCAAGATTATAATGCAGGGGCTACGAAATAGTATTAGTAAAAAAAACGAGAGGTGTGAAGTTTTTCATTATGCACTTCGAGAATAGAGTGTAAAAAAATTATGTGAATTAAGACGAAATGCCAGTGATTCCCAAAATTAAACCTGCAGTGTGTAGAATTTTGGGTTTTATTTCCTAGCAGATTTTGTAGAAAGTAATTTTAATATCCATAAGTACATTTAATTTAGTGCATAATAGCTGAAAAAAAATGTTTTGAATTATTATTTTTTCCCTTAGAAAGGGTCTCATATATGTCCATATTTCTGCATATTTTGGACCAAGGCCTAGTGCCGCCATCTTGAAAGTATCATAGTTGGAATGTCATCAGGTGCATTGTTTAAAATTTAGAATTGTTCTTGTCCTTGAAGGCCACTGTAGCTTCTGTTATTATTCGAAAGGGTTGGGGTTACCCAGGGAGCGTTGCATTCTAGAACTTTCTAGAACTTTCTTGATGATGTCATATTACACACTGCACCTTTAACTTGACAGTTGGAGCCTGCCGTAAAGCTTGGAGGATGTCTTGTTTAGGTAAAAAATATGTCAACATCTTTCCAGCGTTGCCGCATGTCCTGAACTTTCAAGTTTTTTTTCTTTCCACCTTATTCTAAAAGTGCATACATTTATTTTTTTAATCTCAATGTTTCCCCCCATAGTAGATAGAGTGCGTACCATATTGGCTCCGGCCTTTGTTGCAGTGGTCACGGGTTCAAATCCGACCCTTGGACCTTTACTGCAGATCACCCCCCCCCCTCCCCCTCTCTCTCTCTCTCTGTCTCCCCTATGTCAACTCTGTACTATCTAATAAAGCTTGAAAATGCCAAAAAATTATCTTAAAAAAAAGTAGATAAAAGCAGATACTTTTAGATAGTGGAAAAGCAGTGGAGTAGAGTAGAGCTGGTACAATGTTATTTGAGGACAATGCTCTGGGCAGATCATTACGAACAAGAGGCTATACATTCTCTCTCAATTATCTGCTCAATGAAAAGTCTATAGTTCGCAAAGTGATTTACATATTGTGGGAGACTTATATTTGTGTGTGGTGTGTGTGTGTGTGTGTGTGTGTGTTGTTTGTTGTGTGTGTGTGTGTGTGTGTGTGTGTGTGTGTGTGTGTGTGTGTGTGTTGTTGAGTGTGTGAGTTGAGTGATGTGTAGTGAGTGATGAGTGAGTGAGTGAGTGAGTGAGTGAGTGAGTGAGTGACTGAGTGAGTGAGTGAGTGAGTGAGTGAGTGAGTGAGTGAGTGAGTGAGGAGTGAGTGAGTGAGTGAGTGAGTGAGTGAGTGAGTGAGTGAGTGAGTGAGTGAGTGAGTGTGTGTGTGTGTGTGTGTGTGTGTGTGATTTTGTTGTGAGACATATACAAGATAATTTGGACAAAGTTTGAAACCACAAAATACAGATCAAAACCCTACAATGCCTCTGATAATAATTGTATTATATTTAATTTAAATGTTTTATTCTCAACTTTTTTTCTCTGTTCTAATTAGTTCTCTTATCACATACCTAGCTCGAAGGACAGAGCATAGCTTTGCCTCGCAATTTTTTTTTCATTACCATAAATCATTGCGAGTGTGTGTGTGTGTGTGTGTGTGTGTGTGTGTGTGTGTGTGTGTGTGTGTGGTCGTGTGTGTGTGTGTGTGTGTGTGTGGGTGTGTATATATGTGTGTGTGTGCTTAAATAAATGACCGCAGTCTGGGAAGCTATGAGACTATACTCCGAGATATCCACGATTAAAAATAGACATTTCAAAAAGATGTTGGGGCTTTTTAAACAGTGAAACATCTTTCCAATGGCCATTAAGGGCTCAGCCAGATCGATACATGTAGCCCCTCAGCTATTGACTTCAAATCATAACACTGTTTCTCCTCTTACTTTTGATGGAGTGTGTTTAAAGTTCTTGCAAAGTACCTCGCAACCCTCAATTGGGCAAAATAGTTTTTTTTTTTACTTCAGAAATCACATTAAAATGTACAATTTATGGCACATTGACATTCTTTTTTTTTATTGCCGCCATTATACGAAGAAGGCATAAAGCTAATATATACTGTGGCCTATGCTTTTGAGAGAGCTCCTTTAAGAGAAGCCCTTAACAAT
The DNA here is from genome assembly GCA_026122265.1 of Ammodytes dubius. Lineage (NCBI taxonomy): Eukaryota > Metazoa > Chordata > Actinopteri > Uranoscopiformes > Ammodytidae > Ammodytes > Ammodytes dubius. The sequence continues at coordinate 30,657,739 of CM047505.1, read as the reverse complement.
GCCTCTAAGCTGTTTCCAAAATCACTGTCAAGTACGGCTTCTCGTGGCTTATGGCTTGACTATACTTTGTCTCCTTGCAGCACTTTAAAAAATAAAAAATAAAACGGTATCTTGGACAGACTGGAAAAAATGACTCTGTAAATCTTTCTCTCTCTTTTTTCCTCTCTCTCTCCCTCCCTCTCACTCCTTTTATTTTTCTCTCTCTTTCTCTCTCTCTGTCTCTATCTGTATCTTTCTCTCTTTCTCTGTATCTCTCCCTCTCTCTCTCTCTCTCCCTTCCCTCCCTCCCTCCATCTCTCCCTCTCTCTCTGTGGACTATAGCTATAATCGCAGGCTCAACAACTTGTGTGAAGCTACGTTACTTAGCCTGAGAGAATGCCAGAGACAATATGTTCACACAGCAGTGTCCCACAAGGGAAAGCACTTTAAACAGAACCAATGTATTACGACCCAAACAAGGGCTACAGCTTTGGCACTAGTACATTTTGGATGTTCTTTTCTCTCATTATAACCATTAAATATTTACACTGCGGGCTTAGCTTGGGGAAATGCAAATCGCTTATGGAAAAAGTCTTAGGGAGAGAGGAAATAAAAGATTACATCCGACATTGATCAACTTTCAAAATGTCAATAAATGAGTAAGTTATTCACACTGATGAAGAAAATCTGTTTTTTTTTTCAGCACCAACATGGCTTCTTATGCCCAAGAAATAAAGGAAAAAAGAAATAGGGAAAGAGAGAGTCTTGAAAGAATGATACAGATGGGGAAATAATTTATATAAATAATCATTTTCAATTTAATTTAGCATCCAAGCGTTAATCGCATAGGTTCCCTGAATTTGAACTTATTTGCGTGTAGTCTTATTTCATGATGTGATTGTATATGCACGTTTATATGTACATCTGTTTGTGTACATCACTTAGTGTATCTTGTCACTTTTGTTAATTGTATAACATACATATATTTGACAATTCAATAAGAATATTTTAAAAATAAACAGAACAAAATAATACATTTTAATAATTTTCAACTTTCAAAATGTCAAAAAACTTATATTAATACAAACATTTTCTTACACTGATGCAAAAATAAAAATGTTATGGACCAAAAAATGCTTGTTATTCTCAAGAAAAAAAGGAACACTTAAAAGGGACAGAGAGAGAGAGAGAAAGAGAGAGAAAGAGTGAAACAGATGGGAAAATAACAAATTATATAAATAATAATCTTTACAATTTTTTTTTGTAGACTTTTAACATGGCACGCAGCACTCTACAAGGCTGCAGGCTGTTGTGTAGTTGTCCTTGAACAGAGTGTTAACCCTTCAAAGGTTCCCGTGGAGCTGTGGCTGACTGGCAGAACCAGTGTGAGTCTGTTCCCAGGTGTGTGAGTGTGTGTGATCAGGCCAGAGCTATAAACAGCACGCACGCTGAGCAAACAACTTTCTAAGCTGAAAAATAAAACAAAATAGGACGACTTTACTGAGGACATTGTAACATGTGGATTCTCTGTTGTGTTTTTAGACTTGTAGCAAAGACGCTGTGAAGCTGGGATCTCTTTAATACTCTGTTTATTCTGACAAACTAAAAGAAAAAAAATAACCTGCCTGTTATCTTTAATACCTGCTCAAGATCCTCTACCATGGGGGAATTGTACTAAAATGGCAGGTTCAAATATATAAACAATGAATAAAACCATATACTGTATAAGATATCCGACGAACAACTTAACTCCAGATTTATACAAATAAATACACTTGTAAAACCAAAAGTTGTCTATGTTTCCTCAACTTTAAACAGGGATCACTCTCTTAAAGGTACAGTGTGTAATATCAGATCATTTTTGCAGAAGCTACAGTGGCCTTGAAGGACAAGAAGCTAGTTGGTTGTTTGTGCCAGTTTGTTCAAATCAATATACGGACAGTGTTGTGGCAGCCATCATATTATTGTTGGAAGCTAATACATGAGAAATATAATATGATAATACATTTTCCTTTCCCACAAAAACCAAACAGAGGGGGCGCCCTTAGCTCAGTTGGTAGGGCGTCCCCCCATGGGCCTCGGCCAGCAGCGGCCCCGGGTTCAATTCCAGCCCGCTGTCATTCTATGCATGTCACTCCCCTCTCTGCCCCATTTCAACTATGTCTCTACACTGTCAATAAAGCATAAAAATGCCAAAAAAAAATCTTAAAAAAAAAAAAAAAACGATTATACCAGGACTGAGAAAAAGAAAAAATGAAGGAGGGGGTGCTCTTCTAAATATATCATTCTGGGTTTCTCTTATATATCTGATTCTTGATTTAATTATATGAAAAGACCAATGTTTTTTTTTAAGTGTGTGCAATGCTATTTACACAGCCTACTAGCACACATACTGTACTACGGATTGGCTGAATTGTACTTTTTTTTTACACAACAGATGCTCCAACAGAATCTTGAGGTCGCGTAGACCTTGAAGAAACATAAAAGTCAAATCTGGCCCATTTTCCTCTATTCCTTTATATCATATCTAGAAACCATTCTGATGCAAACTGCTGCCATATTAGAAGCCTCCTGCCCCCTGCTTTAAAATGCATGACAGATAACAAGACAATACTGTGAGGAACATTATTTAAGACATTCCTGTATAAATCAATGGCAGATTTACAATGTAACGGATTAGAACTCAAATTCTTGTTTTACTGTTTGACCTTGACAGCTCCTTTGCTTTGGAGTAGCGGTGTTAATTCTCCTCATGGCACTCAATACAAAACAGGACACACAGTACACACTTCCTTTCATCTCTCTCTCTCTCTCCCTCTCTCCCTTTCTCTCTCTCTCTCTTGCTCCCTCTCTCTCGCCCCTTCCTTCCCACATACAAACAGTACACACTTCATCTCTCTCTCTCTCTCTCTCTCTCTCTCTCTCTCTCTTTCTCTCTCTCCCCCTCCTTCCCACAGACACACAGTACACACTTCATCTCCCTCCCTCCCCCTCTCTCCCTCTCCCTCTCTCCCTCTCTCTCTCCCTCTCTCTCTCTCCCTCTCTCCCTCCCTCTCTCTCCATGTAAGTCATCACTCTGCTGAAGCAGCACATATTTCAAAATCTATAAGCGTTACATCATCGCGCCCCACAATGTCATAACGTCATGTCACAAGGCTCTGCTGAAATATTGAAATCCAAGGGCACGAGTCTGACACGTGTGTGTGTGTGTGTGTGTGTGTGTGTGTGTGTGAGTGTGTGTGTGTGTGTGTGTGTGTGTGTGTGTGTGTGTGTGTGTGTGTGTGCGTGTGTGCGTGTGTGTGTGCATAACCAGCAACAACACACTTAGGTATTGGGATGCCAGAGGATATATATATAGCATTGGATATGGCCCATCTCTTTATAAGAATACACATAGAGTAAATAGTGCAATATTAAATTCAGACTGTATTCTCCATGTCTTTTTTTACAAAACAAGGTTTCACAAAATGGCAAAAAATAAAGCAATGTGCTTAAAAGTGTCTAACGTGTCACTGATAATGAATGATGTATTATATAGTATTACATAGTTATGATGTATCAAATACATAGTTTGATAATTGCTGCTTGGATATAGTTTAAAAAAAGGTATATACAAATGTGGACATACTGGGGTCAGGATCATGTGTGCATGCTGAAAACCCCCAGATATTAGAGTGAATATCAGTGTTGGCTGAATTAGGACACACATACACGCAGCTAAAATGCCCCTCTGGTGAAATGATGTATTGAAACGTGCCATATGGTTTAGTTAATGGGGGGCTGCTAGGTGGTGTTATTTTACTTTGACCGTAGTTTTAGAGGGGCCGGGGAATAGTTTAGTTGGAGGAAGACCTGGGAAATACTGTAGTCCAACTGTGGCTGCCCCAGGCTTCCTCCCGTTTACCTTTTTTCTTTTGCAGCCCCCTGCTTGAGTTGAGTTGTGGGATTGGTTTCAATAAATTACATTATGGTTTAAATGACGATTCTTGGTTTCATTGTGGTTTATTTAATGTTTACTGGCCGATTAACGAGCCTGGTATGGCCGGCCGTAACACCTACCACCAGCACTCAGTTCAGTTGGACTGATTTTCCAACACAGTCCACAGTAGTACAGTACTAGCCCATAGTATAGTACTCTGAGGAATAAACTCCCGTCAGTTAAACTGTGTTGGGGAGCTCTTAACCTCCTCTCTCTCTTAACAACCACATCAGCAGAACTGAGTCCACATTACAAATGGCGTCACTCTTCATCTGTGTGGTGGTAAGTGGGTGAAAGCGTCGCGACAGATACATTATAGATATGACAGAGTCTGTGCGGTGTGGGGCTTCACTGAGCTGTCTGCAACGCGCTCTGACAGACAAAAATACGTGGCTACACACACACACACACACATACTGGAGATACACACACGCAAACACAGAGCCCCACACACACACACACACACACATGCGCAAACACACACACAGACACACACACACACACATGCGCAAACACACACACACGAACACTCGCACACACACACACAC
>CM047505.1:30643233-30648233 GCA_026122265.1 Ammodytes dubius | reverse complement strand
TTTTTTTTTCATTATGCACTTCAGAATTAAGTCAAACTGTCGAGAATTAAGTGAAATATGTATATATTTTTCTTCTAGATTTTTTTTGGCATTTTCAAGCTTTATTAGATGGTACAGAGTTGAAATGGGAGAGAGAGAGAGAGAGAGAGAGAGAGAGAGAGAGAGAGAGAGAGAGAGAGAGAGAGAGAGGGGGGGGGGGGGGGGGGGTGACATGTAGTAAAGGTCCAAGTTTGAATCTGTCAATATGTCTTTCCAAATGTACCGCACTTTATTCACACAATTGTATTTCAACCCTATTCTCAAAATGTGTGTGCATTAAAAGTGAAAAAAAAATCTCCCTTTCATTTTTTCCTCACCCATGGCCCTTAATACTCCTTTATATACCAAGAGTGTAGCAAACACGATGGCAAAAATGTGCAATTACTTCAATTTCACCACAACAGTAACCCTAATGAGAGTAATCCTTGAACCAGTAGTCGCTGTATCTTTCTGTTGTGACCCCTTTGGCATTGACAGCCCAGCCATCCATGTGTTTTCCCTCTAATTTAAGACACAGCTTGCCATGTGATATTTTCCTAGATTTGCGGGAGAAACAAATAATCAACAACATTTGTGCGAAAACCCTTCTTAGAAACAATATAAGGAAGTGCTGTAAGGGCTGGAGGTAGTGTGGCAGGTAGCTATTTATACGACCAACTTGATCAACATCTGAAGACATAATGACATAGTAGCTGGAAGAAGGGGGCAAGAAGCAAGCCGGCGCACGTCAAATTAAGAAAATAAAACTGCTAGTGCTAGGCGTGCAATAAATAGCTGTGTAACCTCACAAAGACAACCTAGCATTATCACCTGTGTCTTTTCCCCATCTTCACAGTATAAGGTCAATGCTTGTATAGCAATTAAATATGTTTTTTAACCTTGATGTGCGACAGTGAAGGTTGCTTTAGCTAAGTACGTGCGTCACACTCATACACTAACAAACGCTCTCCTTGGGGAAACGTTGCCCCCCCCCCTGTCTACGTAAGCAGTGATACTTGGAGGACAATAAAATAAATATACCCTGCGTTCCAAATCACATACTTTTTCTTTTTTACTACACTACATACTAAAGTACGGAAGAGATTTTGGGCCACAGGAGAGAAAATAATCAGATAAGGATTTTTTTTTTTTTTTTCATAATGTCGAGAAATGTCAAGAATAAAGACGAATACTCCAGAATGCAATTGGAGTTAGTGGGGCATTTATTTATTTTCAGCATACTACAATTGCCCTGCATGTATTGGGACATCCTACATATTTTTCTGGCATACTAAATAGTATGGAGATTGGAATGCAGTGATATTCTTTCAAGGGTCTGACTGAATACTGAACATGTTTGCAATATGGTGTGGTAGACATGTGGGAAAAGTACAGCAACATACTCAAACTTAATCCCACTGTATAGGGGCTGAGGTTACAGTAAAAAAGAAACAGCTATAACAATATCAGCCCTACAGCTGGCTGACACACAGATATTGCACCAATCAAATTGACCAATCCTAACACAATGGCTGTGGAGAATACAGATGCACTAGCAATGCGTTCTTATTGGTTAACACAGTGTTGACCGGATAAGAAGGCAAACAACCAAGGACATACAGTACATACTTGGAATGTTTTTCGTGATATTTCTGTCTTGTTTTTTACTATTTTTAACTTAAATTGCTTGTTTGTTTGGCAGTCACTCCCACTTGCGTTGTATATGTTACTGTACAATGACAATACAGACTCTTATCTTATCTCTTATAGTTAGTTAGTTAGTTAATTCTTTATTGTCTACGGTGTGGAGATTTGTCTTTGGTCTCATATAAAAAACAACAAGCAGGACAACACAACAACAACAACATCAACAAAAGCAACAACAACAACATTTACACACAGACATCTTCAGGGCAAGAAGCAGGGCAGCAGTGGCAGTATACACATCAGCGGGACATGGTGTTCAGTACCCCAATCGCTTTAGGAGTGAAGGAATTTTTTTAAATGTTACAATTTGCCGGATGTATTGACTTTATTGAAGCTATATAAACCTGTGTGGAAAATTATATTATTATTAATGGGAAAAATATGTATCGCTGAAATGGAGGGCGGTCTTACTTGATGGTCAAGGGTAAAAGTCATTCTCAAATTCAAAATAAGTCATGAATGAATGAACACAATCATAAAGACAAATGTTTTGTCTTCTGGGCAACACAATTCATTTGAAAAAAGTATAGGAAATTTAAAAGTAAATACAAAAGAGAAAAAATATATTAAATGCATAAGAGTTAGACATGCTGTTTTTAAAATGGATGTATTTTCTGATTAAAAAGTAGTAAAAGTATTTTATTTATTTAAAATATTTTTTTTATTTTATTTCATTAACTCATTAATTCTCAATAAATGTGTATGTGCATTTAATTGTTTTAATTATTTTTTTAAAGGATTTTTTAATGCCTTTTTGTTTAGTTGATATTTCAAATGTCTTTTTTGTGTTGTAGGCGACAGAAGTAAAGCCACACAAACATGGCAGACAGCTTGCCAGCGCCACACAGACTGAGAAAGACACAATCTGGGATCTCCTCTCTGTTAAGCAACAGTGTCAAGTCCACTGAGCCGCTGTGTTGCCAGATAGACACTGAAAATCAGCAAAAAACCTCAACGCCCACACCAAGTGGGGCGACTTCTCACACACACACACACACACACACACACACACACACACACACACACACACACACACACACACCACACACACACACACACACACACACACACAGACAGACACTCCGTCCGCCTGTCAGGGCCGTATAGTGCCACAACTCTGAGCTCAGCAAATGTTTTGGTCTCCATCTTGCTTTCTGTCATCCACTTCTCTCTCCTCTCTCTCTCTCTCTCTCTCTCTGTGTCTCTGTCTCTCTCTCTGTGTCCCTCTCTCTTTCTCTCTCTCGCCCCTCCCTCCCTCTCTATCCTCTTTCTCCATCGCTCTCTCCCTCTCTCCTTCTCCTTCCCTCTCTTCCTCTCTCTTTCTCCCTCTCCCTCTCTCTCTGTCTGTCTCTCTCTTTCCCCCTCTCCCTCTCTCTTTCTCCATTCTCTCCCTCCCTCTCTCTTTCTCCATCTCTCTCCCTCTCTCTATCTCCTTGCCTCATCTCTCTGTCTCCTTCCTTTTCGCGCTCTATACATCTCCATCCGTGCGCTGTTCACTGTATAAACGCTGTGCCAGCAGTGTACTGTATTTTGCCGGGGAAAAGGCGACATCCTCATTGAGAGAGCAGGGCAGGCGGCGTGTGTGTGTGTGTTGTTGTGTGTGTGTGTGTGTGTTGTGTGTGTGTGTGTGTGTGTGTGTGTGTGTTGTGTGTTGAGAGAGAGTTTGTTGTGTGTGTGTGTGTGTGTGTGTGTGTGTGTGTGTGTGTGTGTGTGTGTGTGTGTGTGTGGTGTGTGTGTGTGTGTGTGTGTGTGTGTGACAAGTACACACTGCAGCAATCACGCTGATCCAGTATAGATGGGATTCATAGCTAAAGCGCCATAATCGGGAAATAATCTATAAAAAAATAATTTAAAATTAAAATATTATCATTTTTGAGGAGAACAAAGTGGTAAGGATAAGCTTGGTAGTATTAGTTTGTGTAAGCCATCAGAACAGGTGGAGTGTGTGTGCCTTGTGTGTGTGTGTCTGCGTGTGTAGGTGTGCTTGCTTGCGTGCGTATGTGTGTCCTTGTGTGTGTGTGTCTGCGTGTGTAGGTGTGCTTGCTTGCGTGCACATGTGTGCCCTTGTGTGTGTGCGTTCATGTCTGTGTGTGTGCATGTGTGTGTGTGTGTGTGTGTGTGTGTGTGTGTGTGTGTGTGTGTGTGTGTGTGTGTGTGTGTGTGTGTGTGTGTGTGTGCTGTGTGTTGTGTGTGTGTGTGTTGCGTGCCTGTGTTATATGTGTTGGAACACAAGCACTATTCACGCTGGCGGGGCAGACAGACAGGCCACGGTTCATTTGAGGTCCAAAGCTGCTCCTTTCCATCACTCCTCTGTTCATTAGCAGCAGCTGTTCCAGTGGGTTTCCCCCTCTGCTGCACAGTGCAACACACATCAATGTCCCACCAACACAAACACACTGACCTATTACCTCCTGTGTTGGGGTCTTTGAAATAGTATAGCTTTGCAATTTACCAATGACTTCATACTGGAAGTAAAATATTAATTTGACAAGTGTACATTTGATATGAAACTAGAACAAAATAATATACAAAAGAGTAAAAAGAAAGATAATATAATAATAATAATAATAAATAATAATAATAATAATAATAATAATAATAATAATAATAATAATAATAATAATAATAATAATAATAATAATAATAAAAATTTAATAAAATAATAAAATAATAATAATAATAATAATAATGATAATAATTTTTATTTGAGGGCGCCTTTCATAGCACTCAAGGTCACCTATATCAATGTCCTAGCAACATAAAAACACGTTCAGCCTATTACTGGTGTTCTAGTGTTGGGAATGCTACTTTGCAATCTTAGCTTTTCAAACTAGCATTGAGTCTACACTGTAAGAAGTTGAAACTAGAGCAAAGCTATACCCTATAGGCAAGGCAAGGCAAGTGTAGTTATATAGCACACATCAGACACAAGGCCATCAAAGTGCTTTACAGGGGCAAGATTAAAATACAACCAATTGAACCAAAGGGATTTTGACAACAATAATTCTCTAGATTCACTGACTCCATCTTTAAAGAATACTTCACCCATACGGAACCAGCGTTCTATCATTATAGAATAAATAATATAATGAATGAGGTTTTTCTTCCCTCAGTCTTCCCTCAGCCTTCCCTTGGCCCAGCTGTCCTGTTAATCCTAACCCTTACTGTGATGTCACAGTAAGGAAACTGTAGGGTTAGACAGTGAGACCATAAAACACTGTTTCTGCCTTTTCTCAGGCTAAGATGATCCGATTTAAAAAAATGTTGCACATGTA
>CM047505.1:30633233-30638233 GCA_026122265.1 Ammodytes dubius | reverse complement strand
CGCTATGGCTACGCTCACAGTAATAATCACCACACTGATCTAATTTAACGGCGCATGAGAACTGATGGGTGACACTCGCTGAACCATAATTGGACATTTCATTATTTTGTCATTAATTTTTCTTCGGGGGCTAAACTGTAACTCTTAGATAGAGAGAGAGAGAGAGAGAGAGAGAGAGAGAGAGAGAGAGAGAGAGAGAGAGAGAGAGAGGGAGGGAGGGAGGGAGATAGAGAAAGAGAGAGAGCCACAGGAGAGAGAGAGAGGGGGGAGGGAGAGAGAGACACATATAGACATAGAGCGAGGGAGAGGTTTTTTGAAAAACACAGCAAAAAACTGTATTTGAGTCTCCCAAAGGATAGGATGTTTGATTGATGGATTGATTCATGAAAGCATACACAACTTTAATAAGAAACTGTGTGTGTGCTTGAGTGAGAACGGGATGAATCGGAGCGGAAAACAGTCCAGCGCTGCAGGAACACCAGTGAATATGAAGGAGTGTTTACTTTGCACCAGAGCGGAGGTGACAATGTTGACTGAGCGAACTAGAAGCTTTATATATAAATATGACTGGTTTCTTGAAAAGGTCCAGTTAATGGGCCCCCTTTACTCATGCTTTACTTGATGTGATTGATGTGTTTGCATGTGCTCATTCATACATAAACACACACACATGTATTTGGAGAGATTCTTATACTTATCATTTACATTCACAGAAAAACACAAACGCTACTCTACATGTAAGACTAAGTCTAACATAAACACTAAACACTCAATCAGCAATGCTTAACCTCAAAAACTGGCTACATTAATAGTTGAAGTTGAAGTTAAATGTATATGTGAAGCATATGGGGTTTTTTAGACAGATTAAAGCAAGGCACCAGATGCACATACATAACGATAGAATGTTTGCTTGACCTTTTCGATGTGGCATGCAAAGGTTATAGGGAAAAAACTATGCATTCTACTCAGGTTTTCAAGATAGAATAGGATGTATTTTACTCAAGTGATAAATGAATACTGTGTTTGGTTTGTTATAAATACGTTACTGTGAATACTCTTGAATAGAATCATATCAAATCAAAGTGATAAATACATGCAGACCCTACCTGTGATAGTGACAAATGCATTCCCTTCCTCTCCCAGTAGATGTTTTTTTTTAATCAGAATTCATTCATTACATTTTTTTTTCTTTTTTGTATTGCTCTTTTGCAATGTTAACTCTTGTTTTCCATGCTCAAAAAAGCCCCCTTGAATTGATTTTACTTGAAATGCATTGATAAAGACATAAGCAGACCCTACATGTGATAGTGACGCATGTGTTCCCTTTCTCTCCCAGCAGAGGGTTGATGTATATCTATCTATCTATCTATCTATCTATCTATCTATCTATCTATCTATCTATCTATCTATCTATCTATCTATCCATCCATCATGCTCCCTTGAATTGAATTTAATAGAATTGAAATTCATTGATAAATATACACATATTCAGACCCTACCTGTAATAGTGATGAATGCCTATCTATCTATCTATCTATCTATCTATCTATCTATCTATCTATCTATCTATCTATCTATCCATCATGTCCCCTTGAATTGAATTGAATTGAATTGAATTGAATTTCATTGAATTTCATTGAATTTCATTGAATTTCATTGAATTTCATTGAATTGAATTGAATTGAATTTCATTTCATTTCATTTCATTGATATACACATATTCAGCCCCTACCTGTGATTGTGACGAATGCGTGTCCCTCCTCCCCCAGCAGTGGGTTGACTAGCAGACAGCTGTATGTGCTGTTGGGCTCCAGCAGAACCTTCAGAACGCTGGTCATGGTGAACAGGCCTTCCTCTGTGGCCACGGCTGAGGTGGTGATGTTCTCCGTCAGGTTCCGTCCTCCCCCGTCCTGCCACACCACCTCCGCTTGAGGGTAACCACCGTAGGCCTCGCATGTCAGGGACACCTCCAGGATAAAATATTTTTTTTTAAATAATAATTGATTGGATTTATACAGCACTTTTTTCGCACTCAAAGCGCTTTAAGGCAAGGCAAGGCAAGTGTATTTATATAGCACAATTCAAACACAAGGCCACTCAAAGTGCTTTACAGGGGCAAGATTAAAATACATAAAACACATTAGAAGACATTTGAAAGCGAATGAAAAGAAGTACAACATTTAAATAAAATAAAAAGTACAGGTTAAAATGGAAACAGAAAAGTCTTCAGACTCGATTTAAAAGAACTGAGGGTTGCAGCAGACCTGAAGTTTAACAGGTATCCAGCCATCATTCATTCACACACAGTCATACCAGTGGTGGTAAGCTAAGATAGTAGCCACAGCTGTCCTGGGGCAGACTGACAGAAGCGTGGCTGCCATTCAGCGCCGACGGCCCCTCCGACCACCACCTCAAACATACAGCAGTCATACACATTCACGCCAGGCAAGGTGGGTGAAGTGTCTTTGCCCTAGGACAAATCAACCATGACACAGGGTGGCAGGGTGGGAATCGAACCGCCAACCCTCCGATCATTGGCCGACCCGCTCTACCACCTGAGCCACAGTCGCCCCAAATGTGCAATAATTACAACAGCATGCATTAGCAATCAAATGACTAAGTCCCAGGATCCTTTCAACAATGTAAGATAGAAGAATGCAATGTATAATAGAAACACAATACCTCGTCACCCGGCCGCAGGTTGGATTCTGGCTCCAGGGTCACAACAGGTTTAGAGTAAGGGGCTGTGAAACAAGGTAAGAGGAGACAATCAATAAATCAGTTTTTATTTTAGACTCTTACATAGGTCCAATAGGTAATAATACAAAAAAAGTAAGACAATGCATAACAGAAATATATATATAATATACATATAGCATCTGTTTTTGGTCTGTCTGTGTTTTATAATGGTGTCTTGTAAGCCCTTGTGGGCTGGGCATACTAATGCATGACACAATAATAAAATATTCAAATCAAATCAAAATCATATATAAATAATTTAAAACAATATACAGTGCAATATATCAGTCATTCTAACAAATAAGACAGTGCAATTCAATTGCACATTTAGTTGTGCCATATTTTCAAACCAATGAATGTAGGCCCATCTGTGCTAGACATTCTCAGCAGCCAGTAAGCAGAAGGTAATGACACCTCAAATGGCTGTATTAAAAAAAACAAGTAATGTTTATTCATTGTTTCCCTTAAAAATTGGGTCACATCCGACACAGACACATTACATATGCATATAACTAAACAGAATATGAGGTAGTAGCAACACGTCATTTCACTTTAGAGATAAAGAAAATAAGGCACCTAGGCATATCTCAAATACGAGGCAAAGTAGTGCAAAGAATTGGCACTTCTAGAGAGACACAACAACGCACTGCATTGTGGGTTGAATGATGCTAGGCTATGCACAGTGTTGCAATCTGATGGCTCTCAAGATTTTCTCAGTTCTCCTCTTTGAGTATAGGCCTGAAATTATCCCTGCATTCCAAATCACATACTTTTTTATTTTTACTACATTACATACTATGAAGTACAGAAGAGTTTTAGGGCCACGGGAGAGAATAAAAAAAATCAGATAAGGAAGATGTTGAGAAATGTCAAGAATAAAAGGTGAATACTCCAAGATGCTATTGTGGTTAGTGGGGCAATTTATGTATTTTCAGCATACTACAATTGAAGTGCATGTATTGGGACATCCAACATCTTTTTTCTGGCATACTAAATAGTAGGGAAGTATGGGGATTGGAACGCAGGGAAGGTTTGGGTTGGTTTGGGTTGTTTAAGGGCGACTAAGGATAAAAAGGAGCAGCAGAAAAAGCGCGTACTGACTTCAGTTAGATTTCTCCACAGCCAGAGAGAGAGAGAGAGAGAGAGAGTTACCCTGGGAAATGTCTGACATGTTTCCCATTAAATTCTTAATTATATTTAGGGAGCTTAGCATAACACAGCGCTTATAAGATCCCGCCAAACACAGACAGCATCTGTGGCACATCCTGCTGCATCATTTCTAGTACACTCTTATACTGAACTCTCTAGAGGGGGACCAGGGCACTGAGTGTGTCCCAAAAGGAAATACATTGCGTGCCTGGGAGAGAAACTGGCAAGGTTTTGAGATTTGAGGGGCGATTCAATACGCCTTAATTTGCCATTTCAAATATCTTCACTGATCCATGCAAATGATAGTTCCCAATACTGTGTGGTGTGTGTGTGTGTGTGTGTGTGTGTGTGTGTGTGTGTGTGGTGTGTGTGTGTGTGTGTGTGTGTGTGGTGTGTGTGTGTGTGGTGTGTGAGTGATGGTGAGTGAGTGAGTGAGTGAGTGAGTGAGTGAGTGAGTGAGTGAGCGAGTGAGTGAGTGAGTGAGTGAGTGAGTGAGTGAGTGGGAGTGAGTGAGTGAGTGAGTGAGTGATGAGTGAGTGAGTGAGTGAGTGAGTGAGTGTGTGTGTGTGTGTGTGTAAGCTAACTCCCTTCTTATTCACCCATGTACCTGTGCACTTATCATGTTACACTGGTCGATTGCTGTCTGTGTTCTCGTTTCTATAAATTGTATTCTAGAGAATGTCCAATGAATTATTTATTTAAGGTGGCTTTTTGTCGCTTATCAGACTGCTAATGTAAATAAGAAGTTGTTTTGTGAGGACCAGCCAGTATAGATAAAGGTGAGATAGAAAAACTATCGCCGTGAGAAAGAGCGGTTCGGAGTTGAGGTGAGGAGTGAATCTGGCCCTTGTAGAAATCACGCTTCTCGAAATCCCTTGAGTTAAAGAGTGAGTGTGTAAGTGTGTGTTGTGTGTGTGTGTGTGTGTGTGTGTGTGTGTGTGTGTGTGTGTGTGTGTGTGTGCGTGTGTGCGTGACAGCGGCATATTCCCAGAACCAATCACTGCACGGCAAACAGTGGGGTTGAATCTGAGGTCGACACCATATACGTTTGCCCTATAGCTGCTGTTTAGAAAAGTGGACTCTCTCTCTCTCAATACAAAGATGGATTCACA
>CM047505.1:30625733-30628233 GCA_026122265.1 Ammodytes dubius | reverse complement strand
TAAAGGGTCCCAGCAGGCTGACGGAGCAGCTCAACAGGGCATCACTACCGTACAGCGCCACCACGGGCTGCTCTGGGACATGCACCTCCATCACAGCTAGGAGAGGGACAGGGAGAGAGAAGGAGGGACATATTAGGGATGTCAAAAAAGCACTGGTCAATTTTGAAATGTTTTGGGCTAGTTTGCTTCAATAACATGTCTTCATTTGTAGTCTGTTTGACTCAATTATGTACTGTAAAAACTTGGACACTAATATGTTGTAAACAAATAAAGATGTTAACTCTGGCTTCAAGAGGGAAATGGAGATAGAAGGAGGGTTGGTATTAGCTGCCACTCTTCCCACTATGTAATGTTTCAATTCTTTTTTTCTCTTCACCTGCTGTTGTGTATTTGATGTTGTTTGCATTGAATATTGTTTTAAGTAGTTGTTTTTACTGTTGAATTTGTTTTGAACTCGACGTCAGTGCAAATGAGGGTCACCCTCAATTGTTCTCTCGAGGATAAAATAAAAGTTAATTGAAATGAAATGAAAATTAGGGATGTTAAGATGTGGCAGGTGAAAATCAAGCCCCAATCCACTGCAGAGCAAGCATATCTGCAATATTAGTAGAGTAAAAATAATGAGTATTAAATTTGGAATGCAGGTATATATTTTGAAAGCATTGTCAATTTGGAGATATTTGCCTATTTTGCTTCGATAACATGCCAAATGTTACACATGTCTGGAAAAATTGCAACACTTAAATATAATTGTTTTAATGTAAGGCAATCAACTGGCAACGTTTCATAAATGATATCTATAAGTTAGAGGTGTTACCCTATTCACTTTCAGTGTCTGCCAAGAATTCTGTTTGTTAGAAAAACCAGTTAGGCTGCCAGCCAGACAAAGAGAAAAATACACTAAACACACTCCTACGTTCTCTCTCGCCATCATACTGAATCTGCAGCCTTCACTGTTGTCAATCTCGCATGCCAAACATTTGTCTCCTCGCTACAGTCTAAAATAGACAATAAACAGTATTACTAAACACTATTTGGCCCCAGGATTAGCATAACACAAACAGCGTTCACACAGAATCACAGCGCTAAGTCACCCCGCTGTGTTCAAATGTGACAGACTGACACCTACTCAAATATGAATGTCTTTGAAAAAACGAAGAAAAAAAAAATCAATGGAGAATCATTTTTCAAATATATTCCACGACTGCTTCAGAAACATCCAAAGTGTGTTTGTACAGCATGGCAGCAGGGTGTGTGTGTGTGTGTGTGTGTGTGTGTGTGTGTGTGTGTGTGTGTGTGTGTGTGTGTGTGTGTGTGTGTGTGTGTGTGTGGTGTGTGTGTAAGGGGTGGGATATCTGGCGGAATAAGCGCTAGGATTGTGTTTGTGTTCGTATAGGGCTTTGCCTCCCGGTGCTAGAAACTACAACAACACCACCTGCACATAGCTTTAGTTAAATCGCCGCTTTAATCTACACACAACAAACAATATATGTGTGTATTTTATTTTGTGACTACCGCTATAGTTTTGCCGATCCCTTTCTATTCAAAGGCTGTTAGCCGACTTGTCTTTGCATCTGTGCATATGTACACGAAATGTGTGTGTTATTTGTTTGTCTAGACTCGGCTGATAGCAAAGAGTACACTGCATAAGCTTTGTGGATTAGGAGCTATCTCAAGCAACCCAGAGTACATCCATAGCAGAGTGGGTGTGTGTGGTGTGTGTGTTGTGTGTGTGTGTGTGTGTGTGTGTGTGGTTGGTGTGTGTGTGTTTTGTGTGGTTGTATTGTGAGTGAGTGTGTGTGCGTGCATGCGTGCGTGCATGATTGTATGTGAGTCTGTGTGTGTGTGTGCGTGCATGCCTGCGTGTGTATGTGCGTGTGTGTGCGTGGTTGTATGCGAGTCTGCGTGTGTGCGTGCATGCCTGTGTGTGTGAGTACATCCATAGCACATCCATAGTAGTCAGCATTCTCCATTGATCCCTGTCTGCTCTTAACTAACTCTTGACACACACACACGTCACAGGGGTGAAAAAATGCCAGTGGTGCCCCCGAGCAACACTTTTTATACACTCTACTTTATACTCAGTCTCTTTAATTGTTATAATCATAGTGACATTTTAGCCTCCTCATTTTAGCCCCTTGTTGAGCTGTGTCTCTATCAACTGGAAAGTGTTTAAATCACTTTGCTTTTTGCTATGGAGGAGAGATTTGATTGATTCAGAAGGTGCAATGATTTACTTCCCCTGTTTTACAATAAACATGTTTTTGATTTGGGAGGGTTAGTTCATATATGGAGATGGGCATTGGTAATCACACGAAGCCAAGACACACACACACACACACACACAAACACACACACACACACACACACACACACACACACCTCAACAACCTGTTCATATGTAGGAACAGTGTCACCTACAGCAAAACCTCCCAAGTGCAGAGAAGTGTGACTAAACAACTGTTGTCCAAAATAGCCTGTTCTCCATATTAAGTACTCA
>CM047505.1:30613233-30620733 GCA_026122265.1 Ammodytes dubius | reverse complement strand
TCAAAGTATCCCAACGTGCCGGCCCCCGCGATCCCCACCCACCCCCTAAAACTATATCTTTCTTCTATAACATTTTAGCATTTAACTCGTGAGTTCTCTGAGAAAAAAATAAACTCTTTCATAGACAACCTAACACCCCGTGAACATAAACTACATTAAATTAATTATTTGTCGTGTGAACACTGTAAATGAATGAATAAATAAATTCAGTGAATGAATGGGGCTCACTGCGCAGTACGCACCACTGTGCCCTCTCATCCGAAGCGGTGTGTGTGTGTGTGTGGCAGCGCCGCCTGCTTTTTGTAATACAGTAGCAAGCATACATTTATCATGTGGCGATGATTTAAAATCATGTGGCAATAACGAGCCAGACCGTAGGCAGGAAGGGATTGTCATTGAGTGAATATTATGATAATTAATATTCTTCATACTATTTTGAGTTTGATGTGATGAACAATGTCCTGAGATTATGCCAGATGAATTGTCACTACATCAATGAAACTGACTTATTCAGAAAGCTTTGTGAAAAGGTGATATTGTTGCTGAGAATTAACTTTTAAAATGTTTTATTTAGTGTCAGAAGCAGAGCCAGGGACGAGTTGTCTTGTGGATGTCAAAAAACAAGGCTTGCTGAGGATTCCCGAAGGACCCAAAGACTTTACTGAGTGCCTGATCCTTAGCCCACCACCTAGTTTGCCCTATAGGGCACAGTCGTCTGTGACGCTTGTCGTGACTTGTCTCTTCCCACTGTCGCATGCGTTTGTATGACTGCCTTAAGAAAACAGCAATATCATTGAGCAGTGAAAAGAGGGATGCACTTTGTACAACACTGCCCGTGGTGTCTGCTAGTACAAGATTCAAAAGATGCGCATAACACCAAACATGAATCTGATTGGGCGACTGCTCGGAGAGAAGTGTGGAAAATCCCAGATACCGTCCCTGCATATTAGCTGCACCATCTGTTGAGTTGCCAACACATTTGACAATGTCAAGATTCAGCTTCAGTAGCACTTGTTTCAGGAGCTCTACAAAACTTTTCCCTGTTGATGACTCACAGTCCACCACAGCAATCAGCCTTTCATGAATAACATCTGTCACATATCTAAGTATGACGGAACACTGGTCTTTGGAGCTGATATCTTGCGTTGTATCTATTTGGACTGAAAACATGCCAGCCTGTCTCACTTCTTCAGCTATAGTCAGTTTTATCAGTTCGCTGATGGCATCCACAACTTTACTGAATGTGTCTTTTGACAGCAGGGTAACTAAAGCACCCCTGCCTCTTGAACCAGTTTCATGCTGCTTTTTGCTGTTTTCTATGCAAGTTTGTACATGCTGTTGGAGGCTAATGTCATATTTGCTCAAGAGTAAAATCAACTCCAACACATTACCATGATTAACAGCCACATGTTCTAAGCTGTAACCTGCCTCTTCTTTATCTCCCCTGGAGCTAAGGCCACATTTGCCTGTAACTTTGATGACATCCACTATGCGCTCCATCACCTGACGTTTCTTTTTAACTTGCTCCGCATGCAATGACATTTGATTGCCAGTGAACAGGCTTTTCACATCAGCCTTTTGTAAATTGAGAAAGTAAGCATCTGCATCTGTGTGTCTTACTTTTTTCATGTTCCTCTACCCTCTGGTGAATATGCTTCCAGTCCCTCATGCCTCCCTTTATGAAAGGGCCGTCACTCACCGAATTTATAATAATTTATGTTCTTATAATTGTGAATAATCCATTTAAATTGTGAAGCAGCTGTTTTGTTGATGTACGCAAATGGAAAAATAGATGATGGTGTCAATAGAAAGTGCTATACATTGCATTTTATTTATTTATTTGATGATGCCATCATTAGACCTGTATACTGTAAATAGAAGTGAAATCCTTTAGGCTAGGTTAAATGATTGATTGTGACCTGTGAACAACTTTGAACTTAAAATGCATTTCAGATATTGCAGAAAAGGTGCTATACATTGCATTTTATTTCTTAATTATTTTCTATTTTTATTTCATTTAATTTCAAGGTTTAGATATCTAACACTTATTTGCAAAAAATAATATTTTTGGAACATTGTGTTGTAAAGAATGTTAAATGTTATAATAAATCAACATTATAAAGCAACACTTATGGAAATATTTTTTTTAGAAAAAAACACTGAATAACAAGGCTATAGAGAACAGTGTGCTATGCAGACTAAGGTTTTAAATACATACTTTTTATATAGTCAGTCGTGAACTAAAGTGGGCCGGTCTGAGGCATGAAACTCCAGGGCTGAAAATGAGTCCCACTCCGGCCCTGCACACACACACACACACACACACACACACACACACACACACACACACACACACACACACACACACACACACACACACACACACACACACACACACACAACGTCATGCTTTCCCCAGGTGTACAAGGCTGCAGCTGGATTTACCATGTTATTCGCACAGGGCCAGGTGCTGCTACAGCTAAGAATAGGAGATGGGTATGTATGTTCATTGGACCTGTATTCATACTCAAGAGATCATTGGAGGGTGATCCTCATTTACATTGTACACACACCAGTTTACAGAGCCTAGGCTGTGTATTAACACTGGATTATTTTTTCAGCACACACAGGTAGTGGAGGAGACATTCGCTGATTTTGACGAAAAGTGATTTGTCAACAAAAAATATGTAGAATATCCATCATTTGAAAAATTACTCTTGCACTCATATACCAAACCGATCTTTCGTGATTAGTTTTTGAAATGTGGAGTTTATCTGTCCCATAGAGGGATAAGAGGAGAAGATTTTTGCAATGATCAACAGTTTGCCCAAAAACTCACATTCACTGAAGCATGCGGTTAGATCGTGTCTATGTGTATAAATGAAGGATGATCCAAAAAAATAAAAAATAAATCAGCCTTCCGAGTACTGAGTTTTTTTTTTGCTATTTCACACTTTTCTCTCAAGTTCTGGGCACTAAATTGGTTTAATTTGAGTTGCAAACGCACACACACACACACACACACACACACACACAATCACAAACACACAAACACTCACACACCCTTCTGCAGGCCTGAAATGATGGCTTTAGAAAGTTTGATTTCATGTCGGTAAATGGATTTGAATTGTGACCAGTTTGCAAAATCAGTTTTCAAATGACCATAAAGAGTCCAGCAGCGTAATCCACTTCTCTGCTGCTGTCCATCTGTGTCCTCACACACACACACAAACACACACACACACAGACACACACAAAAACACACACACACACACAACACACACACACACACACACACACACACACACACAAAACAAGCTGTATTTCATGACTGTAAGATTGTAGTATCCCCTCAGGCTCACCACATGCATTTTTCGTACGTAAATTCTTGCCACTAATTTGGCGTTGTTATCATGTTAATGCTGCATAATCGGGAATGGTGAGCGAAAATATATGAAAAGTATTTTGCCTATGACTGGTTAGCAACAAGTCTCATCTCATTTGAGTATTATCTTTATGTATGTGTGTGTGTGCGTGTGTGTGTGTGTGTGTGTGTGTGTGTGTGTGTGTGTGTGTGTGTGTGTGTGTGTGTGTGTGTGTGTGTGTGTGTGTGTGTGTGTGGAACAGTGTGTGGAACAGTGTGTGTTTGTGTATGTATGCCAAGGTCCAACATTTGTTTGCTCACTTTTGGGGCTGCAGGATAAGAAAATCTGTATTAATTGAGTAAATAGGATGACGCTTTCTACCATACGTTTGCCTTTATGCAATGCACAATTGGGAGCGAGTGGAAAAAATGTATAATTTTAAAGCATTAAAAAAAGTAATATTTCCAACATTGTTTCTGTTTGTGGCCTATAAGCTTGGATTTAAGCTGTATGCATACTGTTTGTTTTGCACTCTTGATCTATTTAGGTTAATTCTTGCTCATTTTCTATGCATTCATCTCTGTCTTTGTTTAGCATTTTTTTAAACTCTCCTTAACCTACATGCACGGTATCCCTTATTTCAGCACAAACTAAGCCATAAGTCTGAGAAAGCATAAAGCTGCCAGGAACGCAAAAAAACTACAATAATGTCACAGCAGGCGCCTGTAAAACAATTTCAAATCATCACTCAAAATATTACCATATAGTTCAAAGTTGGAAAGAATATTGTTCCACTTTTTTATTTTGGCAGACACAAATACAACTGTGTGTGTAATTGTTTTTTTTTTGCCTTTTTCATTGAAATACTGTGTGGCTGTCAATCACGTAAAATGTATTATTCAGAGTATAATATATAATGTAATAGTTTTTTAGTTTTTTTTCAAAGAAGATTGATGGTGTCCACAGACAGACATGAATGAATGAGCTACTGTGTGGACGCCTGAATCAGCATTTCCCCCACTATGTCTCTGCCTAATATATAAATAAAGTTATGTTCAATAAAATATGCTCAGCGTATTCACCAATGAATAAAACTACTCAGAAGAGGATTTTTCCTAAGTTGTATTAATGTCACAGTGACCCAATAAGCCATGAACACTTTGAGGGATTTTCTCATAACTTTGCAGAAAATGTCGACTCCGATTCGAAGATGAATTGATTCGATTTTGGAGCAAAGAGGTTATTGCGACCTAATACAGTGTAGTGTGAGGTCTCAGTGACATTGTACCATCTTGTAGCTTCTCATGAGCGTTACCTTGCCTACCACCACTGTTGAGGAATATAACTTTCTAGATTCTAGTATTTTTATTTTTTTGGCATTTTCAAGCTTTATTAGATAGTTGAAATGGGGAGACAGAGAGAGAGAAAGGGGGGATGACCTGCAGTAAAGGTCCACGGGTCGGATTCGAAACCCGCGACCACTGCAACGAAGGCCGGAGCCAATATGGTACACGCTCTATCCACTACGCCACCGGAGCACCAGTTTCTGGTATTTCTAGTTAAAAAGCAGAATTAAGAAGATAATCCGAAAACTAACAATATGAAGTATTTAGGAACACATTGATTAACAAAGACTTGAAAAATTGGAATGATTGAATAAAGCACCTGTGAGATATGACAACAACTGTACCACTGTGGTCCTCACTGGCCCCATATGTTGCTCACATTGTATTGTTTTTGTGTATGTGGGTGCATGCATGTGTGCTCACTAACTGTATATGTGTGATATCACTGGATTTTATTTACCAACGGCATTGTCTAAATGGTAAATGGCGGTTATATAGCGCTTTTCCCTGGTTTCTCACAGACTCAAAGCGCTTTACATTGTTTTGTACACATTCACCCAATCACACACGCATTCATACACATATAGCAGCAGCTACCACGCAGGGTGCAAGCTAACTATCGGGAGCAATTCGGGGTTCAATGTCTTGCTCAAGGACACTTCGACATGTGGCGGGTAGGCAGGGGATTGAACCTCCGACCCTGCACTCCAGAGGCGATCTCTGTCTGTCACCCATCAAGCACCACCTTCTATACAAGCTACAAATCCTCCTGTTTGCATCCAACTCAAGTACCATCTCACATCAACTGATATGCTCATACTAGATTTCCAAGCCCGGTCTGAGCTGGGAAAGACAGTTTGTAGCTTCAGTGGCCCTGACTCCTGGAACAACTTACAGCAACAACTTAGAAACAAATACTGTTGATATTTTTAAATACCCCTGGATACAGTTTTACAGCCTAACACTATGGAACACACACCTTCCCACATGCAATCCCATGCAGAAACAGACACCCGGGGCGCCCTTAGCTCAGTTGGTAGGGCGTCCCCCCCCATGGGCCTCGGCCAGCAGCGGGCCCGGGTTCGATTCCAGCCCGCGGTCGTTCTCTGCATGTCACTCCCCTCTCTGCCCCATTTCAACTCTGTCTCTACACTATCAATAAAGCATAAAAATGCAAAAAAAAATATCTTAAAATAAAATAAAAAAGAAACAGGCACCCATTGGCCAGGGCTTCACATTGGTATTCCACAGCAGTTTGCCTCCAGCTCCACTGAAACACACTGTCTGTGGGATTGGACACAAGACACTACAATAGGGACACTCTTACAAAGCTGCTCTCGAGCTCAGAGGTTCCCATCCAGAAAACAGTCACACACACACACACACACACACACACACACACACGCACGCACGTAGCAATAGTACACATGGTGTCAAGGGGCCATATTACAGAAACTTCCTATCTTAAGTCCTAACTTAAGATAGGAGAGTCTAAGATAGGATTTTCTCTGATTTGGTATTACAGAAGCAAATCCTAACTAACTTTAGGAATCCTATCCTATCTTATCACATCCTATCCTAAGTCTATTTAGGAAATCCTAACTGCTAAATCAAACGTCAGTTTGCAGCATTTCTGTCTGTTGCATAGCTCATATCTCAACTGACTCTCAGCCCAGCCTGACAGTATTGTGTAGGCTGACAGCTAACTTTGGGCAGAAAAGGCCTTTGACTTTAAAAAATACAAGTTTGAGCTGTTGGTGACATCTGTGGAGAGGGTGAAGGAAGTTTTGTCTCCAACAATTTTTTTTCTTTTTTTTTTTAAGAGTAGGCCTAATTTCAAGTCATTCAATAGCCTTTCAGTAAATACATTAACTGTGTCTCCATTGACTTGGTTTAAAAAAAGAAAACACAGCTAGTCTGGGTCTAACTGAAAAGTTATGCTGGCTGAAGGGTTATCCTAAAGTTAGGAGACATTTTTTAAGATTCTGGGCAGTTAGGATGCTTCTGTAATACACTTTTCCTATCTTGACTTAAGATAGGAACATTGACTTAGGAACTGTTCATCTGTAATGGCTATTCTCCTAAATCAGGTCCTAACTCTAATTACCATGGTTACCAAACAGTTAAGATAGGAATTGTGAGTTAGGAAGTTTCTGTAATACGGCCCAAGGTCCCAGAACTGCCCGTGAACACACACACACACACACACACACACACACACACACACACACACACACACACACACACACACACACACACACACACACACACACACACACACACACACACACACACACACACACACACACACACACACACACACACACACACACACACACACACACACACACACACACACACACACACACACACACACACACACACACACACACGGCAAGCAGAATTCATGGTTCAAATTAGTAATGACTGCAGCTTTCTGCGAGGATAATTTTCACAATTCACTCACTTCACATGCGGTTCATGAGTTGATTTCCAGCACGTGCACATTTTATCATGCAGCAAAACCATTATGAATCAAAAGGCCTTTGAGCTCAGTAAGCAGTATGTACTTCAACTGCTATTCCAATTCCAATTCAACTCAGGTTACATACTTACTAAAACTACACAAAGATTATCACCCCATAGTCTCTCATTGTAAAGGATATATTGATGGCAGTTCAATAATAGACTGGTAGCACAGACACACTTAGTTAAATACATCAGGAGCACATGTTTAAAGGTATATACAGCCCCGGAAAAAAATTAAGAGACCAGTCCGGAATTTTCTT
>CM047505.1:30513233-30608233 GCA_026122265.1 Ammodytes dubius | reverse complement strand
GCCATTATATACATCCACGTCTTACACGTCCAATGAGGGGTTGCCACATCTCAAGAAAGAAACAAGTAACCAGGCAAAAACAAGCCCACAATGAGTGACCATATCTTCAACAATTGCAAATAGCCTACAGTACATCCATGACATACACATCATATAATAAAGTAATCTCTAAAATTATTGTAATCTCTACAATAATAATAAGGAAATGTTATTGCATCCACTTCATCAACAACGTTACATCTTAACCACATAACTTTTACTACTTAACTTCTGAAATCTTTCATATAAATACTTTTACATTCCTATATCATATATTCATTGTTCAAAGGGAGGAATACTAGGCCTCCTTTGTTTGGATTGTACATATTGTCATATCTTTTTATCACTTGAAAGAAGGTTAATCTAGTAAAATAACAAGAAAGATAACCAGAAACTTAAATGTTATTTAATGCATCGGCAGCAAGCCAACTATCATCTAACTATGTCATTGTCCACATAAACAGCATCTTACACATTTTTTACATATATGTTCGTGCAAATAATAAAAGAGAAAGATTTGTAGGCCAATATTTCTAAGCAACTTTGCCCAAAAAGTTGCTTATAAACAGCAAACATGGCAACGCTGTCTCTGCCTGTGAGAATAGAGAGAGACTATAAGCCAACAGGCAGCGGGTCATTATGTATGCGCTGCGGCGAAACCAATCTTGGTGGAGCCTGTCCTGGATTGTTTTTAAAAAGGATACTCCACTGGACGCAATCAAATTAGCAAAGAACATCAGTGATATGGGGTAATGGCCCTTAAATTGAATTTCTGCACGCGCTAAAGTGTCCCCTCTTTGCAGAATCAATTGCTGTGAAGAGAGGGGGAGAGAGGAGGACAGGACGAGGGCACTCATAGTTAGCAGACCTTTAAAAACAAGTACACCAGAGATGCTAAAGGCGGGAGCATTTTCACGCTCCGTAGCCTTGCCATAATGTGTTGCCTAGTAGCGAGTGCCATAGACCACTAGCCATAGATGCCATCTATCCAATTATGCTAATTAATTTGAATTGTCCTTACAGGTCCAATCGTTGGGAGTGAAAATCGGGTTGGCTTGTGCAATTGTGTGCAATTGTGTTGGGCGCTATGTGTGTGTGTGTGTGTGTGTGTGTGTGTGTGTGTGTGTGTGTGTGTGTGTGTGTGTGTGTGTGTTGTGTGTGTGTGTATAGCTGCAAAGGGCCCAGAACTGGCAACGTATAGCGGGTTGTGCTAACTGAACAGAGTAGTATGACAACAACAAGCAATTAGCCGGACAGCCTCCAGTTAGCGCTGCCACTGGCTGACACTAGCTGTGGTGTGTGTGTGTGTGTGTGTGTGTGTGTGTGTGTGTGTGTGTGTGTGTGTGTGTGTGTGTGTGTGTGTGTGTGTGTGTGTGTGTGTGTGTGTGTGTGTGTGTGTGTGTGTGGGTGTGTGTGTGTGTGAGAGAGAGAGAGAGCCAAGAATGTAACCGTACTCGACAGCACAGTCGTCATTACTGTGTGTATAGGCCGATACATACAGTAGGTAGGTTGACATTTTTATGCATTTTGCAGATACGTCTGTGTGTTATAATGAGTGGGGAGAAATGAATATGAGCTGTTATAAGCAACCGTTGAGGTCATAGGTGAGTGAGTGAGTGAGTGAGTGAGTGAGTGAGGGGAGTGAGTGAGTGAGTGTGTAGCAAAAGTCGAATCTGGAGAACGATTGTTGTCAAAATCACTTTGTCAAAATCGGTGAATATCTCCTCATGATCCAGAGCCTAGGCTGAGTATTAACACCTGTTTTCTTTCAGCGCACACACACACAGTACGGACAGGTATCAGATCATGAGGAGATATTCACTGGTTTTGACGAAAAGTGATTTTGACAGGAAGACATTATTGAGAACTGCTGACTGTAACTTTAAGCACACATGATGAAAACACAACTCAACACACAGACAAGCCTTCTCACGGCTATGTGACACACAACAGCTGTTCCGTGCTGTATGAGTAACACACAGGGAGGTGTGTGTGTGTGTGTGTGTGTGTGTGTGTGTGTGTGTCACAGAGAATGATCCATCATCTGACTATCTGAGTCAGGATACAGGGAGCTACAGAGACAATGTTACTGCATTAGTTTGACAGTGTTGTGCACTAGTCCCTGGGTTTTTATTGCACAAATACTGTTCTGTTGATAGCTGAGGTATGCTGGTAGTGTACTAGGCATGGGCTGAGAACTGGTTACAAGGTATACTACTGCGGTTTAAAAAAGTCAAGCCCTGCGTTCCAATCCCCGTACTTCCCAACTATTTAGTATGCCAGAAAAAGATTAGGATGTTCCAATAAATGCATGTCAATTGTAGTATGCTGAAAATACATAAATGCCCCAGTAACTCCAATAGCATTTTGGAGTATTCGTCTTTATTCTTGACATTTCTTGACATAATGAAAACAAAATGTTCCTTATCTGATTTTTTCTTCTCTCCTGTGGCTCTAAAACTGTTCTGTACTTTAGTATGTAGTGTAGTGAAAAGAAAAAGTATGGGATTTGGAACGCAGGGACAGTTTCAAAACCGCTATTATTTTCCATCATAACTTTCTAAGGTTTAAGCCATTTTATATTTTTGATTTTTGGTTCAGAGTATTGAAAAAAATAACTAACTTTGAAATGATGACTGTTAACAATGCTTGTATGGGAGAAATATATGGACTCAAACAGACAAGGTTTAGTCAAATAAACAGCTAGATGTAAATGTTGGATCTTTTATTTATCCCTTTCATGCATGAATTATGATATCCTTAGTCTGGATTTTTTTCTCAAGTGATTTTATACTTCTTTAGGCATGAAAAGAAAAAATATAACTTTCAATTTTTTTAAACACACATTTTTCAGAGAGTTTTACACATGTCCACTCGGGTGGACTCCATGCGTTTTGACTTCTCAAATTTGCCCTTATTTATTTAACAAAACAGTGAAAACAATGCTATATTATCTGAAAACTATAAAATTATATATATTTTCAATGCCTGTTCACATATATAAACATATTCCAATACTTCAATCTAATGCAAAAGTGTGGAATCATTTTTACAATCAAAATTTTCTATGAAAATAACAGACAACTTTTTCCTTGATTCTCCAATTTCTCTTTTTCAGGTGTAATTCAGTAGTACAGCCTACTGACTTGTACATCACTTCATCAAAGCAATTTTTATATGAAAATTGGCATCATAGCGACACCAACTGTTTTACACATAATGGAATAATCTGGAAAAAATGTTTTTTTTTTTACACAAATACTTCAAGTTGCATTCTAATAACATGAATCAATTGATTTAAAACCAAAAAGTTACAGCAAAGTAAGCTTTTTCAAGCACAACACATCTGCAGTATGTATAATTAGTGGTATTTATTGAAGTCTGTGCATGCATGATGTCCAATTTAGTGGACAGGTGATTAAACATAATTTCCTCCCAATGTAAAATCAATAATTGGAAATTTTAACAACTATATGACTCCTAAGATGTTACTTGATGTTGCCATATTTTTTTTACCTGCCAGGCTCTCCTATTTTCGAAGTATTTACAGGATATTCCTGAGCTGCTCAACTTTTCTGCTCCCTGTCGGCCATCTTGGATTTGACTAATTGTGGCTGCTCTTACAATGGTTGGCCA
The DNA here is from genome assembly GCA_026122265.1 of Ammodytes dubius. NCBI lineage: Eukaryota > Metazoa > Chordata > Actinopteri > Uranoscopiformes > Ammodytidae > Ammodytes > Ammodytes dubius. Next base: position 30,604,558 of record CM047505.1, on the reverse strand, counting down.
CTGGTTGGCAATGCATTGGATGACACACAAGAGTCCACTGTAGTGGCTGATATGCAACTAGGCGATCTACACCCATGCATATTCAAGAAAACAGCATTTGAATAGCTGTCCACTGTAGTGACCACTATGCGTGAAAGGGATGCAAAATAAAAATTATTGATGGTGTTTTGGACGATGGAATTTCTCTGTGTGAACTTTGTGTGTTCCCCAAACTACACTGTGAACATAGTGTTATAGCGTTCAGAGGAAACATTTCAGTGTCGCATTCCTGCTTTCTCTTCAGGCTACACTGTAAAAAAAACAAAGGAATACCATCTTCTGAGATATTTTTATTTACACTCTGTGTCACTGGGACAAGGGCTGGTGTTAAAAATATATGTACTGTCGACCCCTCTTCTGACAAACTCAATTCTCTTCTTTTATTTACCGGGTCTTGAGACGTTATCAAGCCTGAACACACTACTTTTTTTTTTTTTTTTTTTTTTTGATGACACTCTTTTTTGAGTGTGTGAGATATGGATTGTCAGTTGCAACATCAACCACAAAGTGTTATAAATACAAGAGGAGGATTTTCAACACCACATTTTGAGTCATGGCTAGGGAGAAAGAAAGAATAGGCCTCTCTAGCACTATTTATCGAGGGCTTTTTCTTGGCTAAAAGTTATATGCTTACCTGTCTGAAAAAGGTCAGAGCTATTGGGTTTTACAAGTAGTGTTATAAGAATAGTATAAAACCAAAACATTCCCAAATCATAGAGCTGTAAGCCTGTAAAAACATGTGATGTCACAACTGGGCAAACTATAGGGTTAGACAGTGAGACCATAACACACTCCAACACTCTTTCTGCCTTTTCTCAGACTAGGATGAACCGATTTCAAAAATGTTTGCACATTTTAACCTTTATTTATTGAGTCTCCCATTGAGACCAGAGACTCTTTTTCAAGGGAGACCTGTTCCCATTTACACGTTACCATTCATACACCGGTAGCAGGCGGGAATCGAACAGCCAACCCTTCGATCATTGGCCGACCTGCTCTACCACTTGAGCCATAGTTGTGCTAAATTTAAAATATATTTCTACTCCTTGAGGCAGTATGTCTGTAAAAGTAATACATGTTTTTCCTTCAACTCAGCTGGACTGATGAAAGTTTTTACAAGTAGAATTTATGACTTTCCAACTTTTTGGCACATTAGTTTGGGAGTAGTCTCTCTCATTTCAAAGTGTTGTTTTGCTCATGCAGTGAAGGCCTTTGAAGAAGGGAAGCTAATAGGCCACCGTAGGGCGTATATATTGTATAACAGAAAGCTAACAACAGTAACGACAGTGTGGTGACTGTGGCATAATGGTGACACCCACCATGCTTGTTAGTTATTTTTATTTATTTTGTGTGTGTGTTTGTGTTATTCTTGTCCTATTGTTGTTGATCATGGTCATTTCTTATGTTGTTGTCATGGTTGTTATTTGACTCATGTGTGTTATGTTATGTTATGTTGATTGTTTTGTGATGAAGTCTTGTCTGTATGTTTCTATGTAGTAATACAAATAAAATAAAAAATATATAAAATATAAAAAAATATAAAACATATGAAACGTATGAAACATTTATAAAATATATTTTAAAAAATAAAGTAAATTAAATTAAAAAAAAAAAAAAAAAATTGACACTCACCCATAGTGTGTACAGCCAGCATAGCAGACAGCAGGAGGGACAGCATGGTCAAACAGGGTCGACTAGAGAATCCGCAGGGGCAATGTCTTCAGGCAAGGCACTGTGGGTAGAGAAATACACAGACATGTTAGGAGGAAGGAGACTGTGAAAGCACTTTGCAAACTACTGTTTTTAATGGTGCTTTACAAATGAAGTAATTGCGATCATCACACAGAACACAATAGTATGGCAGGATAAAGAGAATGTGTTGACAGGAGGATGGCTATGACTCATGTTGCCTTGGGAAGTCAAATTACTCCGACATCCTAGTATAATAATAACAGTGGAATGCTAGAAAATCACAAGGAAAACGGTGAAAAATAATAATTGACCAGCTTTTGTAGATTGCATACAGATAGACAGGAACACAACAGGTAACAGGGAACAGGGAACATACATATGCATTATTTATTTACGTCAGTGGGCCAGTGAAGAATGCTTCATTTTGAAAATCAGTATAGATAGGCATTTAGTCACATAATCAAATTTTTTATGATGAAATAAATAAGTAATAGTATGTCCCAACCAAGTGTATGCCTACTGCATCCTAACTAGATGTATGGTCAGATGTAGTATGTATAATAGAAACAAAGAAAGAGTATGCTTTTTGGAATGCAGGGTTTATCTGCATTGTCTGGAAGGCAGCATTTTATTTTGTATTTCTTTTCTTCTTAGCTTGGTCTCAGAGGTTGGTGGTGTGTATATAGACAATGAGGGTCAACTACCCATAGGCTATTTGAAAGTATACATTCACTTTTATATGACTTACAAACTCATCTGAAAGTATGTTTGAAGGTGACCTTTTCAGTCTATTGTCTGGTCCAATAATGAATATACAGTAAGACTAAAAGTGTATTTTGTCTTTTCACAAAGGGAGTGGACCTGCGATGATAAATGGGAACTTCCAAAATGGACAGGAAACAGCCAAGTCATTCTCCCTGTGCTCTCCAGAGGGAAAACACACACACACACACACACACACACACACACACACACACACACACACACACACACACACACACACACACACACACACACACACACACACACACCACACACACACACACACACACACACACACACACACACACACACCAGGAGTGAGGACAGGCAGACAAAACCATCCACGCCCTGTCTACTACCACTCTACCATGCATGAGATGTATACCTCTGTCTGTGAGAGGTCACTGTCTGTCTGTCTGTCTGTCTGTCCGTCCGTCCGTCCGTCTGTCCGTCCGTCTGTCTGTCAGTCTGTCTGTCTGTCTAAACTACTTGTACACTGGAGTTGAGCTGATTTCCATTGATATGAAGTTACTGTTTGTTTTCAACACTTGAAAGTTGAAATGCAAATACATTGTATCAGTTAGACAGCGTCCATGTTTGTTTACTAGTCGTCTTCTGGGAGAAAATACAAAGCTTCTATGATAACAACAGAAAATCAATAAGGCCCCTAAATAATAAATAACACTAAACGAAGTCTACATGATGGATTACTCAGCTCTAGAAGGTTTAGAGTTACCAAGGAGATACATACAATCATATGAAAAAGTTTGGGAACCCCTCTCAGCCATTATAATGGCACTGATTTGTTGAACCATGTACAGATACACAATCTGCAGCCAGATGTTCTTGCAGGTCTTTGGAGGTGATCTGTGGGTTGTCTGCAACCATTCTCACAATCCGCCGCATATGCCGCTCTTGTACTTTTCTTGGTCTGCTAGACCTGGGTTTAACTGCAACTGTGCCTGTGTCCTTCCATTCCCTGACAACGTTCCTTACAGTAGAAATTGACAATTGAAACCTTTGGGAAAGCTTCTTGTAGCCTTCCCCTAAACCATGACAATGAATAATCTTTGTTTTTAAGATCTTTTGGGAGCTGTTTTGATGATCCCATTCTGTCTCACTTCAGCAGAGAGTCAAAGAGAAGTGCAACTTGCATTTAGGCACCTAAAATACATTTTCTCATGATTAAACAGACAATTCTATGAGGTTCAAGGCTTAACAACATAATCCAACCAACTTTGCGTTTAAAGTCATCAGTTTTACATGCTGTTACAGGCATTAAAATCAACAAAACCACAAGGGTACCCATATTTTTGCACAGCCAGTTTTTCACATTTTATTTTATTTCATACAACCAAATACTGCTTTTCAAAAAATCTTTGTTTGGAAAACATCCCAGTACTTAGCTGTTCCTGGTAAATTAAAGACATACCACTTTTATATTTTTTTTGTGAAAGCAGAGTCAATTATAATGCCGGCTGAGAGGGGTTCCCAAACTTTTTCATATGATTGTAGTGTGCATAGGTGGATAAGCAGTGTGCTGTGTGTGTGTGTGTGTGTGTGTGTGTGTGTGTGTGTGTGTGTGTGTGTGTGTGTGTGTGTGTGTGTGTGTGTGTGTGTGTGTGTGTGTGTGTGTGTGTGTGTGTGTTTGTGTGTGTTTGTGTGTGTGTGTGTGGAGTGCAACCAAAAAGAGGAAGACAAAAAAACGAGAAATGTATGAGAGGGTGAGATTTTCTATGATTAAACAGACGTTCTCACCATTTTGAATATTATGCAAATGAATCAATTGTTAATCGATTATTAAAATAATCGACAACTATTTTGATAATCGATTAATCGTTGAGTAATTTTTATATAAAAAATTTCCAAATTCTCTGATTTCAGCTTCTCAAATGTGAATATTTTCTGGTTTCTTTAATCCTATTATGACAGTAAACTGAAATATCTGTGTGTTTTGGACATAACAATACATTTGAGGACGTCAACATGGGCATTGGAAAATTGATGAACATTTTTCACCATTTTCTGACATTTTACGGACTAAAACACTAACCGATTAATAATCGATTAATCGAAAAAATAATCGACAGATTAATCGATTATCAAAATAATCGTTAGTTGCAGCCCTACCGTATTATTTGTTTTCCTAATAAAAGAGTACTATCTATCATATAATATCTAGAAATATATAACAGTTGTGTTGATTTTATTCAATTTTTTCGCAGTCTGTTATGTATGTCTATGTTACTGGGAAATGGGTTTTGTTCTTCTGATTTGCTTCAAACTTGAGTTGAGACATACAGCTCTAGAAAAAAATTAAGAGACCACTCCAAATATTCAGTGTCTCTCTCGTTTTACTATTTATAGGCATGTGTTTGAGTAGAATGAACATTTTGGTCTTATAATATAAACTACTGGCAACATTTCTACCAAATTCTAATACATTTGTTGTCATTAAGAGCATTGTTTTAATAAGTGATGTAGAGATGAAGATTTAAGAACAATCCAGACTGGTCTCTTATTTTTTTCCGGAGCTGTATCTTGTGCTTTATAAAAGGATTTGAGCGACAATCTGCCAGCCGTCATAAAGCATCTGGTTTCCTGTCACTAACTGATTTAGCATGACATCATCTTAGCACATCTAAATGAAAGGGCACATGGCGAGGCTTCCTTTTCTTTCAATATATTTAAAAACCCTCTTCCTCCTGTTGAGTTATCCATGCCCTGGGTCCATGTATGTATGTCTGTCTGTCTGTCTGTCTGTCTGTCTGTCTGTCTGTCTGTCTGTCTGTCTGTCTGTCTGTCTGTCTGTCTGTCTGTTAGTCTGTCTGTCTATTTGCCTGCCTGCCTGCCTGCCTGCCTGTTTGTCTGTCTGTTCTCTCAATATTATTTTATTCCTATAAATTGCCACAAAGAAGTGAGAGTGTGTGAGCAGTTGATTAGGAGTGTTATTGTTGAGACACGGTCATCCTCAGATTGTCATGTTACTGCATTTTTTAAACTATTCTGATTGAACTCATAGGAGCAACTACGGCAACCAGGCAACACTCTTTTAACAGGTGTCCATCATTAATAGCGTATTTAAAATCATAGACTGAAGGCTTTTCCAGGTTTCCACTTGTAACCTCATCAGTTGTGTGGAGTTTCCAGACTTTTGCTGTAACTATTGTTGGTGAGTCATGGTCAGACTAGACACTGTTACGTCCAAATATCATTGACATAACATAAGTGAAAATGAATGTCTGCACATATCTACAACAACGACATGTGTATTTGTTTTTATTATCTCTTAAATACAATTTAAATTGTTTTCCTTATGTTCCTAATCTTGATGTATCTGTATGCCCCTGCATTTGTAAATAAGAAACTGTTCTTAATGTTTTATCTGGAAAAATACAAGTTAACTAAAAATAAATTTAAAAAAAAAGCACTTTAAGTTGCCGTGTGTGTGAACTGTGCTATGTAACCAAACTTGCCTTGCCTTGCTGTACAACAACAACTGCAGCAAACTTTTGTTTTGATGTGTTTTGGACCGTCACACGTTGGCAGCTACTCCAGACCAGCCGTGATGTTCTGGTGTGAAGTATATTGTATTATTGCCTCCAGCTGTTGCTCCACCTCATCAGCTTTAACTGAATCATTTTCCATGAGGCCTCCCCCCCCCCCACCCCCCTCCCCTTTATGACTTAAACAGAGGGGATGTGGGCAGGAGAAGTGCAGCATAATCACTAAGTACTTTCCACAACAGCTCAGCAACACACTCACTACTTCGCTCACACTTACTGGACTCTCAGAAAGCTTTAGCCTATTTTTTATTTTTTTATTTCGTTTTTTTTAACCTTTATTTAGGTAAATCCCATTGAGACCGGAGACTCTTTTTGCAAGGGAGACTTGTTCCCATTCACACACATACATTCATACACCGATAGCAGGCTAACTACCATGTTACCACACACACACATATTCATACACAGATAGCAGGCTAACTACCACGTTACCATTCACACACACATTCATACCACCGATAGCAGGCTAACTACCATGTTACCATTCACACACACACATTCATACACCGATAGCAGGCTAACTATCGACATTCTCACGCCTATAGCTCAAAGGGGACGCTTGTACATTGACGCTATCTCAATCTCCTAAAATATTCACCCCCCGTCAGAGGCAGAGAATGAGGGTTATTCACTTCACATACAGCATATGCAAAAATAGGAAGAAATAGTCAAAGAGGAGAAGAATGGACATTATTACACGACACTGATAAATGGTGTGTTCTGATTGGTCAATCACTGCACTGCATTCAACGGCCCGTTATAACTTGATAATGCCCAATGCTATTAAGGATCATTCACTGTATATGGACCTACAGATATTTTTCTGATCTATCACTTCCTGCCATATTAATCAATCCGCTGACAGACGTCTACAAACTGTTAGGCCTACTACCCCTTTAAAAAACAACAGAATACTTTTTCAACATGACTTTGAATGTATCAGGAGAGCAGGGAACTTCAGAGTCATGGTTCATTTCTGAAAAGACTCCAGTCAAGACGACACGCGTACGTTTGGACACAAATTGAAATGGTTACATTTGCTATGGAGTAATTCCAACCGTAGCGTACAATGTGTTGGTACTGTAATGAAAGCATATTATCCATGAGTCACCTACCAACCAAAAACTCTTTCGCTTTATGACTTAAATCATAATTTAGGAGTAAGCGAGTAATACATAATGTACTAGCCAATTGACCCATGCTCATACAAACACTCATATACCAGCATTCCTACTCCTCTAAAGCGTAGACCATTTTATATTATATTATTGATTTTCCTTAACTTAATTGGTAAGTCCCACTAGACGACACGAGACTGGTGTTTAAAGGCAGACACTAGTATCCATCAACAGGTTACTTACATGATCAAGCCATACATGCAACACCATGTACCTAAAGCTTTTCCTACCTTTCATCACAGAGAGCTTAAGCATTATCCACGTACCATGATCAAAGACATTCACACAACAGTTGCATCCTAACTAATACAGTTACATTGCACAGTAAACTTTCATCACGTAGCTAGGAACTATCGACTTTAAAAAGTCTTCTAAAGGACTTGAATTGAGTTCAAATTGCTATTCCTTCAAATTTTAAAAATGACACCGTCAGAGAATGCTGGTGTCAAATCACTCTTTTGAAATAATGAAATGTCTCAGAAATAGTCTGGTAGTAGATGGCTATGTCACGAAATAAAATTGGTGTTTTAATTTAGGGCATCAGAGCTTATCCGATTATATCGAATAAGTTCTGGAAGAATTGATGGGAGCTTATTATATTCGAAAAGACTTCCATGTTAATTTTTTTTTTTTTTTTAATAATTTTTTTTCTTAAATGTTTTGACAAAGATTACTAGTTACCATAATTGCTAATAATTTTATTAGAATTAAAAGTTAGAATAATTGTAAGATAAATAAATCTTCATTTAAGATAATTCATATTTAGTGTCAGCCAATAACATACTTAATTAAGCGGAAAGTCATCATCAAAATAAAGACTGTAAAACCGTTCAGGGTAACATATAGGTATTAACATTCACCTTTACAACTAAAAAGAAAGATTTGTTCAATTTATATCTCTTGAATTTTCCCTAATTTAAATATAATCCCTCGAAAACCAAGCGATATGTCTATGCGAAACATGGGACCACAAGAGCTTTTTTATACAAATGCCAGCTCTGTAAAGGTAAACCCCATCCAGGCTAACAAAGTTTTATCCCACTTTCGCCCACAGAGCTCTATAAAGCATCAAGTAACACAGGATTTCAAGAATGTCCACACAACAAGTTGTCCTAATAAGACATTAATGGCACTATAACATTCACGAAGAATTAAAAAGTATTTGTCTAGCAGTATTAGAATTGACAACACAATGAGTTTATAAAGTTCAGAATCATTTCAAGTGGGTTAACGCACCTTAGAATAATTTAAAAATCACATATTCCAAAAGAAAGAATAATCTTACAATATTATGCAATGAAAACAGTGAGTTACAACTTGCCACTTCAAATGGTGACTAGGGTTGAAAATAATGGAATCATGTGCAAACATGTTCGATTAGCCTTCTAAGGAAATAATAATTAAATATTTTACATATACACTAAATTAAATGTACTATGGATTGTAGAAATTACTTTTTAAAAAATGGATTTTAACAAAATACACACTCAGATATTAATTTCGCTCATCATTAAGTCGCAGTGTATGGACTTAAATGTAAAAAATTATCAAAAATAAGATACGTACTGGAATATTGGAAGAAATGAAACAGTCAGTGAAAGACTTGAAGTTTGACATCCTGACTGACTGCCTTGGATGTATTTCAGTTATTGCTCCGGCAGCTTTTGAGCATGATCACCACCAGTGTATTTCATTCCTGACGCAGCGCTGTAAGGATTATTATAACCGAGGTCAAAAGCAACCAGACACGATTCTGGAAGTATCACAGAACATTAAGTTAAGTCATCGAACCACGGGCAATTTTAGCTTTTGAGAAATCTGCGACAGCCGTTCTGTAACAGTTTGTTCCTTTTCACTGTCTCTTGACGACAAGGTCAATTTTTGAATATAAACACTTTGAAATAATGATTTGATAGACTTTTTGAACTCTGGCATATGGCTAGCATCTTCGCCTAGCTTCTAAAACTATAAGGGAACCGTTCAACCCTTGATTATGGGGACATTTCCAATCTGGGAAAAGCACCGATACCCATGTGGGCCGTGCATTGTGGGATGGTATAAGTCTTTCAAAATCCATATGGCAGCCGTGGTGAGATTTTTTAGTAAGCCATATTTATATTAGGGGTGACTGGTTTTTGCTTCATGGGGAGACATCCATCCCCATAGTTGTCAAGACGAATTAGTGAAATACTTCATCAAAATTAAACATTAGTTTGTTGAACTGAAGAAAGAGGAGCGCCATAACTTTAATTGAGCTTTATGGATCAGACATTGAGTTAAACGTTTTTTGTTATGACTGAAACTTTACAATGTAAATTAAACTGTCTCCAGTCCACTAGATTTTTGAGTTTTGAGACTAATTAAAACGTTTAAGTTTGAAGGAAAACTGTCAACATTTGAGCAAACATGATTTTATATTTTTTTTAACTTTTCATTTTAATTGGTTTTGAGTTTAATACATATGGATTCAAAAAACAAAATTAGGTAGTACGAAATTACGCCAACAAAGTTATGTTATTTTTTTGAGATAATATTATTTCATATTGTAGCTTATTGATAGTTAAGATTGAAATTCTAGAAGGTAAGATACATGCAAAGTAAAAGTATCTATTGTCGTAGTTACCCGGAAGTCTTACAACTATTAACGACTGTTTGATGTTTGAATCAACATTGTGAATGACCTGGATTTGTTTGTTATCAATACGACAGATACTTAGTTGGCACAAATGTTAATTTTGTATGTGGAACTCAAGTTTTATATGGAAGTTACTGTTTCACTACCTATGAATGATAAGTTATCTCAACACAAGATAATTAGTTGTCTCAAATGTCGGCAATTTTCCTTAAAATGGAACAATTTTAATTGACCTCAAAACTTACTATTCACATCATGCAGGGTATGAATCAGACTCATACATTTAATACATATAATACAATAATAGGCAAGAAAATATAGCACACAATTCATATTTTTACATATCTCATAATTAGCAAGTGAGTCAGTGACAAGCCTCGACTGTATATATAATTTTCGGACCAGATAAGTGTATATTAGCTCTTTCTATGCAATGTGTGACAGAAACTCCAACATCCTGCTTTTGTAAAAAATCCACAGCATCCAATTTACTATAACCTTTATCTTCCGGCAGCTTGACATATATGTGCAATAATAAGCAGATGAAATAGCAACACAAACTGCCTAACTGTCACAAACTTACAACCACGCACAACACACACACACACACACACACACACACACACACCACACACACACACACACACACACACACACACACACACACACAACACACACACCACACACACACACACACACACACACAACACACACACACACACACACACACACACACACACACACCACACACACACACACACACACACACACACACACACACACACACACACACACACACACACACGAAGAAAAAGAGTTAGTGGAGCATTCCTTACAAAGTGGAATGACATCACTATCTGTCCACTGTATCGGTAATTATTTCCTATAACAAGTTGTCAGGACGGAAAATATAACATCCTCCTACATCCCCACAGGAAGCTCTACCTGCCAGCAGAGCAAACAGCTGGGCAGTCATGTGATAAGGGCCAGCATGTGGCTAGGAGAATATAGTGGCTCCTTTTTCAACATTAAAGGTGGTTTTGCATTTAAAGGTGCAGTCTGAAATTGGAGAAATGATGGTGTCGTTTTTTTTTGTGCTTATGTGTTGTATTTTTCTTTTTTTAATGTTTTCTTTTTTCTTTCTACCTGCCAGGGACTACAGTGAAAATTAGCCTGTATGGCTAAATCTGGCACATTTACATGTTGAACTTTGGTGCTCATGTCTATTAATGTGCGCTGTCCCTTTTAAATAAAAAAAAATAAAAAAAAAAACGCTTGTCAAAATCACTTTTTGGCAAAATTTGGGAATATCCTCTCATAATCTGTACACTGAAGAAAATCCAGTTTTAATACACAGCCCGGCTATTCAATGCAGCCAGGAGAATAGCGGTTCCTATTAAACATTAAATCTATAGTGTGTAACTTTTTTCATAAAAATGAATGAAGGTTTCATTCAAGAAATCGCCAAACGAGTTGACACAAAGTTGATTAAGCCTTTCAGTGTAGTCTGTGTGTAGACCGAAAGAGAAAGGAGAAAAACACATAAGCCTTTTAAAAAAGCCCTACATACTTAGTTATATGGACTACTGCATTTCTACTCAGTTAATATCTTATTGACCCTCAGATGTTGTGTTGTGACCCCTAATGGGTCTCGGACCTCAGTTGGAAACCTAGCATGTACTGATACACACAGAGAGGCAGACACAATACAATTATAAAACACTAGCCAACATTCTTAAATTATAAATAGGCCTATACTAGTCCATGGGCCCTATACAGTTGTATTGCAGGCTTTATCCTATATAGTATAGGTTCAAATAAATAAAGGCTGAATAGGCTAATACATCAAGTAAATGTTATTGCATGACTGTAACTGTCATGTCCACAGTGAGTTATGGAACTATTACACTAATTAAATTCACTGTGTTGCAGTGTCGACTTTCTGTCAACAGGGGGCGCAGCGCACTTCATTCATACATGGCATGAGCCCAATCTATGAAACCGTACACTGGCACACACACACTCACTGTACAGCTAAGCAGGCGGCCTCTGTCTCACTTTAAAACTATGAAAGGAAGAACAAATACCGTCAATGAAAATCACACACGTGCTGGTAAGAGGCAAGCTATGTGAACCAGTTTTTAGCCCGTTGGGTTTTATCCATGGACCTATTATGGGGCTCCACTGTAATCCCCGCCAGCTGTTGCTCGAGTTGGAAAAATCAAAAGTTCAGTTATCTCCGTCCTTATACCACTGACACACACACATAGGCAACATTATACTCTGTCTGTTAGCTCATGCTCTGCTTTCAAACACACTTTTCTTACCTCTTCTCTTACCATATTAGGAAGGCGAAACTTTAAAAGAAGAAAAAAAGACCCAAGCATCCAGCGGTTTAGTCTCTCGTTTCTCTGCCGTTATTTTGTCTAGAGTAGGCTTCTTTAAATCCGTTCAAGACAGAGCGCTTGTAGGCCTACTTTCCAGTGGTGCTGCAAACGTGAGGAAAAGCTCGCGTGGACGTTGGATAGGCGAGGTCTTTTTTAGGCAGATTTTTTATAAAGGTCTTGTCCCATTGATCTGGAACGGTTCTCCCTTACAGAAATCAAACCACTCCTTTGCTGCTTTGTCCAGCAGTGATGTCATATTCTACAGCGGGTGGGAGGGGAAGCGACCCCCGGTGTTAACCATGTATGAACACACACACTGTTTTCTTACCATAGCCTACACTGTAGCTACTGTATAGGCTACGTTATGTTAAATACAAGTTTGATGCACACTGCCTTTGTATGTGGACAACGGAAATGTCTTTATGTTTTTGATCGGCATAATTAGTGTTGACTTTTCACATGGTCCTCAAACGCATCACTATATATAAACGGACACATCAAGTTTCAATGTTTCTTTATCATTTGTACAACAAGTGGGCCCTACATGAACAGTTGTCCAATTCTAACATATCTCCTCTCCTCCAACAATATAACAAGTAGGCTACAGAGGAACACATACAATCATAACAGACACTAGGCTAGTGCAAAAAGGCTTAGTGCTAAACATTTAACAACATAATACAACAATGTAGAATGCAGAACAGTACATTATAATAGATTATAATGTATTGTAGGGAAGCGCAAGGGAGTCAATTGAGAGATTTTAGGAATTCTGTTTTTTAATAGTACAGCGAAGGACACGCATAACTAAAAGCGCCTTAGCTTTGAACGCTGCACGTAAACGCAACACAGACCACGTGACTAAAAACCAGGAAGCGAATCAGATGTCAACAATGGTGAGTCTGCGGTTCTTCTAACAAAAAACATAAATAAAATAAAAAGCCTACAGATATCGTGACATGTTCTGTATGACATTTACTTTTATCTTATACAATTTGGATTTTGAACAAGCCTTATCATACAAATAAGTCACGTTTAACCGATATTGTTTGGAAGTTGTAAAGCAGCTAACCCGACTGAGCTGTTGCTAACGTAACTGTCAATGGTAAAACCCTAAGAAAAACATAAAAATAAAGCTTTGTATGCTTACTTAGTCTAATACAAACCTTGTGTTAATAGTTTAACCTTTATAAAATGTTACTGCGTTGTCCTGAGCAAATATATTCATTGATTTCTCTTCAAATGAAAGCTATAGTCAAACGATAAATGTATAGCAATCTTCTTTCTTTTGCTTGCTTGTGTTCTTACTTGAAGGTAAATATGTCTTCCGAGTCTAATCCAATAATCTTGTGGTTGGTCTCACGTTTATTTGATATTACTTCGTGGTATTGAACAAATATATGAATTGATTTATCTTCAAATAATGTGTTGAAATCGACCATTTATAGCTATATTATCTTTACTGTCTCGCTCGCTTGTGTTGTTAGGAGTAAAGAAAAACATTGTGTATTTTCTGTACTTACTCTCTTGTACATTTAATTGTATTAGTTGGAGATGTCTTGCGCTGGCCATTTTTAGCTTTTGTCTTTACTTAACTGTCTCGCCTGCTTGTGTTGTTAGGTGGAGATGTCTTGCTCGGAGTGGCAGCTGTCCCTGAAGTTGGTGGACCGACCCAAATCCACCTTCTACTTCCCGGAGATGATGCCCGGGGACGTGGCTCCCGGCGGGTACAGAGTCGCGGCTTTGAAGCAACTGGTCGCGGTTCAACTGTCTGACGCCATACCAGACCCCGAGCTTATAGGTTTGAATCTTTATTATACTATCTATGGTTTGAATTGATACTCAAGACATGTTATTAGTTGGAAAGACGTATGTAGTGGCTTTTCATGTAGCACTATTTAGAGTGGTAATGGCTAGACGCAACTCTGACCAGATGTCCAGAAAGCTGCCGTATCGTTGGATATGCCAATCCTTTTATTGACTTCAAAAACACTGTTCCAAAGAGTATTGTTCTCCTAAGGCTTTTTCAAGAACTCAAACACTAGCACGAGCACGGTCGAAAAACTGTTTGGCCTTCCCCATCACACAGCTGTTTCTCGTCACAGGTTGCCAGGTAGTTATGGTATCCACCCTCTGCAGACACCAAGGCCACAGCTCCGTACCATGATTTAAATAAACACAATAAAACAAACATAAACAGCAATTTGGCTCCAGCAACTTGTTATATATTATATCAGATCAGATGGATGGATGGATGGATCAATAGATAGATAGTTTGTGGGTTGTTGTAGGTCCTTTACATGTACATAAAAAGGCATTGAATTGGGTAAGGTCAAAATAAGGCAAGGGCAAACGTTTACTTATATAGCACAATTTAGAGTAGACACAAGGTAATTCAAAGTGCTTTACAGGGGCATTAAAAATACATATAAATACAAGCAACATAAAAAGTGACACATTTGAGGCTAAACGGAAACGTCTTCAGCTTGGATTTAAAAGAGCTGAGAGATTCAGCAGACCTCACATAGCCTCACTGGTAGTTTGTTCCAAAACAAGTGTGCATAAAAGCCTATACAATAACAAGCATACTAGACAGAGATGCCTAGTACATACAATAAAGTTAGAACTTCTTAAACGTTCAGGCAAGATATAACTAATGTTCAAATTAAATGTAAAAATGTGTATTAAAATGAATTTTCGAATACAATTAATTTACATTTTTCTTCTCAGAGTTTGTTCACAAAACAAGTGTGCATAAAAGCCTATACAATAACAAGCATACTAGATAGAGATGCCTAGTACATAAAATAAAGTAGTAAAAAACGTTCAGGCAAGATATAACTATGTAAAAATGTGTATTAAAATGTATTTTTGAATAAAATGTGTGTATATGTTTCTCATCAGAGTTTGTTCACTGTGGTCGTAAACTGAAGGACGACCTGACACTGGACGCATGTGGCATCCAGCCAGGCGCCACTCTGCACATCCTCAAGAAGAACTGGCCCGAACCGGAGACCAACGCAGGTGTGTGTGTGTGTGTGTGTGTGTGTGTGTGTGTGTGTGTGTGTGTGTGTGTGTGTGTGTGTGTGTGTGTGTTGTGTGTGTGTGTGTGTGTGTGTGTGTGTGTGTGTGTGTGTGTGTGTGTGTGTGTGTGTGTGTGTGTGTGTGTGTGTGTGTGTGTGTGTGTGTGTGTGCCTGTCTGTCTGTCTGTCTGTCTCTCTGTCTGTCTCTCTGTCTCTCTGTCTGTCTGTGTGTGTGTGTCTGTCTGTTTTCGGAGAATGACTTGCTACTCTACCATGCATGGAACTTTTATGAGATATATACCTCTGTCTGTGAGAGATTTGGTGTGTGTGTGTGTGTGTGCGTGGTGTGTGTGTGGTGTTGTGTGCGTGTGTGCATGTGTGCGTGTGTGCGTGTGTGCGTGTGTGTGTGTGTGCGTGTGTGCGTGTGTGCGTGTGTGCGTGTGTGCGTGTGTGTCGTGGTGTGTGTGTGTGTGTGTGTGTGTGTGTGTTGTGTGTGTGTGTGTGTGTGTGATAAACTGAGGTGTGTGTGTGTGTGTGTTTACCGATATACTGAGATTCTGAATGTGTGTGTTTTTCTTCTCTAGAGCCTGTGAACAGAGCGACAGCAGCCAAGAGTTCAGAGTGTTTCATGCTGCTCTACACTCACTCAACTCAGCCTACAGAGACTCAGTGAGTAGATCACACACACACGCTGTCACACACACACACACACACACAAACACACACACACACACACACAGCACAGTCCATGATGACGCCCCTCTCCCTTCTCCCTCCAGTGCTCCAAACACTATTAATTATGTCCGCCCACCGCTCCTGTGATTTATTTTCTATAGATTGTTTGAGTCTATTGTACGACAATATCTCAGCCTTCTGTTAAAGCTGAAGGTTTTACTTCACAGTTTATCTTAAAGTTGTCCTGCTTATAAAAAAAACTAATATGAGGACTATAATTGAATTAAAAAACGTTTTGTGAAGTTGTCCCATTTGGTAACTCTCATTTTTAATAGACAAAGTTTGCACAGCAGCTCTATACAAAGGATCTGGACATAACACCTACAATGTCTATAATTATCACCACCAGCAAATGACTTATCCCATCTCATGTGAAGTCAAGAATGCACACTACTCATTTCTGTGGTCAAATGTGTACTGATAACTAAGTGTACTAAGTGCAATAATACAGATTATACTAACTAACAGCCGACATATTGCTCATTTAGTGTTGTTTGAGAGTACATAATCAATTCCAGGCTGTTGATATTCCTGCAACTACAGTGTATCTACAGAAACTAGGGTTGCGTTCCGAATCGCATACTTTCTACTATTTAGTATGGTAGAAAAAAGAATTAGGATGTCCCGATTCTTGTGGACAGATTTAGGATGGTTAGAAGTACCCGGATGTCCTACTTCATCCGGCCAAGATTGTTAGTGTTGAAAACTGCATCCTATTTGGACGATTCTGACCCACAATCCAGTGCGCACGTGAAGTGACGTCACATCGACGAAGTCTCCATATGAAAACAAACAGGGATGCGCCGGATATAAAAGCAAGAGGCAAGATCAAGGCGCAATGTTATGATGAAATAAGAGAGTAAAGTATGTCCCAATTGTAGCATATACTGCATCCTAACTAGATTATTTTTATCGTCGGATGTAGTATGTAGAATAGAAAAAATAAAGAGTATGGGATACGGAACGCAACCTCAGTCAACATAACTAGGTACCTTTTCTCCTTCTGCCGCTGCCGACACATTCACCTGTTTGAGTATCTTCCTGTCTTTCTCGTAGGTTTATAAAATGCTGACGAACAAAGAATCTCTGGATCAGATCATCGTGGCTACACCAGGGCTCAGATCAGACCCGGTCGCCTTAGGTAAGACTTGATCAAATAATATAAATACTGTTATGACTGTCTCTTTATAAACTATACAAAAACGTTCAAATTGTCCCATTTCACCTAACACCCTTTTTTTTTTTTCAATCTGTTTAGGTGTTCTAAAAGACAAAGATCTGTTTGTGCAGTTCACAGACCCAAGCATGCTGGACGTGTGAGTGTGGCTCTACTTTGTTATTTTATAGAATGTAGAATAAATGAGTATAGTGGTTACGGACAAGTGGACGTTTTTTTATTTGTATTTTTAACAATACTTTATTGTAAAAGAAAAAGTAAATAGTATACACAGAACAGTATACAATATATATAAATACCAGGGACATAGCACAGCCAGGGTTTGTGTACATCACTGAAAGATATCAAAGGAAAAAAATAAAGTTTTTCAAAGTCTTTCTGTAATTGGAGTTAGACATTTGTTTCATAAAGGGCGATTGTTCTAAATCATAAATCATAAATCAAATCAGTTTTATTTGTATAGCCCAATATCACAAACAGACATTTGCCTCAGTGGGCTTTACATTCCATACAGTATGACACCCTCTGCCATTACACCCTTAGACCCTTAAAAAACTCCCAGTAAAAAAAAACCTTTATCGGGATTAAAAAAAATTGAGAAATCTTACTGCGGAATTTACATTTACGAAAATTGGAAGTCATTTTTGTGTGTGTGTGTGTGTGTGTGTGTGTGTGTGTGTGTGTGTGTGTGTGTGTGTGTGTGTGTGTGTGTGTGTGTGTGTGTGTGTGTGTGTGTGTGTGTGTGTGTGTGTGTGTGTGTGTTTCCCCCCCCCCCAGCCTGATGAGTTCCCACCCTGCGCTGGTGAATGCCATCATCCTGGTGCTTCACTCGGTGGCCGGCAGCATGCCCGCTCAGGCCTCCGCCGGATCCTCCAGGAACGTCTCTGCCAATTCATACAGCGACATGCCAGGTAACAGGCAACTAGAGCTGGCCCAAATTCTTTCGAATACTCGTTCGGAAAATTAGTATTCGGAGCTTAAATTAGTATTCGGAGCTTCGTTTTTTTTTTGTTTTTTTTTGTTTTTTAACATTTTTTTTGCAAGAAGCTAGTACTGCAATATAATGTCATCAACTGGTAACAGGCAACACACAGCCACTGGGTCTGCCCTGTTTAACATGCCAGGTACCAGGCAACACACAGCCACTGGGTCTGTCCTGTTTAACATGCCAGGTACCAGGCAACACACAGCCACTGGGTCTGCCCTGTTTAACATGCCAGGTAACAGGCAACACACAGCCACTGGGTCTGCCCTGTTTGAGATAGTGTTACACGCTCCCACCTTTCTGCTCCTCCCTCCTCTTGTCTCCTCCATTCTCTCTCTCTATCAGGTAACAACTCAAAAAGGTTCATTTAGTCTAACTTGATAAATTAACTTGTATGTTCATGTAAACAGACTAGTATTCATTTGTTTGTACCTTGAAACATGTCAAGGTACAAACACATGAATACTAGTCTGTTTACATGAACATACAAGTTAATATGCCAGGTAACATGCAACACACAGCCACTGGGTCTGCCCTGTTTGAGATACAGCATACATAGACATTTTGAATATATAGGCTACTAGTTTTTATAGACAATATTTTATTCTTTACTATATACAGTACATCTTCACCTCATCACTTGATATTGTGGAAAGACTTGAGACAGTGGTGGATGATGCCATCTTTATTGACTAGTTTCTGGTCCTTGAAGGCCACCGTAGCTTATGTCAATCATCCCAAAGAGAGGGGTTAGCAAGGGAGCATTGACTTCTACAAACTCACTACTAGTTGCCACTAAATATTCCAATTCTACACACTATACCTTTTTTAATCGTTGTTTGTCGCGCTTTCTCTCTGAATGTAAAAATATTGATTTTGATCTTGCAGGAGGCTTCATGTTCGAGGGAATGTCTGACGATGAGGAGGATTTCCAGTCTGTAAGTCACTCAAATATATCAAATATCATGTACATTATAAACTACTGATTCCAGTGCCCTTAATGTATTTTCTATGTATCTAAATCTATGTATCCTAACAGGGCAGCCCTGTGTCTAACCCTAAATCTGTGTATACTTCCAGGGCAGCCCGGCCGGCCCGTCTAGCAGAGCCTCAGGAATGCGTCCTGTGTCTCTGAGCCACAGTGGAGCCACCGGCCCCCGTCCCATCACTCAGAGTGAACTGGCCACAGCTCTGGCTCTGGCCAGCACGCCCGACAGCAGCGCAGTCACTCCCACTACCTCCAGCAACGTGAGGCTTTGATTTGATTTGATTTGATTTGATTTGATTTGATTTGATTTGATTTGATTTGATTTGATTTGATTTGATTTGATTTGATTTATTTCAGACATATCAAAAAAAGAAAAATTAAAAGCATGAAAATACAATAAAAAAATATGTTCAAATGATTTCACAAAAGAAATAAAAATAAACAAAATAAACAAAAATAAACAAATAACATATTGAATTGATATGCCTGAAAAGGAGGAGGAAGAAGTATAAACTTGGAGTAGGAATAAGTATAAACTTTAGGCTTTATTTATGTGTGGAAAGATATGTATATAGTACAGGCTTATTAGGGTTGTGATCAAATAATCTATACAGCAATATATCTTGCTATTTAAAAATTAAATTATCAAAAAATTTCAAATAACTTCTTCACAAATTGTAAGTCGGTGTTGACATATCATGGTTGTGACACAGGACTTTCAAGATTCGGAATGTAAAATATTCTAAAACTACAACACTTATCAGAGCCTGTCTGACTCTAATGTACTCTGCAGAGGTGAAATTTGACAAGAGGTCCTTCAAAGTGAAAGCTGCCCCTTATTTCGCCTGATTTTATTACATTTTACATAATGAAATATCTGACGGTGTTGACTTACAGTAAAGTGGTCCCACCACTTAGAATCCTTATAAAACATGAATGTGTTGTAGAAAAACAGTTTTTATTGATATGAGAGATTATTTAGTGTTGCTTTTGATGGAAAAAAGCTTTTATTTTTATTTTTAAACATAACAGCAGTTGCATATGGAAGACGGCCTTTTGTCCCGGTTCTCAAGAATCACTGATATACAGCCCCGGACAAAATTAAGAGACCATTCTGGATTTTTCCTAAATTTTCATCTCTTTCTTATTCATACTGTCTTTAACAGGCGGACCCCTCCAGCAGCAGCTCGGCCCCCCCAGCAGGGACCCCCGTCAGCAACGACCTGTTCAGCCAGGCTCTGCAGCAAGCTCTGCAGGCCTCCAACATGTCTGCTCTACAGGTAAGATAAGATAAGATAAGATAAGATAAGATAAGATAAGATAAGATGGTCTTTATTGTCATTGTACAGTCACCTATACAACGAAATTGGGATTGCCAACTGAAAGTGCATTACACACACAGAAAAAAAAGACAAGCAATTTATGTTAAAAACAGTATAAAAAAGGTCAGGCTCCACACGCACTAACTCAACCACACATACACTGTATTTAATATAATATATATGTATAGCTTTATTGCAGACACACGTCCATATAACACATCATAAAGTATAAACAATGATTTATTTATTTACTCCTGTCATCCTCTGTATTAGTATGTCAAGCTACTACCATCAGGTCACTGGTATAAAGTAATTCAGTATTCTGTTGAGCTATTTCTTGATTTCTAAGACAAATATTTGTCACGACAGAGAATAAAGTTTTCAGAATCTGAATCTGAAATATTCAAACAAAGAATGAAAGTTGTTGCCAGTCAGCTGTTTTACCCTGACTGGTATAGAGAATAACATTTAACCAATCAAAAAATGTTTTATAAGATTTATAATACAGAAATGTCAACTTTCTGAAAATGCTGTAATGTGTGTGTTGTGCTCCCAGGGCCGGTGGCAGTCCCAGATGCAGCAGCTGAGGGACATGGGGATCCAGGACGAGGACCTGATGCTGCGGGCGCTGCAGGCCACAGACGGAGACATCCAGGCCTGTCTGGAGCTCATCTTCGCTGGGGGCCGGGACTGTGAGCGCCCTACCCCACGGACGGACACTTCTATTGGGGGGAGAGGAGGGCTTGTCATCCCCCCCATCCCCCATCCCCCCTTCCCTAAACCATTGTATGGAGAGAGAGAGAGAGAGAGAGAAGGGCTTGATGTCATGCTGCCCCAAATAATAAATGGCAACTTCATACATACTGTGTATAGATTTTTGTATTCTTATTAAGTTCATTTAATGGCATTTCAACTCCGCACAGTTCTTCATACCGATGTTACTAGATTAAAGTTTGAAATAAATGTCATCATGCTTATGTCATCAACTCCTGAGTCTGTTATTATTTATTGTTGTTATTGAATAGTGACTCTATTGAACTCAAAAGCAAAAGATGAGTGTTGTCGCCATTTGAGAAATTATGTTGAAAAGTCTCACATTAAGATACACTTGAAATAATTCCATTGTAAAGGGGATTTGTCACTTTATCAGACCGTTTTTATTTATTCTGTTTAATAATAAGTTGCCGTTTTATATGAATGACATTACAATGTGTAAAAATAAATTCCATTGGATGTTCGAAGTTAAAGAAAATATTTAATTTCACTCAAACCTATTTAGAGTGGCCATATTGTATAAACATTGTATACTCGCATGTGTAATGCCCCTGTTTGGTACACTAGATGGCAGTGTGGTAGTTTAATTCTACTTGTGACATACCTTTTTATTTTGACTATACTACACACTAAAGCATGCCATACTACGTCCATACTCCAACATACAATTGGATGTATTTGAACATCCAGGCAGTTTTGGCATACTGCCTTTGACATATATGTATTGGGACATTCTAGTGTGCTTGTTAGAGCATTGATACCATTAGCTGAGCCCTCCACACACACACACACACACCCACACAGAGCCCCCCCCCCCCCCCCCCCCCCCACCACACACAACCACCCCCATTAGCCTTATTACAGAGGGCTACATTTGCTTTGTCTCATTGTGTCCCATCTGGGTATTTCAGGTGGGGGAGCGTATCACCCACTGTTCCCCATCTACAGTAATGGACCCTGCTTAGTTTTTTATCACTGCATCTGTTGAATGTGACGGCTCAATCACTGGATTGGCCTCCCACGAGCAATATCACCCACACATCGCTTTGTGTCCGTCTGGTCCCCCCACATTAACATTTTATTATATGCATACACACCTGCGGGCAATTTGCACCTTCCAAACGAACTCCGAGGGTATTTTGAAAGAATACAGCAGTTTATATTGTGCTACTGAAGGGAACACAGACAATAGTTTCAGTAAAAAATAATAATGGTGAATAAAAGTGACATTGTCTTTCTAGCAAATTAAAAACTAAACAACCATGCCTGCCCAGTATATAAACATATACACACATGTGTACAACACAACACAACACACACACAACACACACACACACACACAACTGCTTCATGCATGGCAAAACATAATAAAGAATAGTCTTGCAATGATTTCCATTTACACTTGTTGTTTTTATGGACTTTTGTCGCCAGTGAGTGGTGCATTCAGTTGTGGCGATGTGTGTGTGTTTTGTGTGTGGTGTGTGTGTGTGTTCGCAGCGTACATATAATAAATTACAGTCTACTTACTGCTTTTACAGATCATAACTGCAGCTTTCAGGCAAATTCAAAACAATTTACTGTGGGAAACCATGTGTAGTTGTCATGGAGACACTCGACTGATAGTGTGTGTGTGTGAGTGTGTGTGCGTGTTGCCTGTGTGTGTGGTGTGTGTGTGTGTGTGTGTGTGGTGTGTGTGTGTTGTGCGTGAGTGTGCGTGTGTGTGTGTGTGCGCCGTGTGTGTTTGTGTGTGTGTGATGTGTGTGTGGTGCATGTGTGTGTGTGTGCATGTTGATGTGTGTGTGCGTGCATGCGTCTGTGTGTGTGTGTGTTTGTGTGAAACGCCATCACTAACACACATATGGTACAGACAAGCTGTTATTACACACCATAGTTGGTCTCTTTTGTTGTGTGAGCTCTGTATCGACTACATGGGATCTCTTAGGACTTTGCTTGATATTAAATCCTCCATAACCATCCCTATGTCCCTTCTGTCAAAATAAAAACTGTAATTACAATACTTTTCGTGTTTGCACCTGTCAACTCGTTACATCTTGCCAGTGTAAGGCCTGGCTTTTCACAATAAAACTCATCCATAGAATAGAGTATACAGCTCTGGAAAAAAATAAGAGACCACTCCAAATGTTCAGTGTCTCTCGTTTGACTATTTATAGACATATGTTTCAGTAGAATGAACATTTTGGTTTTATTCTATAAACTACTGACAACATTTGTACCAAATTCCGATACATTGTTTTTGTCATTAAGAGCATTTTCAATAAGTTACGTAGAGATGAAGATTTAAGAACAATCCAGACTGGTCTCTTAATTTTATCTGGAGCTGTATATAGTGTTTATTTAAGATGACGTTGGCATGGCAGCAAGACTATCTGTGGAAATTTACAACAACAACAGTTTGAATAGCTGTGAAGAGTCACGTTATTATTTGTACTTTTCTCCTTTGTAATGGAGTGAGCAATTGTGGAGAACGCTTGTTGTCAAAATCACTGTTTGTCAAAATCAGTGAATATCTCCTCACGATCCACCACCTGTACATACTGTGTGTGCACAAATGCAGTGTTAATCTACAGCTTAGGCTCCGTAAACTTTTGGTGGGGCCCCTTTGTTGAAATCGCTTTTTGTTATATACCAGTTTACAGAGCCTAGATTGTGTATTAACCCCCCTTTTACAGTACTCAAACAGTACTGACGGGTAAGACCAGGAGGAGATATTCACTGATTTTGACAAAAAAGTGATTAAACAATAGGCATTCTCCAGAATCACTGACTCTACCTTTAATATGTTTAATATTGACACTGATGACACTGTGCGGCTGCATATCTCACATCCCTAAAATCACCTCAGAAAAGGCTCAAACAACTGGAAGTGTGCTCTGTAATGAATCAAGCCTGGAGTTTTGAAACTGGCACAAATCAGGCCCCAATGACCCCCTGTAGGGACCCGGGATCAGGTAATGAGCTAATGAGGTCTTTATACTGTGTTATTATGGGCGATAAGTTGAGCCAACACAAACAGTCAATGCCAGCAGAGCTTTTTGAAACATCCGCTAATCAAGCCTTCACACACACACACACACACACACACACACACACACACACACACACACACACACACACACACACACACTCCGAAAACACACACACCACAACACGCAGGCAGCATGCACCAACACAACACACACACACACACACTCTGTCCATCTCTCCCACACATGCCCGCAACCACATACACACTACCCCCCACCACACACATACACTCTCTCCCTCTCTCTTCTCACACACACACACACACACTCCTCCACACACACACACACCATATGTACACACACACTAACTCCCCCCCCCCCCACAAAACACACACACACAAACAAACAAACCCC
This sequence comes from Ammodytes dubius, assembly GCA_026122265.1. NCBI lineage: Eukaryota > Metazoa > Chordata > Actinopteri > Uranoscopiformes > Ammodytidae > Ammodytes > Ammodytes dubius. Next base: position 30,579,897 of record CM047505.1, on the reverse strand, counting down.
CCCCCCCCCCCACACACACACACACACACACTTTAGAACAATGCCAACACTAGGCTATATTCTCTCCAGGCTGAAATCCCTTGACGTGCCAGGGGACAGAGTTGGTCAAATGCCCTCCATCTCCCCTTTGTCTTTCCTGAGAGGAGGCAACCCATGTGTTATTAACATAGCGAGCTGCTACCTGAGATTGCTTTCTAGCCCGGTGTGTGACTGAGCGGAATATGAAATGAGATTCTGATGGACACAAGAGGCCATTTTATATATTATTTTATCCCCTTGTGGGCACCGTTCATGTCATATCATTCTGTGTGTTGTGTGGTGTGTGGTGTGTGTGTGTGTGTGTGTGTGTGTGTGTGTGTGTGTGTGTGTGTGTGTGTGTGTGTGTGTGTGTGTGTGTGTGTGTGTGTGTGTGTGGTGTGTGTGTGTGTGTGGGGTGTGTGTGTGTGTGTGTGTGTGTGTGTGTGTGTGTGTGTGGTGTGTGTGTGTGTGTGTGTGTGTGTGTGTGTGTGTGTGTTTTTGGGTTCATTCATTCAAATTGATTTCAAGGCTTTTGTACACTGGCACTTCTTTCTGTCCACACAAGCTTGTGTGATGCGTTTCATCCCAGGTGACTTTACCCCCTTGAAGGAGTGTCTCTCTGGGGGAGAAAATCTAGAGTAAATGGACAGGCAAGGATCTCACAGAAATACAATGAGCTTGGATGGAAACTTACCCTGCATTCTAATATACTTCCCTACTATTTAGTACGCCAGAAAAAGATTTAGGTGTCCCAATACATGCACGTCAATTGTAGTATGCTGAAAATACATAACTCAATAGCATTTGGAGTATTTGTCTTTATTCTTGACATTTGACACAATGAAAAAAAAACTTAATTATCTGATTTTTTTTCTGTCCTGTGGCCCTAAAACTCTCCTGTACTTTAGTATGTAGTGTAGTAAAAAAAAAAGTATTCATTTGGAACACATGGTTAGATAGCAACTCCACTATTTGTTTAGTCTGAATTGTTGATTTGATTGAGTTGGGGAGATTAAGGTTAGCCACTAAGGCAGAAACAAGTTTTTCAAATACTACACTTTGAGACGTATTTGTCTATTTTGCTTCCATAAATGTCTTCTTTAAAACTATATAAAGTAGACATGACACAATAGCACAATAATGTGTATTGTTTCCCATATGTTCAAATCATAACAATGTTCACTATTGCAAACAGACAAATGTAGCAGCAAACAGTTTGACTGTCTGGCTGTTCGGTTACAGTAGAAGCCTAACATGAGATGTGTGTGTGCTTTACAGATTCTGTCGACTGTGAAATGACTAAAGAGGCAGCAAGTGTTCAGTGTTTCCTTTCCATCAGCCCTTGTCCTGCTCTTTGCTCTTCCTGAAATGCCTGCTAGATATTTTGGGGCCAAAATGTTCTGCCTATAAAATGTTTTATTTTTTCTCTCACAATGAAAGAGTTGTGAAAAGGTTTTTAGTGTGAGGGCAGAAGGGAATGCAATGGTTACATTTCTTTCAACAGTTCTGAACACTGGACTCTGAGATGTGTCAATGTGTCACTCACATCAAAAAGAAATATTCATCAGAAAGTGTGATGGCAGGGTGGCTCCGGTGGCGTAGTGGATAGAGCGCGTACCATATCGGCTCCGGCCTTCGTTGCAGTGGTCGCGGTTCAAATCCGACCTGTGAGCCTTTACTGCATGTCATCCCCCCCTCTCTCTCTCTCTGTCTCCCCATTTCAACTCTGTCTTATAAAGCTTGAAATGCCAAAAACAATTCTTAAAAAAAAAGAAAGTGTGATGGCCTCTAGTATTTTAGTGACTAATGTAGTCAAAGAAGTAGCAGCACTCCTAAAAAATTGTTGTATCCTGTGTAAAATGCGAGATCATTTTAAACTGTCAAGAAAATAAATTAACATAGTTTACCATGATGTTGTATTGTGTTGTTGTAGCAAAGCATTCATACATTATAGATGTGCTGGTGTGTGTCTATGTCCAAAGGAGCTATGTTAATGTGGCACTAATTTAAGCCGAGTAGAGACAGTTAGAGTCCAGTTGGTACACTTCCAGTGAAATAATAATTCAAACTAATTACTTGCAAAACAGTCTTTTGGCCAGTGCTCAGCAGGTCATCTGAACAAGCATTACAATGTGTCTACAGGCAAGAAAACAGTTCAACAATGTGTTAAAATAAGATCCCACCAATAGCAGAATATAACATTTACTGTATATCCTTTGCTAACTCCTCCGTTATGGAGATTTTACAGAAGCTACGGTGGCCTTCAAGGTCAAAAAGCTTACTAAAGATGGCATCATGCACCACTGCCTCAAGTCTTCCCACAATATCGAGTGATGAGGTGAATATGTCAACCATACAGGTGAAACTCGAAAAATTAGAATATCATGCAAAAGTTCATTTATTTCAGTAATTCAACTTAAAAGGTGAAAATAATATATTATTTTGACTAATTACATGCAAAGTGAGATATCTCAAGCCTGTATTTGTTATGATTTTGATTATTATAGCTAACAGCTTATGAATTGACCCCAAATTCAAAATCTCAGAACATTTGAATATTACATGAAATCAATAAAGAAGGGATTTTAAATACAGAAATGTCAGCCCTATATAAAGTATAATCATCGATATGTACTCAGTTCTTGGTTTGGGCCCCTTTTGCATGAATTCTTGCCTCAATTCCAATTCATTTTCCATGATATTCTAATAATATGAGTATCACCTGTATATATAAAAACAAGTAAGGCGATTAAGTTTGTCCGTTCTATGCTACTGTAGGAACATGGCGGTGCAAAATGGCCATGGTGATAATACACTAATCAAAACATAAGCATATTATATACCATTTCTAGCTGTTCTGAAAAAGATTTCTGGATTTCTTTAAGTTTATACTTCTTCCTACTCCTTTTCAGGCATATCAATTCAATATGTTATTTGTTTATTTTTTTTGTTTATTTTTATTTCTTTTGTGAAATCATTTGAACATATTTTTTTATTGTATTTTCATGCTTTTTTTTTTTTTTTGATATGTCTGAAATAAATTGAATCAAATCAAATCAAAAAAAGCAGCTACTTTGTACTGTGTAAAATGTGTAGGAGCTTCAGGGAGACGCACATCAAGTAAATGCTGCTGGGATCAACAACGGAGTGAAAATAAATATTACAGTGCCGCTGCTGCAAAGTGGATCAATAGGATGACAACAATAAGTGCTGGAGTGCTGGCTTGATAATATAATAGCCTCTGCATGTTGCCCTTGACTCAAACAATGGCCTCTCTTCACTAACGGTCCAAGGGCTTCACCATGGTAACTGTAACCGGCAACGATGAGAATACAGGAAGGGGCTTTTTTTAATTGTGCTGTATAATTGTGTGTTTGTTTCTGTATATACAACAAATAAAAAAATAAAATAAAAAAAAACAAAATAAAAAAATTTAAGAAAATATTTTTGAAACATTCATTGAACTCATAAACCCATTTTTTATTTTATTTTGAACCTTGACGCCTCCATGTCCCCATACAATACATTCAGTATATACATTTGGCCATGAGGGACTGTACAGAGATATGTTATAGTAGTGCATACATACTGTACATACTTACATACATACGTGGCACAAAAAAAAAAAGTACACTAAAGGAAAAAACTCATACATGCCACTTTACTTTACCACAGTAAAGCAATACACACAAAGATACACACGGCACGGGGCACATTGATGGCTGAATGGTTGCTTACACACACACACACACACACACACACACACACACACACACACACACCGCTTTAAGACACTTCTTACGGAGGAGTAGGGCTATTTCAGGGTCTCATACTAGTAACATACAAGTGTGGAGAGTGTGTGTATGCTGATTGCAGCAAATCCCTTCCCTCCCTCTCTCCCCCTTTATTCTCATCTTCCCTTTCTCCTAACCTAAGGCCTCTCTCTCTCTCTCTCTCTCTGTCTGTCTCTCTCTCTCTCTCTCTCTCTCTCTAGGCAGTGCTGCCATCATACGCATGTTCTAACCCTTTATATATATATAATACTCATCATCAGCATCAAGCAGCAACTAAATAAAGAGCCTCCACTGTCAATATTTGATCTCTTAAACAGGGACTATTTTTCCGTAAAGGACAGATCACATATATAGTCTATTTCGTTTGCATTTCTTCTTAGGATATCTTCTCTCATATAGGTCCACTTCCACAACATTCTATTCCTTAATAAAGCTGAAAGGGGTTGCATTAACACATGTACAGACGCCCTCTTAGACATACTTATCTCTACATAGCTCTCCCCACTTACTGCACCAACAATATTAACGTCTGTATACATCCAACTTGCTATTCTTAATACTAAATCAAGTCACTCAGCTGTTTAAACATACACAGCTCTGGAAACAAATTAAGAGACCACTCCAAATATTCAGTGTCTCTCGTTTTACTCTTTACAGGCATATGTTTGAGTAGAATGAACATTTTGAATTAATTCTACAAACTACTGACAACTTTTCTACCAAAATTCCACCCAAAATTATTGTAATTAAGAGCGTTTCCATTAAGTAATGGAGAGATGAAGATTTAAGAAAAATCCAGACTGGTCTCTTAATTTGTTCCGGAGCTGTATATCTATTGGACATTTTGCACCATTACATGTGTCCTAAACTGTAGTTGGAGGGAGGCACACACTCCAATCATTTTAACCCCTTCAATGAATGCAGTTCATAATTGCATAGCACACAACGGAGATATAAGCCAGATAGATAGAAGCCATCAATATATTTCACTTACGGGGGTCACAATTGCTTAGGTCAGAAACTAACTAAAGTGTCAGTCATTTTCAGCTTGGGCCAAATTCACTCTAATTTAAATTTAAATTTTTTTCTTGGACTTGCTCAAAACAAACAGAATTTTGCAACTCATAAGTCCTCATCCGATCAAACAAGCGTTATGCACTCCTATTAGGATCAGTTTACGGTGTGGATGCTGTTGGCAAAATCAGCTTGTTCTCGCAGTATAATTGGTCAGCAATATTAAATGCCCAGATAGTACAGAGGCTGACGTGTCTCTTTCGTATGAGTTGCTAAATTCAAACGTGGCTAATGAGTTATAATGTGGCATCCAAGCAAAAAATGAAAATCAATGGGCTGAATTCTAGTTGTTTTAGTTGAGGGGATAATAATAAGGCTTCAAGCAAAGGCTGTCACCACACTGTACAAAATGACAAGGTTCAGGAAACATTGGTCAAGGCAACTGTCTTCAGTAGATTTAGAGGCCAACTTACACTGTTAAAGATTTTCAGAAAACTGCCAACATTTGAGCCAACTAATTATCTTTTTTAGGGATAACTTATTGGTACAGTATGTAGTGAAAATGTATCTTTCATATTTGGAAAAACGTCAAATGTTGGTGTTCTACGTATTAAGAATTTCAGACAATAACATTTTCTGCAACTGATCATCTGATCATCTGTCCAACAGAACACACAAAACCAAGTCGGTTCAAATGTTGATTCAAACTTTCTGAACAAAAAATTTAAATAAAATAAGTTGGCACAACTTTGAGGAATTCTTTGTATTTAGAACTCAAAACTTGAAGTTACATTCTCTCAACAAAAGCTAATCAGTTGGCTTTAATGTAGGACGTTTTTCTTTAAATATAAGAGTTTTAGGTGACCCAAAACCTACAAAACCTAGTGAAAACCATCGCCTTGAAAATTTGAGTGGTCCTGACTTTCTCATTTTTCCAGTGCAGTTAGTGCCAGCAGCGTAAAAAAAAATAATATCACTAAAATTCAGGAAGTCTGTGCACACATTCATATGCATATACTTATACTGTAGGCCCTAAATGAACATTTTTCACACACACACACACACACACACACACACACACACACACACACACACACACACACACACACACACACACACACACACACACACACACACACACACACACACACACACACACACACACACACACACACACACACACACACACACACACACACACACACACACACACACACACACACACACACACACACACACACATCTGGTAGTAAAGGGAAGATGATAGAGAGATTATACTGCAAAGTGGAGGCATGACAGGTTGAAGGTATTAGGTGTGTATCCAGTTCAAACAGGCTGCGTTGCGATTGCTCCAGGGTCGGGTGGGTTGGTTTGTGTGTGTTTATTGTGTGTGTTTGTGTGTGTGTGTGTGTGTGTGTGTGTGTGTGTGTGTGTGTGTGTGTGTGTGTGTGTGGGGGGGGGGGTTGGTTTGCCAGAATGCGATCGTCTTGACAATCCCGTTGCTTAGGAGACGTTGAGTTCCATTGTCAGGCCACCGAGGCAAACATGCATTCAGCAGAAATTTGTAACAAGAAAAAAAATGTACTTGAAAGCACCACAGGTAAAGAGGCCGGAGTAGGTCCCAAAATACACAATCAATCACATACAATGAGGGCCGTGGGTGTGTGTGTGGGTGTGTGTGTGTGTGTGTGTGTGTGTGTGTGTGTGTGTGTGTGTATGTGTGTGTGTGTGTGTGTGTGGGGAGGAGGGGGGTCACTACGGAGCAACACATCAGTTATAATCACCCCAGAATAAATTACACTCACAAGAACAATCGTCAAAAGCAGAAATTGTTAAAAAATCAGTTGATCTAAGCGGACTGATTTTGACCCATGCATTTTTATAAGGCATTATTAACCAAAACATTTTGTTTACTGACATCACACAGTATCATATTAGTGACTATACATACAATTGCTGATCTGAAAAAAATAAAATAAATGCCTGTGTTTTCTTTATAAAAAAAAAGAAGCTTGGATTAAAGGTGCACTGTGTAACTTTGGGTGTGTGGGAGAAGTGAACATGTTCTAAGACATATTCGCAAAACTGAATAAACCATTTTTTCTCAAGGGAAAATTGGATCCAATGGAATATTGTTTGATGTTATAAAGCTTCCTGAAAAGTAGCTGTTTCACTGTTGTTGTTTACAGTAGCAGGGCCCACAGTTTGGTTGAAAAACATATTCTAGTCTTACATTTGATGTCTCGAAATAATTGACTTTTGATTTATGATACACTTCAATACTAACGATTACATGTACAGTAACTATGTTTTGTCAACTAACTGCAGGCTCTGCAAATGCAAACAAAATCCCCCTGCCCATAAACTACATAGTGCACCTTTAACTCCATTTTAAAAAACATATTCCTAAAAAAAAACAATGATGCAATTGCGTAAGGGAATTGGGAATGTCGAAGGGGAGAGGGGTGGGGGGCAAGTCGATCGATCGTCCGCCCGCAAACCCCCATTGTACCTATTGATCCGAAGATGGGGCGAATGAAATTGATTTTTTTTTTCTGAGGTAGACAATGCAGGCATATTTCATTCTCCCGATGCAAAGCCGTTCTAAGCAGAGGGTCACTCGAAGGCTAATTTGGGCCACTGGGGGACAGGGCTACGGTCTCCAAGCCCTTTAGCCCATTGTAAGTGTGTCAGAAAAGGGCTCGACCCATCCATCATGCTATATACTCCTGCCCTGTCTCAGCAACCGCGGTACTTACACTGTCATTGGTTGTGATACAGCCACTGTGTGATGGATAGCAGACAGTATGCGCTATGACAAGATAGAGAGATCATATAGGCGCGCTTGTTTTTTTTCCAACACAGCTAAAAGGGAACACACACACCATTCACACAAGAGCACGTTTATTATCACTGAACTGAAGCCCATGTGCACAATATTATACACCCCCCAATATGCCTCGTAAAATGTCGCTATTCCCTTTAACACACGGCTTTTACAATCTTCAAGTCCCCATCACAAACAATTACAGTAGCAACAGAGCCTAACCAAATGTAAAAAAAAAAAAAAAAAAAAGGCAAAATTGTTCATACACATTTTTTTTCATGATGCGCACTCTTCTGAAAAAGCTACAACTTTTTTTTTACGATAAACAGGTAACACACCCCAGTGATAAAACGTTACAATGTTGTACCTTTAATATTTTTTTTCTTTCTTTGAGTGTTAAGTGCTAAGGGGGAAAAAAAAAATCAGCTCACAAATCGAGAAATGAAATGTCAATCAGATCAGTCAGTCTGTGATGATGTCATGACGAGGGTGTTGTACTGTACGTGTCATAAATAAAATAAAATAAAAAATAAAAATAATCCACTTCTGCAACATTGAGTCTGAAGAACGTATACAATAGAATGCAGTAGGCCTTTCAAAACAGTTCTGGAATCTGTTTCGGCCAATGAGGTTGAGTTTAGGGGTTCAGCAGTTTATTTTTTTTAAGGGAGCCAACTAGTTCATTTTCCCAAGAGGCCCATCTGGGGAGGAAGTGGGTTGACCCGGTGAGTACTGCAGGGGCCTACAGGTTGACCAAAGGAGGATTCCAGGGGCCTACAGGTTGACCCAGGGATAAATCCAGGGGCCACAGACACACACACACAGACAGAGGCCAGCACTATAGTGTCCTGATGGCCACAGGGTACAGCAGGGACATGTGCTCGGCCCCCTTGATGGGCAGCTTGCGGCTGGAGTAGAAGTGGATGATCTCGGGCACGCTGTCGAACGGGCAGCTGTTCTGACCCAGGATGTACTCGTTCTCCTTCGTACGGGACAGTTTCATGTGCATGAAGCCCTGGCTGCTCCTGGGGGGGGGGGGGGGGGGGGGGGGGGGGGGAGAGGGGAGGGAGAGGACAGAAAACATGTTGTTAGATGCATAATGTAAATAAAGTCTAAAGGCTTTATCATGGATCTATTAGGAAAGCATTTCTGCCAATCCTCCCAGTGGTCATTCATGGTGCACCATGCCACCATGTTAATTTTATGGTTCACTCTAAATTAATTAAATCTGTCGGTTTGTTAAAAAAAACATACATTACTTAATTTGAAAAACATCATCGAAAAATGTATAGAGAAAAGGTTGGGATTAGTATGGTAAAAATAGGTGAACTTCAGGTGGCGCTTCATGCATGTATTGCAATCCAGCCAATAGCAAGTACGGCTAAAAACTCAACCTAAAGCATAAAGTATGTCAGGAGCCGGAAAATAAACATATACAGCCCCGGAAAAAATTAAGAGAACAGTATGGATTTTTCTTAAGTCTTCATCTCTACATAACTTATTAAAAATGCTCTTCATGTCAAAAAGGTATTGGAATTTGGTATAAATGTTGTCAGTAGTTTGTAGAATAACACCGAAACGTTTATTCTACTTAAACATATGCCTCTAAATAGCCAAACGAGAGACACTGAACATTTTGAGTGATCTCTTATTTTTTTTTCCGGAGCTGTATATATAAACTCCTTCCTGCCCTCATTGACAGCTCCTCTCTCTCTCCCCCCCCCCCCCCTCTCTCTCCCCACAGTTTGTGCCAACTCAGTGAGAGCTGGATTACCTCTGATAACTCTGGATGTGCCTATGGGGGAAAGTGACTGAGAGACTAAAAAGCCGTCCGGGGGTTGCTTTAAGGTGCTGGGTTTCACATACAGAGCATAAAGGATCAGTCTAATGAACCCCCTGGATGAATCACTTATAAGCTACAGCCATAAATAGACGGCAAATTAAAAGCTCCCTCGTTCGTATAGGAGCCTTTTCCGATCAATACATTTTAACAGCGTGCCAGTAATCTCCAGGGTTAAAAATAGAAAAAAATACTTTGTTTGGGAGTTAAGTGATGCAACAGTGGGCTTTAGAGCTAAGGAATGGGATACTGTTAATGGTCCCTATACTATATGTCCTTATGTAAATGTACTGTTTTGATAATTTGCCTTTACGGAAATACATTAGCATAATAGCTTTTTTTCAATCAGCGGCTAATGCTCAGGGCAAGTTATGATTGCCGGAGGTCTTGGAATACTATGCACTCACTGGCTGCACTTTAGTCATTATGGACTGTCATCAACATAATGCACATGAGTACTTTGAAGCTAACAAAACTCCCACGTATTCTACTTTATAATAATAATAATAATATATTCAATTTCTATAGCACTTTTCTCACACTCAAAGCGCTTTACATAGGAGCACAACAGTAAACAAACAAAAGGAAAATGTAAAGTTGATGGGGGCTTGGGTTGGTGGGTGATCTACATGATGTGTTATTATAATTTGCTAATCAATGTACTGCTGAAATAAATACTTAAGAAAGGGAATAGAAGGAGGACAACAAAGTTATTTGGTAGATACAAAATACAGAAGAATATTAGGAACAAAAATAAAATCACATCGATAAATAAAAAGTGGAAATTTCAAGAATAAATTCCACTGTTCATGACACCGTAAAGTTGGAAATATATTGAAAAATGTACACTTATACTTCAAAATGATTTGATCAATAACTCATAAGTAAAACATTATTAAAACACAAACAATGTATCGTTTCTATTGGCATAAGGGCAGACAATGGGCTACAACCTCATGTTTGAAACCAGACGTCCTCTAAGCTACACTAATAGCATTGGTAAATTGCACAGGGACCGTCTACAAAGGGCAACACCGAAAGAGACAAATATTCAATACATTCACTCTGATACAGTGCAGTACAGCAATTAGTCTTATAGGCTTATAGAACATCTGCTTTCGGTAAGAATTAGGTTGTAACCCATTTTCTGCCTTACGAACGATTCATCATTTGTGTTTTAATAACATTTAGTGTATGAGTTATTGATCCTGGTAGCAATATGTCGACATCTTTACAACCTCACAGCAGTCTTTAAATGTTGAGTTTACTCTCGACATTTAGACTTTTTTCATCAAAGTGCATAACTAAGTACACACACACACACACACACAACACACACACACACACACACACACACACACACACACACACACACCACACGCATACCACACACACACACACACACATCTCCTAAGTGTTCCCTTTTCTCTCTAAGTCTGTCTGTGTCAAGCAGCCAAACACATCAGGTATAAGCATGGAGCAGCAGAGCCACTGACTCCCGGGCCAGTGACTGTTATCTGCACTAAGCATTCTGCACTCTGTGTCAAAGACTGTGTGGTATATAACACTCTGGTGAGGGCTGTGCACAAGCAGGATTATTGTATACAAGTTAAGCAGAATAAATATTACTTCTCTTTCATCCCCACAGCCATCAAAATACTTCACTCCATTCAATAATCATCATCGTTTGTATTTTTGCACTATTTATATGTCAATGCAACTCTGTCTTGTACAGCCCCGGAAAAAAATAAGAGACCGGTCTGGATTTTCTTCAATCTTCATCTCTACATTACCTATTGAAAATGCTCGTAACGACAAAACAATGTATTGGAATTTGGTAGAAATGTTGTCAGTAGTTTGTATCATAAAATAAAAATGTTCATTCTACTCAAACATACAGTATGCCTATAAAGAGTAAAACGAGAGACACTGAACATTTGGGTGGTCTCTTAATTTTTTCCAGAGCTTATATGTATTTTTTTGTGTCATTTGAGCCTACCCTGTCACTGTGACAAACAATAAAGTTGTTCTTGTCTTATCTGATTTCATAAACAGAACCATGAAGTTATATCCCTACACAGATCAGACATAAGCACACTTGTATGTTTAGACACAGTAACAAACAGGTTGGTTAAGTGTGTTAGGGAGATTTGAAATCCCCACATGCAATGCTCCAATTTCCAATGTACATTTGTCTATATAACTGATATTATAATTCATGAATACTTAGACAGACGTATGAAGATGAAGCCTCTTAAAAGAACACAATACATATTTGTGGGGTCACCGAATGTATCACACAACTGTACTGAATGCATATATTTGTGGATGTGCTCATTATTTGACACACACACACACACACACACACACACACACACACACACACACACACACACACACACTATGTACCAAAGACAGTGCTGTAGGCGCCTTCAAACATAAGACAAATCCATTCCTTACTTATCATCTGGTAATTGCATGTGTAAAGCCTGCCCTGTGGATGTGTTCTCTCCCTGACACACACACACACAGACACACAGACGCACACACGCACGCACACACGCACACACAGGACCGCGGCACATAGATAACACTCAAGTAGATAGAAGAAAAAAAATGCGCTAAGAATGCACAGGGTTCAAATCAGGGACAATCCATACAAAAGAATAAAAATACTTATAATTGGGTGGGCTGCCTCCTTTGAGATTGTGCATTTTTTAAACAAGATGAGACCAAGAATTTTCTTCCATAAGATAAAAAGACATACAGCAATCTATGAAGTTTACCCTACATAGCAGATGATATAGAATATTTCTATATATGAAAATATATGATTTTTTTAAATAAATGTGTTAAAGGCAAGCTGTGGTAGGGAGCTGCAGGCTTGCTGGCTGTGAAGTTAAAGTAAACACAAGTACCATACGCCTCTAGTCTAGACATCAGAGCGTCATTAACTAGTTCACCATGAATTGAGCAGAGAACGACACATTTCAGGGTTCATAAAGAGTCGGAAAAGTTTGAAAATCGCTTGAATTTAAAGTCTCTGGGAACATATTGGGCCGGTTTCACAGACATGGATTATGCCTAGTCTTGGACTAAATGGAATTTGAATGGAGATTGTCCATTGAAAGTACAATTTAGTCCAGAACTAGGCTTAATCCATGTCTGTGAAACCGGCCCATTGTGTCATAAGAACCAGAGCATAGCCCATAGCCTCATCTAAAACCAAATTTTTGTGAAAGTTTATCAAACTTGAAAAGATAATCCCTGCGTTCCAATCCCCATACTTCCATACTATTCAGTATGCCAGAAAACAGATTTAGGTCGTCCCAATACATGCACGTCAATTGTAGTATGCTGCAAATACATAAATGCCCCACTAATCCCACTAGCATTTTGGAGTATTCGTCTTTATTCTTGACATTTCTCGACATAATGAAAAACAAATCTTCCTTATCTGATTTTTCCTCTCTCCTGTGGCCCTAAAACTCTTCTGTACTTTAGTATGTAGTGTAGTAAAAAGAAAAAAGTATGTGAAATTGGAACACAGGGAATATATTTCATTTGGATTGGTACATATGCCCTAACTCTTTTTAGATGCTTTACTATCATGCAATAAAACTCCCCAGATTACATAGTAGAAGGATTTTGGTGGATTTGGGTTTACAGTTACAGGGGCTTTTAAGCTTTGGGTTCCTTGCCAAGTTAGTTTTATTCACTCTTCAAAAAGGCTGTATGAACCTTGAAATAAATCTCTACAAATCCCCCATCCACCAGTATAATAAAACCCCCTTCCTGCAAAGTGCATTTGATGAATGTCCATGCCTCACACTAGTTTGATGGGGTTGGTGACAGCAGCCACACTTAAAAAGACCAACACATCAATAGCCTCAGCCCTCATTTTTCAGATTCCCAACTGATTTCTGAGCCTGTGTTCGGAGGGGGGTTCTTATCAGTATGACTGTGTGTGAATGAATGGAACCTGGATCCCTGTAATATTTTGCATGTTTAATAAGTTGACTTGACAACCCTAACATTTTTTTCTTAACTTTTTTTTCCTAACTTTTTTTCTTCTTATATGTTGTTTTGTATTGTATCTTGTACATCAGTTTGGTCAAGTGATGTTGGTTTTTAAATTTGTCTATATAAATAATTTTGACTTTATATATTACAGACCTGCAGAGACAGAAACCATGGACAACAGTAATACGCAATACGACTGCTCTCAAAATGAATATGGGGCTTTCTTTACAATTTCTTTTTTTTTTAAATAGACAGGCCTTTATAGCGTTATCATATCCCCTTCTGTTTGTGAGCTTAATCTCGCTAGGGAAAGCTCTGCCCTGCCGTCCGGTTTATTGAGGTTTTATGACTTTGATTTGAACCCTGCTGTCTGTAGAGCAGGAACAGCCTGACAGACATCCCAGCTTATCTCCACCGGCTTCAGCATATTGGATTTTTTTTTTTTTTTCTCTGTGAAAAGATGCCCTCTCCGTTTGTTATGAATATATAGCACCGGAAAAAGGCAAAATCGTAAGCCAAACAGATATTAATACCTTGGCTACAGCGCTGACAGTTTAAGCTTTACATGACATCAGATATATCCAGATGCGTATTATTCTTAGGTCTACCTGGGATGAACCCTATTGTAGTGAAGACTGGTGTTGTAAGTGGGGTGATGCCGGGTATAAGAAGTTTAAAGAAACACAATCTGTCATGTATACTCCAATCAATGTGGATTAGATTGAATACAAAAGGAAGATTGAATATTGCTGTTGTGTCATTTATCTTGTCTGGACCAGATATAGGATTTCAAATGTGTTCCACATTTTATTATAACATAAATCCATTGGGTTAGAATTTTTCTCAGTTATCTACTACTGGCACAATTGAACACCTGCAATCATTACAATAAAATCATACCAACCTGACCTCTAAACAAATATTCTGATGTATATATTTGTTTTAGAAAAAAATGTAACCTAATAATTTTGTTTTGTTTTTTTAAAGAAGGGCACTTACGGTAATATGAGAGCTTCTACCCCAATTTATTTGCACTTTTTTGTAATGAAGTAATTCTGATTCTGTGCAACAACTCTCCTGTGAAGTTAGAAACAGGAATCCCACTATATCCTTCGACCCTCGTGAAGGGGTTAAACCATGTATCAAACACCTCAAAAGCATTTCTCTCCCAGGGACATAGAGAGAGAGAGAGTGAATAAATGATGGGTTGAGGTAGCGGGTCAACTGAACAGAATGGAGAGGTTAAAGGAGGGCAAAACAGACACAAAATAGGAATCCCCCCTCTTGAGGCTGGAAGGGTCTCGCGACGTCTGTCTTTATCAATAATTCAACACACAAAAACAACACACACACACACCACACACACACACACACACACTATCCTTCTCATGACTTTATACATTTTCAGCAAACCTCAAACATGGAGGATCTTCACCTTGGGTTTCATCATTTCCAGTAGCGCAGCAGAGAGAGAGAATGGGTTAACGGTTAACCCTGACTGCACTGTTGCATTGTGGGGCACCAGTCATTACCATGAGTCACAGATATACAAGTGAATGTCCACAGACAACAGACACAGACAGACAGACAGACACACACACACACAACACACACACTTAGAGAAACATTGCTCTATAATAAATACCTTTTGCCCACATTTCCCTTACAGCATGTTCCTCACACATTCCAAACCATTTGAAAATTAATTTTACAAATAAGCACCACCACCACGCCCAAGACAAAAAACATATAAAACCAATTCAAAACACAACAAACAAGCATTTTCATTTTATACACAGAACACAGTATTCAACTATTTGAAATGTTAGTATTTACATTAGAGTACCTCCCTCCACTCTAAGACAACTTTAAAAGTAACCAACTCGAATACATCCGTGAACAAACATTTTTACTTATAAGACAGATCAAACAAAGACCAACAGTCCCTTCCATCAGAGGTTTGTCTGTGCTTCCAAACTTTCATTTAAGTGGCTCTTTTTCTATCACTTTGACTTCTGCCCACATCAATGACAACCTTATCAGCTGTGACGGCCGCCCAAGGCTTAAGCAAACTGTGTGTCTGCTTGGGGCCACCAAGGCATCCCTCAATCCCATTCTGCTAAAGCTTGAGGCTGGAGGCTGGTCAGGGAGGGGAGATTATGGCTGATGGTCCAGGCAACACTACACTACAGTTCCTACCAAGTCACAGAGATTAAAAAACTTTTTTATTTTCCAATTGAGTGCAACTTTTCTCTTGTACTGCACCTCAGTATGACAAACAGCCATTAGAAATAATTATGTCCTTCAATGAGTTGCCTTGGTTCTTGAAAACAACAGGTCAGAGACTGTCTAAATAATTGGCATCAGTGGTGTAGTGGATAGAGCGCGTACCATATTGGCTCCGGCCTTCGTTGCAGTGGTCAGGGTTCGAATCCGACCCGTGGACCTTTACTGCAGGGTCATCCACCTTCTCTCTCTGTCACCCCCTTTCAAACTCTTACTATCAAATTAAACTTGAAAGTGCCCCCCAAAAAAAATAAAAAAATAAAAATAAAATAAAGAATGCCAGTGTAGCCGGTTGGCAGCCCAGCAGTTAGCCCAGTGAGTTAGGCTTTTGTCAAACGGTTAGGCAAGAGAAAAGCTAGCGGTCACACAAGCGTAAGCACATGATCAGTCACTGAGACAGGCAGTCAGCTGTGGTAGTGGAGGAGAAGTGGAGCAGTGGAAAAAAGCATTACATTGTTCCTTGTCAAGATACAGTGCTGCTTGAAAGTATGTGAACCCCTTGAGCCTTTTGGAATTTTATTTATTTTAACCATTATAATATTTATTTATTTTATCAATACCAGTATTTGTTGTATGAAATAACAGATGTTTTTTTTTATCAATTCAAACATTTTCTTTCAGAAATCATGTTAAAACAATTAAAAAATTGTTGACAACTTGTGTATGTGCAATAGTTTGTGAACCCTGAGCTGCATTGCTTAAATCGAGCTGTATATAAGCCCCTAGAAAAATAGCCATATGCCGTATTAATAAGGCTAATCAAGTTCTGAGTATTAAAGATTCCTTATCATCTGTAAGGTCATGTATTTTTTTTTCTTCTAAATGTCATATGGTTGAGTCTGCCTCTATAACAGTATAGTATGTACTGTGTGTAAAGGGTATGTGAAAAGAGCATTTGTCAACAAGATATGAGATTAAAAGGTTGATGGCTTTGAGGTACGGGAGTTTGACTAAGGTAAGAGAGGGGGACTGCACATGTATGGCTAGGAATCTGACACTGATGGGGTTGAGATTGGTATTTACAATATGGTATGTCCTACCACTCCAAGCCATTCAATTTCAAAATACAAACAATCTAACCAACTTAAATTGGTGTGCAGAAATCAAGTTTTCAGCCTTGGTGGTGACATTGTACCGTTACTCTTTGCAATAAGGAGGTCAAACTACCGGCTGACACATTCATGTATTTGAATAAAAAAAAAAGTAGAGAGGTTGGAAATAAAACACAATTTCCTCTAGCTTCTTCTCTAAGGTCTATAAATACCTTTTAATCTTTTTTTTTTTTTATACCTGTATTTATAGGTAAATCCATATGATTACCAAGACTCTTTTGCAAGTGGACTGTTTTCTTCCACTTACCATGCAGAACAAATTCCCGATAGCGGTGACTATAACATTAAAGATACAAGAATGTTTGCCCCAAGCAAATACACCATAAAGGACATAAAATGAAAGTATCACTGTTAAATCTGGTCTGTAGTAAAAGCAAAGAGTGGACCCTGGAATGTGATGCATCTATTAGTGTATATTATGCTACTCCATCACCTGGTAGTGAACATCCTTGAACCAAGCCCAGCAAAGACACACGTTTGTATCAAAACAATGGGATGATGTCTGTAGTGCGGTGAAAGTCACCTCTATCAAATGTCAGACCGGAACAAACCAATCAGAATTCACCTCTGGACCAACTGCTGGGCACAGTGGGTGTGTGTGTGTGTGTGTGTGTGTTGTGTGTGTGTGTGTGTGTGTGTGTGTGTGTGTGTGTGTGTGTGTGTGTGTGTGTGTTGTGTGTGTGTGTGTGTGTGTGTGTGGTGTGTGTGTGGTGTGTGTGTGAGTGTGTGTGTGTGTGTGGGGGGGTCAGGGGTTGCTTATGAATGGCACAGGTATAGTGAGTTTTGGGCATATCAGCAGAAATGGGTTGAAATCCACGGGACAGGCAGGGTGTAGGTGGGACAGAGGGGTCAGAGGGGAAACTGATTATCATATTGAAAAAGACCAAGTCAGCAGAAGACAGGGAGACAGGTATACAGAGACCTTTGTGAGCAAGACGTTTCGATTTGTCCACTATGTGTACCCCAACAGTAAGCATTTGTAGCTTAATACATGCATGTGTACAGACAGTAATGCCCATTGCAAATAATAATACAAAAGAATAATCCTTTACACTTAAAGCAACAAGGACATTTCAGTTTTTTGATGATTCTAGTGGCAAAATTGGACAAAATTGGTTCAGAAAGTGAGTGAAAAAAGAGACAGAAGGATGCATCCCATCAGTTGACTTTGTCCTAGTCACATGACATGATAAAGGGAAACCGTGGAGCGAATATAATAATAGTGATAAAGTTCTGTCCTTACTTGAGAGAGAGTGAGTAGTCGTTCTTGCTTGTCTCACTGTTCTGACCAGGTAACTTGCTTCCTTACACAACCTGAGCAGAGACTCTGCGTCTGTTCGGCTGATCGCTCCGTGGTACCAGCTACAGTAAGGACAATAAGACAGACAGGGTTAGAATGGGAATAATTAGCATACAATATAACAATGGCTTAAGTAGGCTATATTGTACTTACCAATGTAATTCTATTTCTAGTCACTCTACACCTCTGTCTAAAATGTTTCTCTTTACCAGCTTGTTGTGTATTTGTACTGTATATTGTGCATACAGGGGACAACATGAGACAGGGTTTATAATGGATACATAGGGTTATGGAGGGGGAGAATGGGAGGAATTGGCATACTATAGAACAATAAGGATATGAAAACAATTATTCAAAAAACTTGCTCTTGTTCATAATTTGATCAAAACTGCCAACCAATCGCATAACGTTGGGGCTTGACGTTATGCTATGCATCGGCTTCCGAGCCACTCCCTCTGTGCGCTGATTGGACCGGCAGAAATCTGGCCGGAGAAAACCTAAGAATATACCGCAGACCCAGACTGACTACTGCAGGGAAAATAACATTTTAGCGGAAGTAGGTAGGCGGGCGGAGCCAGGCTAGAATCACTGACTGCTCCTTAAAAAAACGATGATTCATCTCAATTCGTTGATCCTTCTGATAAACTCTTATTCATGAACAGAAAATGAAAAAAATAAAAATAATTAAATAAAATGCAGTCATCACAAGAAAATGAACAACAATATACCTAAACTAAAAAAAAAAAAAAAAGATAAATTAATAAAATTAAATATCCAACTCACAACTGGCTTTCCAGGGGCATGGTTGGGTCGATGCGTTCCCCTAGCGATGAGCCACAGTGTTCCAGTGATGTCATCTTGGTGTTGACCAGACAGCCGCTGGAATGCCTCTGCAGCGGACGCACTTTACCATCCTTAGTCGGAGACATACGAGACTTTTGGTCCACACCGTCAAACTGAACTGGAATACAAAGGAAAAAGCAACAATTTAAACGTTTTATTCAGACAGACAGACAGACAGACAGACAGACAGACCGACTTCAAGAAAGGATGTATATTTTAATAGAGTGAGACCATTCACAGCTGTGATAATAACATAACACAGGTCTGCATGTAAAAATCTGATGCAATTTAGGTTAAGGCGAGACTGTACAGATGAATAGGTTCTAAACAAGTTACTTATAGATATCATCATGAAACTTTGCCAGTTGATAACTAGCATTAACACAATTGTTTTTGTATTTAATTTTTTCAGAAATGTTTGTCCAACTTCCTAACAACATCTGACTTATTATGTGTACAGTTGTGTCTCTTAAAAAATAGTCGACATATTAATGTCCAATGTTTACTGAACACATTTTGTTTACGTCTTTTTTTGATTTTGAATATCAAAGAATACAGGTGTCCAGGTTAAAAAAAAATATATGATAATGGCCGTTAAAGATGCTTGTATAGGAACATTTATTCTGACGCAAACAGACACGGTTTAGTGAAAGGTCAGTTAAGGTCCCTTAGTATGCTTCACAAGAGGTAGACAGATGAAAAAGTTACGGAATAACCGAGCAATGAGGTGTGTGTGAGAACGGAAATCCAGGTTGAGCTTAAACACACACACACACACACACACACACTAAAACAGTGTCACTCTGTGTAACTCATCCAGCTGAAGGACATGTAGACACAGTGGAGGCATAAATCAATCTGTCTACACTGTGTACACATTCCGGAGGGAGAAAATACAACGCATGCAAACTTCCTCCAATACTACCTCATGTGTCATATGCATACACACACACACACACACACACACACACACACACACACACACACACACACACACACACACACACACACACACACACACACACACACACACACACACACACACACACACACACACACACACACACACACACACACACACACACACACACACACACACACACACACACACACCACACACACACACACACACAACACACACACACACACACACACACACACACACACACCCACGCAAAAGTGTAGCAAGTTAAACATTAATACTGGCTTTTCAAAACTCTCACGGTCAACTGTTGACATGATAATCTCTCTTGGCAACTGCACAGGTACGTGTTTGATGGCTGATGGTGTGTGTGTGTGTTTCTGTGTGTGTGTGTGTGTGTGTGTGTGTGTGTGTGTGTGTGTGTGTGTGTGTATAGTGTGTCTTTCTCTGTGTGTGTATGGCAATGGACGTGACCGTGCTCATTTAAATTGACTGGCGGAGGTCACTGGTAAAATTCACACAGCCAAGCAACACACAGAAAAAAAACATTTGGTAATCATTTGTACAAAGCTAACATGAGCAGAGCAGATAAAGTCGCCAATGACGAATGAAAGTGAATTCTCATTTCTCTCAAAGGTGTTATGAAGGCCAGCAGCATCAAACAGTGGACAGTTAAGGTTGGAGTTGCTGTTGTGTGTGTGTGTGTGTGTGTGTGTGTGTGTGTGTGTGTGTGTGTGTGTGTTTAGCTACGTGTGTGTGTGTGTGTTTTTAGCCTTTTTTCTCGCCACCATCCATCACTATAATTGATGGCAGCACCCTTGGCTTTGGAAAGACCCATTTGGAGCGACTGACACGCTTCCCAGGCAATTACAGCAACACCTATGACGAGCTTTAGCTGGAGATTGTTGGCTGTTTAAGGCTAGACACTGCAGGAAAAACACCTGTCGGTACTGTGTGTGTGTGTGCTGAAAAATATCCCATGTACACAGCCTAGGCTCTGTAAACTGGTAGGTAAACTAATGGTATGTAAACACAGGGGTCCCATCACAGCTATACACATACCCATTTACAGAGCCTAAACTGTTTATTAAAACCAGAATTTTCTTCAGTGCACACTCAAAGCGGACTGTGAGGAGATATTCACTGATTTTGAATTGCTGACTCCACCTTTAATGCTGGATTAAGTCCATTGCCAAAGGATAGCCTCTCTAATGCTAACTAGTGTTTAATCACTGGGTCTGAACAAGGCAGACAGACAGGTCAGACAGACAGACACAGACAGACAGACAGACAGACAGACAGACAGACAGACAGACAGACAGACAGACAGACAGTGTGATCTCCAGACTGTATCAATGGATATGGGTCTGCCTGTCTACACTGTCTAGACTCTGCAATAGGCCTTTAACAGTCAGTCACAGGATTACATTTCACTGTACAGAGTGTGAGCTCGCCAAGTCTTCCTGTAGCAGACTGAGTGGAACGGCTGACGGCTTCAATCAATCAATTTAGACTTCAACAGCAGACAACGCCGAGTAGACAGATTGTGTTCAGCTTGTGGACACGTCTAAGTGGGGATTGATTGGAAAATGCATAGGACCCAAGAAAAAAAAATATTATGCAACTTTTCCAATTCTGAAATCATACCTTATCAATGAAATGTAACAGCTATGGTTACATGTCCATTTTAGATTAATATTGTTTTTATTTATTTTTTCATTTTAGATTAAGAATTTACAGAAGCTACGGTGGCCGAAAAAGAGCCAGAAGCTAGATACTAAAGATGGCATCATCCACCACTGCCTCAAGTCTTCTCCACAATGTCAAGTGATGAGGTGTAACTTGATGTAAATCACATCGCTGTATGTACACATTGTATGCAATAAAAAGCTTAAAAATGAGTTCCACAACTGCCTTTGATTGAACATGTTCTAAACAGAAAGCTTTGTGGAGCCAGGAAAGTGATTTTTCAGGTAAAAGCCGACCCTAACATTACAACTGAAGTTTGCAGACCATTTGCCACCACCATTCTTCACTTGGGAGAAGGTTCTTTTAGTGATTTTCGCCCAAACATGGCGGTTTTGTTTATGACCAAACAGTTCAATTTTGGACAAATCTGACCACACAATAGCCTTCCAGAAGACTTCAGGTATCTCCAGGTAAAATATTCTAAACAGAAAGGCTGTGTGGAGCCAGTTGCTGCAGTTCCATCTCCGACCACCAGGGGCTCACCCCACTCCTACTCTATGTAGATATAAAAGGCTTATTCTAAGGAAATAAAAAAAAACTTTCATTTTCAAGCGATTAAACACTAATTAAAACATAAATACATATGAATATTATATTCCATTTCTACCAAGTCTGTTCTGAAAAAATGCCATTACACACTGTAACTTCAAGTGACATTCCACTGATCAAAAACCCCTATATGTAAACTTTGAAAGCAACAACATATGCGTATAATGGAGTAGGCCGCTATTTTTAAATGGTTGAATGCATAAAAGCATGTTTACTAACTTAAAGATATAAGGTGTATAACTTGTTCAGTATCACTGCCTTTGATAGAAAATGACCACATAGCAAGCTACACGTTTAAAATGATACTGTGCTGCAGTTTCATTTCCGACCACCAGGGGCTCCCCTTCTCCTCCAACTCAACCCCAGCTTGAACTCACTGGCCTTGGGTTCACTCATGTGTTTCCTAAATACAAACTCATGGAAATGATTATTCTAAATGACAACTCTAGCGTTTGTTATCGTGGCCTATGAACTGTTTGTTTGTTATAGGGCTGTACGGCCCAGTCCCAGAAACAAATTGTACCGTAAACGTATAACAAGACTCATGGGTAAATTGTGGCTCTAACCTCAGACCCCTTTAAGACGAGAGACCAATTTGCTTCGTTGGACTACAGACAATTCAAAAGCAATGATAAATGACAGAGGAGATAGTTTGCTCGGTCATTGCAATTGTTTGTAAAGTTTTAGCTTTTAGAAAATAGCTTTTAATCCAGGTTAAGGCCTATAGATTTTATCTTTCCTCGATTAATTAATTTTTTATAGTTTATTGTATAGGAGCAAGAATAAGTTATCGTCTGATATGTAATTGTTCAGATTTACACAATCCTAAAAAAAAAAATTATTATGTATTTTGTGTGTTATTGTTATGGTTTAGGAGTTGCAAACTTGTACATTTTCCCCCTCTCCCAAAAACAAAAAAAGACCAACACCTTCTCATACTGTATACTCAATCGCAAGGTGCTCACATTCTATTCTATAAATCACAAATGATGTTTTTTTTTTTTTTGCAAATATGGTGCAACACATATTTACACACCTTTATCGAAGTTTTCAACCTGATACACATGTGTGACTTATTCCTAGAAGTGTGAATTAGTGGGCGCTCTGGTGGTGTAGTGGATAGAGCGCGTACCATATTGGCTCTGGCCTTCGTTGCAGTGGTCGCGGGTTCAAATCTGACCCGTGGACCTTTACTGCAGGTCATCCCCCCTCTCTCTTTCTATGTCCCCCCATCTCAACTCTGTACTGTATAATAAAGCTTGAAAATGCCAAAAAAATAAGTACAAATTAAATATGGACCGAATTTACCTCCATAATAGATAAAGAGAGAGAGAGAGAGAGAGAGAAAGAGAGAGAGAGAGAGAGAGAGAGAGAGACTGTAAAACTATGCCCCACTGTTGCATATAAGTCCATATGAAAAACATTATCAGTACTTTTTTAAACACTTTTCATTTGAGCAGTCTGTATGTTGACTGCCTAGTAGGAATACGGTCTTTGCCACTAGGATGAACTATACACAATGTATTGCAAGAAATAGTGTTACCATGGAAACTGACCAAGGGAGATGCATGTTTGCTCCGCTCAGCCCTGTCAACGCTGACAGATCACAACATGAAGACGTGAACCCAACTGCTCTCTCTTTCTCCATCTCTCTCTATCTCTCTCTCTCTTTCTCACACACCCCCTATATCTCTATCTCACCCCCTATCTCTCTCTTTCTTTCCCACCCCTCTCTCTCCCTAACTATGTCTCTTTCTCTATATATCTCTCTCTCCATCTCTCTCCCTATCTCTATCTCTCTTTCTCCCACCTCTCTTTCTCTCTCTCCATCTCCCTTCATCTCTATCTCTCTCTCTTTCTCTCTCCCCCCACCTCTCTTTCTCTCTCTCCATCTCTCTCTCACTCCTTCACTTTCAATCTCTCTCTTCCCGTTTCCATCCTAACTCTTTTCCTCTTGGCTGACCTTTTTTTCTGATCTCTTTCAAATCTCGCACTATCCACCACCGTCCCTCTAACTCTCCATGTATTTTTCTCTGTGGTTTTTTGTTAGTCTGTCTGTCAAGGACAGGAAAAGAATAGTGGACAAATTGGACTGGGCACAATGGCATGTTCCCTCTAGAACTAGACAATATTAGATTTATTCTCAAGGGAAAGGAGGCTGAATGTGGTCAAACATGGATCCCATTTGTGTGCTACTTCACTACAGGTAATAGTATAAGAACTGAGAATTAACTAATGGAGTAAAAGGCTTATTGTGTAGTCTTTTGCTTTATTTTTGTTTGTGTAGGTAGGTACAGTATTTTTTCATGTCATCAACATATATGACATGGTGCATTCTTTGTGTATTCTTGTTTGTTGTCACAGATATCAGTGCTTAAAGCTGGGGTGGAGGATTTGGGGAGAAAATGGCAGTTGGGATAGAGATTCGAATCCAAATACCTCAACCGCTCCACTTGTTCTCTTTGGTCCCTCCCCTATGGTCCCTCCCAGGCCCCCAGGACGCTGTCTTTTCCGAGCCGCCAGCATGGCCAGGTGGCCACGCCTGGTATAACAGGCATTAGACTGTCTGGGACGGGTCCGTAAAACAAAATGGAGATCATAGAGAGCCCTGGCCCATTCATTCCCAATACAATTTCGTCAAACAAGAATGTATCTCCGCTACATTTTTTCTGGATATCAATCAAAGGCTCATACTTTTCTTTAGACCATGTACTAATAGAATGGAAGTTTTCGCTTTTCAAAACGCCACCGAAAGCCTTTTATAGCCGTTTTATTTTCAGTTTTAGCCGTTAGACGTGTAGCCGCTAAAAGGAGCCGTAGTGAAACAACCGTTGCTTCGGACGGCCCGGCCTCCGATGGCGGGAGGAATCTTCGTTTATCACTATATTACTTTACAACGACGGGGTGTAATTTAAAGATTACATACAGAGAATCATCGGGGATTAGTAACTTATACTTCCATGGTCGATAAACAATGCAACTGTGCTCGTCCCGCTTAGCTTAATGCACGGACATATTATAACGTTACACTGCTCCAGGGCTCTCATGAGAGCAGTATGGCCGCTTCCTTGTTGCTTCTCTGCGCCAATGAGCAGCTTTCATAGGAATGAATGGGCGCCATGTTTCAATACGGTGTCCATTTCTTTATATGTCCATGGTCCCTCCCTGACACGCTCTACACACCAACAAAGTCGAGCCAAAGTGAATGGACAGTCTCAACAGCCGAGAAAAAAGAGAATCGGAGCCTCGCTCTGATTGGTCAAAGTGTACAGCTCATGTTAACTTTGACCAATCAGAAATCACATACCCCAGCTTTAACTTGAGTTACAACAGTATAGCCTACCAGACTGGAAGATGAGTAGGGATGACATAGTAGGTTGGGCAAGAGGAAGGTGGTTTTACTTATGTCTTCCTATATGCATATTCTGTATATAATGTTGTATAGTTGTATGATTTGAAAATTCAATGAAAAAATAAAAAAATAAACAAGGCTAGACTCTCTCTCTCTCTCATTCTCCTTTTCTCTCCCTTTCCTTCTCCTCCTCTCTCTCTCTCTTTCTCCCCCTCTCTCTCTCCATCACACCCACTAATTCCTGCTCTTCCCTTCATCCAACACAACCCCTGTCTTTATTTGACCTTGATTAAAGCCCTTTCTTCCCCTCCACCACTACACACATACAGAAAGTCTTGAGTGAGTGAGAGGCTATTCTCACTGGATCTCACCCCATCAACCTTTAGCTGTCAGAGCTCAGACTAGGGTTCCACAGGCAGAGTGAATATTCACACACACACACACACACACACAACACACACACACACGCTAAACAAACTCTACCTTATTATTTGCCTGACAGTGATTGGAGCTTGCCTGCTTTCATTGCCAGAAGCAGCTTTCAGTTTTTATGCTTCACATATCTGGAACAAACTCCCAGAAAACGCTGCAACTCTCAGCTCTTTTAAATCAAGTCTGAAGACTTTTATGTTTCCATTTTAACCTGCGATTTTATTGTATTTAAATGTTTTATTTCTATTCATTCGCTTTTCTAATGTGGGCTTGAGTCTGAATTGTGCTATATAAATAAACTTGCCTTGCCTTGCCAGCTATCTTAGCTACACCAGCTTCAACTATACGGTTGTAGAATTATGTTTTAAAAGGTGCACTATGTAACTGTGGGTGTGTCAGAGAAGTGAACATTTTCTAAGGTATATTCTCATAAGTGAATAAACCAACTTTCCTCATGGGAAAATGTGATCCCTGGAACACAGTTTGAAGTTAGAAAGCTTTTTTTTTAAAGTGACTGTTTCACTGTTGTTGTTTACAGCAGCAAGGCCCAATGTTGTGTTTACAAACATATCCAAGTCTAACGTTTGGTTCCAGGTTCCTCAAAATATATTTGATTTTAAGATGATAAAACTGATTTAATACTAAGAATTACATGTACAGAAGAGTTGTTGTGTAAACTAACTACAGGGTCTGTAAATGTAAACAAATCCCCCTCCTCTGAAACTGCACAGTGCACCTTTAAAGCTGCATTTCTATGGTAGAAAGCCAAACTCATTCCGCCTTGCATTCTATGGAGCACACACAGTCTGAGGCGTTATTGCCGACAGGAGATTGACGAGAGGATTGGCTCAGAGGAGAACAAAAGCCTTGAGAGGCAGCTTAAGAGAGATGAGAGAGTCACACACACACACACACACACACACACACACACACACACACACACACACACAAAACACAACTAACATACACACACACTGAGGCACACATACACACACACACACACACACACACACACACACGAGAAATACATAACACACACTGAGACACTGAGGCACTACATACACACACACCACTGATGCACACCACAAAAAACAAACACACACGAACACAAACACAAACTCCAAGTACACAACACTCGCACACGACCCAACACACACACACAAACAAATACAAGACAACAAATAAAGTCACCACACACACACACACACACACACACAACCTCCTCACACACACATAACACACACACACCGTCACATACGTAATTGTGCGGGGGCATCTGTGTGTGTGTTATCAGGATTTTGCTTGTAAAGCGCGGCAAATGGAATCTGTGTATCAGATTGACCTGTCAGTCAGATGGTGACTGATGTCTGAGAGACCCGCCTCCTCTCAGACACATCGCTTCCTGTAGAGGGCCAGATAACACATTAAAACAACCACACACACATCACAACACCACACAAAACACACCACACACACACACACACACACACACACACACAACACTACAACACTGAGACATACACAAGCACACAACACACACACACTGACATAACACACACAGACAGGAGGTTGAGTGTGCGAGAGATGGAGGCTGATTGCTTGGACACAAAACACACAATTAATGGTGTTTCCGTGATTTCAATGCACAGCACAAATAGGCTAAATACACAGTTGGAGAAAAACGAAATGTCACGTGTATCAGCGCATTCTTAGTCCAAACAAAAATGCTTTAAAAGTGGCAAACTTGTAGATTTTTCCCCTTATCCCTCTCCAACAACACAAAATGACAGTTATGCTTTTTCAAATTCTTAAATCGTAGGTCAATTCAATTTTTTATGATTACAATTCATAAAAATAAGCTGACATTTTTTAAACTGTATAAAAACTCTAACCAAATATTCAAAAACATGCCGTAATGATAAACTAAAACCTTGGAGGCTTCATAACAACCCTACTTGCCCCTCTCTACACACACACACAACCCCCCCCCCCCCCCCCCCCCCCCCACACACCACACACACAACACACCCCCCCCTCCCCCCCACACACACACACACACAAACAACCCCCCCCCCACACACCCACACCCCCCACACACACACACACAACTCCTGAGCAAATCTCTCTCATTAAGCTTTCTAATTAATTCTCATCTACTAATGGCACTCCTATCAGAAAGCATGAGTAGTTCCGAGGAGGTGAAGTGTGCCCATCCGCCACTGCACTGCGATGGTGAGAATTAAGTTTTCACAGCTAGGACGTGTGAAATGATTAACGCTCTGCATGTCATTAAATGCAAAGACATCACACACATCGACAATGAACAACCACACACACACACACACACACACAACACACACACACACACCACACACACACACAGTCATTTTTAACGGCAAGCTGAAAATAGTGCACAGTGTGGTCTGATAGCCCCGAAAATGCTAGCTTTAAGAATCCCTCACTTTTATGTTGATATTAATCATCTGCACTTGGAATTCAAATAGTGATTTGTTGGAAGGGATTTTTTTTTTTTTTTAAGATTCCCAACCATGTAACAGGCTTTCTTCCTTTATATATACTGTATATCCCCAAATTGAACTTTAATGGGTTTTCCTAAGACAAAGGAATGAACACCAAATGTGTCAGAGAAGTGAATGTATTTCAAATTGAATCTGGATAACTTCAAATAACTTGTTTTGTCTTAGTCTTTTCAATTCAGATGAAGGACAGGGTAAGATAAATAATTCACAGTGTGTTAATTAATAGCAAAAATCTATTCTATTCATTAGGCCTATATACTCAGACAAAATAAGATGTTATATATCTACCCTGTCAAGCTGCACTTAAAGGTGGAGTCGCGATTCTGGAGAATGCTTTTCTTATAATCACTTTGTCAAAATCAGCAGATATCTCCTCATGATCCGCTACCTGTCTGTACTGTGTGTGCTGCGAAAAAAGCAATCGATTTACACCTCCTAGACTCTGTAAACTGCGACAGAGCCCTACGCTGTGTATTAACACCACTTTTTTTTCAGCACACAACGTTCTTCTCTGTAATGGATTGTTAGGAAATATTAACTGAGTTTGAAAATAATATGATTTTGACAACAACTTTCTCAAGAACGGCTGACCTCCACCTTTAAAGGTCAATGTTGAGGTTAAACGAAGGAGGCATTTTTTTAAAGATTCTGTTTTTTTTCCTGGTTGACTATAGATCATATAGGCTGTGGCAAAGTGGATAGGGTGGTGGACCCGCAACTGTAGGGTTCGGTGGTTCGATCCCCCGTCTCCCGCCACATGTCCAAGTGTCCCTGAGCAAAGACACTGAACCCTAAATGTCTCCTGATAGTTACCTGCCCGCTGTAGCTGCTGCTATCGGTGTATGAATGTGTGCTCCAGTTGTAAGTCGCTTTGGATAAAAGCGTCTGATAAATGACATGTATTGTAATGTAATGTAACACATAGCCTTTACAAGCCTATGCAGACCCTCAGCTCTTCACCCAGTCCACACACAGCATGTAAGCAATCCCCTACACAGCGGCTGACTAACGTCTCATGTGTGTGTGTGTGTGTGTGTGTGTGTGTGTGTGTGTGTGTGTGTGTGACTAGGGGTCTTGCCTTTACACTGAGGGTCAACAGCAGGGCATTGTAACTGTATTCACATGGGTCACGGAGGTCATCTCTCTCACACACACACACAACACCCGGTTCCGCACACACACTAGACACCACACACACACACCCGGTCAAAACACACACACAGCAAACACACACACACACACACACACACACACACAGTGTCTGCCACAGTGACTCTTGACCTCAGACAGAGAGAGGATTATGTTACAGCAGGACGCCATATCTTAAAGCTGCTGGTATCACACATGGAACCAGAAGCGTTCCCATGGATTTATGGACATAAATCAACGTTTAGCTGCCCCTGTCCTCACCAGCTACAGCACCCAGCGGTGTCCTCTTACTGACACACACACACACACACGCCACACAGAGAAACACCAGCCACCCCAAAACACGAACACAGAGACACACACCAACACACACACACACACACACACACACGAGCAGACACACACACACACACACACACACACACACACACACACACAACACAACACACACACACACACACACAAACACACACACAGAGAAAACACCGACACACACACACACACTATGCAGAGACACACACACAGAGAACACACACACAAGCACACACACACACACACTGATGAACAGACACACAGACACACACACACTAACGCACACACACATCACACACACACACACACGTCCCCACTATGCCAGGGGAAATCCCATTCCTGGCATTAGTTCTGCTGCTACACTCGCTTTGACCTGAATGAACTCAAAGATCTGTGGGTTGAAAAAAGAACAATAATAAAACAACATGGGATGTTTTTGAACCGTCAATTGTATAGTTATCTTTTTATAAGTTTAGTCTAAAATCGTTATAAAATAAAATATTTTAAATCAATTAATAGACTCATTTATTACAAGTACTTTAAAAATTTAACTTTTTTTTTACAAAAATATGAAAAAGAATATTGAGGTAATGCTTGTTACAAACAGTTAACTAACTGTATCAAGAGTGTCGTATATTATTTACTTTTAACTAACAAAAAAAACTGGCTTGGTCATGAATGTATGCAAACATAATGTAGAAAATAGATGAATAACTTGTCAATTGCACTTGATAAGAAAGTTAAATATGCCTGAACCTCAAGGTGAAAAAAACTTGAGTACAGAACTGAAACAAGTTTTAAATGAGTTTGATGTCCTTATCCATATCACCACTTGTATGATCTTTTGGTTGAAAATAGATGATTAATAAAACAATATGATGTGTTTTTGGACGTTATTGAACTGTAATTTTTATAGTTATTTACCTTTTAAGACTTAAGAGTATAAAAAAAAAAATAGTCTCGTTGTATGTTTGGTTCCATGTCAGCCACTTGTAGAGAACAAAGGGCTGTCGGGACATCTGGGACATTGTGAGTTGTATTGACAAGAGGAAATGGGGGTCAGAGCCAGTGGTAATTACGCATGCAGAAGGCAGTTCAGCACAATTAAAACTAATGAGTCTTCAGATCCTAAAAAAAACCTGCACAAGATTAGTGATTTTCTGCCACGTGTAACCCAGATGGGAAACTGCCGTCATTAGTGTGTTGAGGGCTATTCAGTCATACTACGCAGACAGAGTTTGTAAAAAACTATGGGACTTCTGTAGCCTAAGTAAGTCATCAACTGGCCATTGAAGAGAGCGTGGTATGTTTTGTAAGGGTGTTCCAAAAAACTTTATTATTATTTGTGATTATGTTCTACAAGCCAAATACAAAGTTCTAGGTAGTTATGAGTGGTACGAACACCCATAACAATGTAACAATATGCAACACCTCAGACGTAACCCTCATCCTACGAATATATTTAACACACACAGATTGTTAAGAATGATACTGGAAGAAACCACCATCATAGCAAAATGTTTACTGATATGTTCTCAAAACACCACACACACACACACACACACACACACACACACACAACACACACACACACACACACACACACACACACACACACACACACCACAACACACACACACACAAACACACACACACACACACACACACACACAAGAGTTAATTCATAAAAATCAGATCATTGACAGATAAGACAACATTGATGAGATGGATAGGATTACAATGGATGATAGATGGATGGATGGATGATGAGGATGGAACCGAATGGGATGGGGTTTACATTTTAAATGAATGGGATTGATGACTGATGGCTGGACACAGAATGTGAACACCAAACACCCACCGTGGTGGTGCTGGTCGCAGGCTGGTGTCCGGAGAGGGCTGGCCTGTTTGGGACGGGGACTCTGGCTCCTCTACCAGGGGAGGACTGTGTTCAGCTGCCCCACAGGAGGGGGCCAAGGCAGGTCCTTTATCACTTTAATCTCTACTGCAAGGGGGCGCACATGGAGGGAGGGAGAGGGGTAAAGAGAGGGAAGAGAGGGAGGGGAGGGAGGAGAGAGTATGGAGAGGGAAGGGAGGGAGAGAGAGATGGGAGAGAGAGAGAGAGAGGGAGGGGGAGAGAGAGATGGGGATAGAGGGGGAGAGGGAGAGAGGGAGGTGGGGGAGAGAGAGGGAGGGAGGGAGGAGAGAGGGAGACAGGGAGGAGAGGGGAGAGAAGGAGAGAGGGGGAGAGGGGAGAGAGAGAGGGGGAAGAGGGGAGGGAAGGAGGGAGAGATAGGGAGATAGATAGGGAGGGAGAGAGAGAGAGAGAGACCCATAAACAGACAACCACAAAAGGGGGGAAGAGAGGGAGGTAATGGGGGAAAAACACAAAGAAAAGGAAGAAAGGGTAAGTGGAAAAGTAGATAGAAGCTCAAGAGGCCAGTGCTGTGGTGGTAGAACGCTGGGTTATAAAGTCATCCAAGAATCAGCAGCACAGGCTAGAAAGGAGAGAAATACAGCAGGACTGAAAGAGAAGAAGTGCAAGTTAGTTTGATCAGATGGCAGGGTTGGGTTGTTATAGCGGGATCCATTTTGGATTTGGTTCAAGGTTGATTAAAAAAAGTGGATTTTTATTAAGTGATGATGAAAGGTTAATCACACACACACACACACAACAAAGTCAACTTATTTAAAGCAATAGTGTGTAACTTATGTAGCAAAATCAACAACTGAAACATTTCTGGAAACCAGTTTACAAAACGCTGCTGTACTGAGAAATACAGAGAGAGTTTGTGGAGCTGATAGGCTTAATATTGTGTATAAAAAAAAGTTACACATATAACTTTAAAGTGCTATTAAACCACAACCCTTGCTGAAAAGTTCGCCTCTCTCTCTCCCCTCACAATCCAGACAGGGACCCAGACTGACTATCTTAAGCTTGCACCCCATGGGATCCCGAATACACTAGAAACATGGAATTCCCTGAATGCCTAACTTGCTACATGACAGTGATTAATAGTGTGCTATATGACAGGCTTGTTCTAAGTAGGCGAGCCCAGATAGTACAATGCAGTGCCTTGAAAGTTGCAGACTAGAACACATGAAGTCGCCTCAAGCTGAGTAACAATACATCATCATAGCAATAGGCTCTGTTGTTATTCTTAGTACAGAGAAAAAAATAATATAAAAAAAAATAAAATCTCCGGCCTCTATATTAAAATAAACAACAATGTAGACAGCATCCTACAGTAGCTCAGAGCAATCCATCTATCCCCAGGCTTTTCCTCCGTAAAAAAATAATGCCTGAATGCCTCATGTCATTATAGCATTTCCAGGGTAAATTGAATGACCTTGCAAAAGCATATCTGCTACTGAGCAAGGGTCACTTGTTAGATAGCGAAAGATACTGAACAAATGGGAATTTTTTTAAGTATATAAGATCAAGCCAGCTTTAAGAAAACAAGGCTAGTAAAGAAATGTAGCCTTGAAAATACACTGCTTGAGTGGTATGTTGATAGCTATGTAATGCTTTTAAAATACAATTTCAAAAACCAATCTTCCAGTGAGACATATCACAATGCTACAAAGAGCACTTTAATGATGATGTCTAGAAAGCTGGAGAAGTATGTAAATGAAAATATAACTGGTGTGATCAATATGGGTTGTAACATATGGCAGACATGCCTCTAAACTAAGAATTAAGACACTTCGAAAACACCTAACAGCTTGATACGTCTTTCTAAAAGAGCAGAATGAGAAATCACACAGGTGTCGCTCGGTAAATTTACCCTAACAAGAACATCCGTTGACAACCAATAAACAAAATCAAACTAAATATATAAAATGGACAAAAGAAAATTGGAAAATATACGCCTCAATTTCAAGTGATGAGGTGAAGATGTCATTTCTATAGTACTTTTTTTTTGTCTTCCAACAGGTGCATTTGCCACGGACAACTACTATACAGTATATACAAATGTGTAAGGCCGTTAAGTTTGTCTGTTCTGTGCTACTCTAGAAACATGATAGATTTCTTTTCAAAGCACACACAGTTAAGAAAGGTAGCGTCGATGATGAGAGGAGATATTCACTTATTTTGACAAAAGTGATTTTGACAACAAGCGTTCTCCAGAATCGACTGGTATAACCGGCTGTATTTCATTGGGAGGACGAGATTAATGTTATAAACTTGTCCGTCTTACACCCCTCTAGTATTGCAGCTGTGAGGCTACATCACATGTTAATGAAGCAATATCTGCTATAGCTATATGAAGGGGGGTGGTGGGGAAAACTGGTGGATATTCAATCTGACATGCAATTACATATCCAGGCCTGTTGTGTCAGGGGCTAATCTAAGGAAAGGGCAGCTGGAAACAGGAGCTGATCACTGTCTATCCTGATGGGAAAGGTGTGTCAAGTCAAGTTCAACTTAAGTGTCAGTTTACTGCAATATTTTCCAGATGACAGAGGAATCACAATTGTGTTACTATACCAAATGTGCAAAAGTAAAAATAGTATAAAAATAAAAAAGTAAAAAATACAGGATCAAAAAAGAGATGCATAAGTAATAGTCAAACACCAAAAGTATAGAACAATTAAAGAATTAAAATTGTAATACCAAGAACATTATAAAATAGTGCAATAAAGTAAAACAATACATTGAAAATGTGCTATATGAGGGTATAACAATGTGCAGACAAGTAAATATAGATACATGTAGAAAGCATTGATTTAAAGGTGCTCCGAGGAACTTTCAATTTGTGTTAGTCTTGCACCCCCCTTTGGACAAAAGCGGTAGTGTTTATTTACCACGCCAGCTGTTGTTCCTTGGGTGAGCGTACAGTACACCCATGACAAAGGCATTAGAAAAACTACATAAAAATAGCATTCTTTGCACTGATGATCTGTTTGCTGTTACATTTAATTTATGATCATTAGAGGAAAAATGAGACTGTTTCAGAAATATTTAAAAGTTCCTCATAGCACCTTTAAATGGGAGTGTGGGGGAATGAAGACAGAAGGTCACAAACTGTGTGAGATAATACTGTATAACTTCCACTACTTTTGGTGTGTGAAGTATTAGCAGACTGTCTCTTCCTGTGAGATTAAAAGCCTAATACTCATTCCACATTGCAGATTAGCGCGTAATTGTTTGGGGAGCAGAAGGCATGCCTGCACTGTGCACTGTGTGGGTGAGTGGGGCTGAGATATGCTTCGGTTGGTAGCACATGCTGAAAAATACCAATTCAACACTGTGCAAATGTGAGGTAAACTGATTCAATACACAGGTGTTTTGTGTTTTGCCTACAACTCCCTCAAGCTTGTAAGGCATTCAATAAAATATACTGACGATCCAAGGCCCTTTTGAATAATCATTAATGCCACGTTGACGCGTACATGAGTGAATCTGTGCACCTTATCGGGGCACTTCAGTGACAAATTCAAATTCAGGACGAAGGCAACGACAGAAGCTGCCTTTACACACCAGAACTGATTTACATGTCAACTCTGAAAGGCTCATAACACTGCCATAGATATTAATACATATCTGTCGCCTGTGTTACATATACTGTATGTAAGACGTATGATACACAGACAGACAGACAGACAGACACACACACACACAAACACACACACACAGCTAAATACACCTGTTTACTGGCTGATGCAGATTTATTTTATTTAGTTACTATCCTAGTTAGTAAGTCTGCAGATTGTATAATTATGCCATACTTAAGCCAAAATATACATTAGTATATACATTGTAACCTTTGTAAAGCACTTTATGGAGAAGTTGTGTAGCAGAAAGCTGATGTCTAAATCTAACGGTATTACATTCACCTCTGAAGGTCAGTGAAATGATATTTGTAATTATTGGTGTACATTATTATTTGTATTTCACAGACACACACACAGACATCTTGCCGAGCCAGATTAATCAGGACTCTACATCCAAGATTAGCAGATCTTTGTCATCTAATCTGACTGCATCAGGATCAATATTCTCTCTCTCTCTTCTCTCATCTCTCTCTCTCTCCTCTTCTTCTCTCTCTCTCTCTCTCTCTCTCTACTCTCTCTCTCTCTCTCTCCTCTCTCTCTCTCTCTCTCTCTCCTCTCTCTCTCTCTCTTCTCTCTCATCTCTCTCTCTCTCTCTCTCTCTCTCTCTCCTCTCTCTCTCTCTCTCTCCTCCTCTCTCTCTCTCTCTCTCTCTCTCTCTCTCTCTCTCTCTCTCTCTCTCTCCTCTCTCTCTCTCTCTCTCTCTCTCTTCTCTCTCTCTCTCCTCTCCTCTCCTCTCTCTCTCTCTCTCATCCTAAATCCATATCGTATGTCCAGATAATTTTTAAAATGTGTGATATTTGGTGACAGTCTAAGGGAAGGTCATTAAGTCATTAAAATGAAGGCAAGACACTACAGGCACTAGATATAATTTTTTTCATTTCTACATACATTTTTACATCAACTCAACTTTTTCGTCATCATATTAGAACTATTCTGAAGTAAGTACAGAAGGCTTTATCCATGTGTTGTTAATCGTCTGATTTATGAGACATTTTGTTCTTAAAAAAACATGGCCAAAATGCTTTATTAAGACCTCTAACAGTCTTTTTGGTATTTATCAAATGCAAAAAGGCAGTATCCAAAATCTATTCTGTAAAAACGTTGGACTCAAATATGTTGAAACAATGAAAATAAAGATTTTAACTGTCACACATTTTTTTTTTTTACATATTCACAATGAACGCAAATTTGCATAATGTATTCAAACAATTCTGAAAAAGAAATACAAAAAAGTATGTAGTTTTAATGTAAGTTATCAACTAGCAAAGTTCCATGATGATATATATACATTTAAAATCTTCTCCTATCCACCTGCACTATCCCCCCTTTAGTGTTGTAAATGCTGGCGGCTGATTCAATATTTGTTTCACAGCTCTGTCGACAGCATAGTGTATCAAACTGAACCAGATATAGACTTAAACAATGGACCAAGGACCCTTTTCTTTCTCTCCATTTACCTTTCCCTTTGTTCCTGTAGTAGCGGATCTATGTTTAAAGCCAGCTAGGTATTTGTTTACCGAGGCATTTCATTAGCCCGTGGCACTCAGTCACTGTAAACAGCCGAGCCACCATAAATCACCAGCTATGCTTGTTTTCCCACCGACGCTATTTAATTCAGTTCCGCTTAATTTGGTTGGCTAATTGCATCCATATTCAAAACAAGCGGGCGAGATTGCAATGTTTATGCCACATGCTATTAACACAGGAACTTGGGAACTACACAAAAAAATGCCATTTTCTTAAGACAACACAACCATTTTTTTTTGTACAGATAACCACATAATGCTGAAATTGAAATACGCACACACCACACACACCACACAACACACACCACACACACACACACACACACACACACACACACACACACACACACACCACAACACCACAACCGACACACACCACAACACACAACACCCCCACAAACATTTTTTATATAGATAACAACCACATCATGTTGAAATTGAAATGCCACCTCATACATGTCTGTTTATACTGTAACAGGAGCCCGGGTGTCTTTCAAAAGCACATATATATATAATATCTGTTTAGAAATACTGTGTGTTTGTGTTAAAAAGTGTTGCAGAAAAATGGGTGATGGAGGTGAGATTACAGCAAGGCCTTTCCCCCCTGACTCTTCTATCAGGTGAGTGATGTGCTAGTTATGGCGTACACCAGGAGGTGGTTGTGCGTGTGTGTGTATGTGTGTGTGTGTGTGGTGTGTGTGTGTGTGTGTGTGTGTGTGTGTGTGGTGTGTGTGTGTGTGTGTGTGTGTGTGTGTGTGGGAGGGGGGGGGGGTGTGCGTGTGTGGTGTGGGGGATGAGTGTGTGTGTGTGTGTGTGTGTGTGTGGGGTGGGGGGGTGGTGGTTGTGTGTGTTGTGTGGTGTGTGTGTCTGTCTGTGGGGGCTGCTTCTACTTTATCAGTGAGGTTTTTACAGTGCTGTTGTGTGTGTGGCCAGTGTGTGTGTGTGTGTGTGTGTGTGTGTGTGTATCAGTAAGGGTTTATGGTGCCGTTGTGTTGTGTGTGTGTGTGTGAGTGTGTGTGTGTGAGTGAAGATAAGGTTCAGTGAAAGACGGCAGGAGGCTCATGAAAGAGGTGCTGTCAGGAAGGTTATCAGCAGCGCTTTGCAGCAGAGAACAGAGGATGAGACGGAGGTAGAGAAGTGATGGACAGTGTGTGAGAGAAACTGC
Organism: Ammodytes dubius; assembly: GCA_026122265.1. Classification (NCBI taxonomy): domain Eukaryota; kingdom Metazoa; phylum Chordata; class Actinopteri; order Uranoscopiformes; family Ammodytidae; genus Ammodytes; species Ammodytes dubius. Next base: position 30,541,585 of record CM047505.1, on the reverse strand, counting down.
ATCGGCCAGACACACACACACACACACAACACAACACACATGACAACAACACGGCTAAAATACACTACCACCAATTAAAAAAGCCAGGCACTACAACATTGGTTTAAATTACTATATCCATATACAGACTATGAAGTATACATGTTTTCTAATTCAGCTTAAATAGTACTTATTTTTTTATGAGTGCGTGATCAGCACATCTAAATTCTGAATCCAATTCAGTTTTATATATAGCCCAATACAAAAAAATAGTGCTTCACATTATACCGATGCAGTTAAAGTAGCTACAGTCTGTCAAATTTCATATTCCATACCATTTACGTACAACTAACTGATTGATCAAATGATTTTGATTGAAATATCACTGATTCATTTTAAATTTTCATACATATCAAAAGTTACAAACCAAATAAAGCTCAATCAATCAACCCCAAATACTTATTGACTGAAATGCCCTGAAAGGTAAAGAAGTAACTATGCATACGTAGCCTACCTCATACGACCCCACTTAAAAATACCGAACAATCCTTTTAACCCGCGTTGCAAATAACCAGCGCAGTCCTGTGTAGCTAAATCAATTATTTATTTTAAGACATAAGGACTTGAGCCTGCGATTTCTGGGGTCGTTAAACCCCCGCGGAGATTCATTAAAAAACCATAAAGCTTCTCAACACCTGAGGGAGCAAATGACTGTGGCTGCCTTTCTCTTATCTCCCTGTGTTAAATGCATTGGTATCCCCTGGTCGTTCTCTGCATGTCATCCCCCTCTCTCTCTCTCTACTCCCATTCCATCTCTTCTCTCTTCTATCATAAACCATCAATGTTTTGTATATCAAAATTAGGAAAGTGTGTGTTGGTGTGGTGTGTGTGTGTGTGTGTGTGTGTGTGTGTGGGGTGGTGTGTGTGTTGTGTGTGGTGTGTGTGTGTGTGTGCTGAAAAATTGCCCAAAAAAAATGTGGTGAAAAAAAAAATGCATTCCTAACAGTTAGGAGTCAAGTGTAAAGGGCTTAGCAGCAGGTAACAGAGGGGCAAAGAGATTAAGTAACAAAGCCCCCCTCGAGTACCACTACATGCTGTGAAGAGGATTATATTTCCAATGGCGGCGGGTGTCCATGTCTGGGTGAGTGAGTGAGTGAGTGTGTGTGTGTGTGTGTGTGTGTGTGTGTGTGTGTGTGTGTGTGTGTGTGTGTGTGTGAGTGTGTGTGTGTGTGCATGTGCAAAAGTCGAAATCAAACTCTCTAGAAACCCAACAGTAAATATATACAGTAATTTGTTACACTTGATGTAGGCTATTTTATTTTATACCAGAGTCTGTGCGAATACTCTATTCTGATTGGCTGGAGAACATTCCATAGGTGTAGATTAACCCTGATAGATGGATTGTATTGTGTTGTATTCTAAATAATTTAAATGATTTATTTAAAGTTTTGTGGGTTTCATACAAGCCTGTACAGGACTCTACCGAACCCACACATTACTGATATGTTTTATCACTGTGTGTTTTAATACAGTTTATATGTGAAATAAAAAAGAACTAAACTCAATTCATCTAGTGGATATTATTTACTGTATAATGGACAGTTTTGGAAAGTGTATTTCCACAACCTCACTGCTTTTCCTAAACAAGGCTCCACAACTACTCAAGGATAAAACAAAAGCCATAAAAAAATGACTTCAGATTTTATTTTACAATAATGATCCCTTTGAAACAGACAGCCATGCCAGTAGCTCTCTCTCTCTTGCCCTCACACGCAGCCCACAAGCTTTCTTCATACGGTCAAACTCTAATGTGTCTTCCTCACTCTTCACCTTCAAGCTCATCCATCAACCTCCTCAGCAGCCGGGGAGGATGTGGTGAGTTCAAGTCAAGAGGGGTGTGGGTTTTTTGTCTGTGTGTGTGTGTGTGTGTGTGTGTTCTGTGTGTGTGTGTGTGATTGTATGTGTGTGTGTGTTTGTGAGTGTCTGTGTGTGTGTGTGTGTGTGTGTGTTGTGTGTGTGTGTGTGTGTGTGTGTGTATGTTGTGTGTGTTGTGTATCTCTGTGTTGTGTGTGTATTTGTGTATGTTGTGTGTATTTGTGGGGTGTGTGTGTGTGTGTTGTGTGTGTGTGTATGTGTGTCTGGTCTGTATGTAATGGTAGGGGGATGAGTGATTAACCAAACCGCAAGTACACAGCCCCCATACCCCCTAACAAGGCAGGGCATTTACATTCCACTGCATACCTGTCAAGAGATAGAGATAGCACACACAGTGAGTAATAACAACTGAACACACACACCACACACAACACACACACACACACACACACACACACACACACACACACACAGACAACCTACACAAACACACACACCCAACACACCACCATACACACTCTTGACTTTAAGTGTTTAAGCTAAGGGAAAAAGGGCCTGTAGTATACAGTATAGGGGACATTAGCCTGATCCAGCCCCTATCATTAATGAGGAAAATAGACTTGTATACAATTTATACTATAGTGGGACAGAGGGCATAGGCTTCACTTAGTACTTATTTACCACTTTTTTTATTTTACACCCACTCCATGGTTTAGTAAGGTTGTGCATCTTTTTTCATTAGCAGTTAATACTTTGTTTGCAGACACTTGTGTGTGAATGTGTGTGTGTGGTGTGTGTGTGTGTGTGTGTGTGTGTGCGTACGTGTGTGTGTGTGGTGTGTGTGATGGGTTTGTGGGTGTGTGTGTGTGTGTGTGTGTGTGTGTGCGTACGTGTGTGTGTGTGTGTGTGTGTGTGTGTGTACGTGTGTGTGTTTTCTTCGACGATGGTTTAGTAAGGTTGTACATCTTTCTTCATTAGCAGTTAATTATTTGTTTCCAGACACTTGTGTGTGTATGTGTTTGTATATGTGGTGTGTGTGTGTGTGTGTGTGTTCGTTTGCCTGTGTGCGAGGTGTGTGTGTGTTTGCCTGTGTGTGTGTGTGTGTGTGTATGTGTGTGCGAGGGGGTCTGTGTATTTATGTCGGTGTGTGTGTGTGTGTGTGTGTGTGTGTGTTTTTTTCACCCACTAAGGTCGTGCATCTTTTTTCATTAGCCGTTAATACTTTGTTTGGAGACACTTTCATTCCAAACATAATTGTCGGAATATAAACTCTGAAGGTTTTAGATGAGCTCAGAAAAAAAAGTGCCTCGGAAAATCGGCAAAGAGTGTCATCAGTCACTGAAATTGCAGTGTGTGTGTGTGTGTGTGTGTGTGTGTGTGTGTGTGTGTGTGTGTGTGTGTGTGTGTGTGTGTGTGTGTGTCTGTGTCTGTGTGTCTGTCTATGTGTGTGTGTGTGTGTATGGTATCATGAAACATAAACTGGGGAAGAAATTGCTCCATAGAGAAACTTAAAAAGCACATGGAGGTATAGTTAAACTGTGTGTTAAAACAGGCCCATCTGCCCACACAAGGGATTTGAATCAGGCCTTGAAATATAGGAGCGTCCCAAAAGCATTTTTTAAATTTTTACACAGTTCAACAGTGTTATATATCACTTAGGGGCTAATGAACTGAAACAAAGCGTGCACAAAATGCCGTAAAACAACGTATAATGTGGTATCATCCAAAACAGTAGGTCAATGTTACAATACAAGGGACTTTTGCAAAATGTAATGGATATTTAAAATGGACAGTTCCGGAAATAGAACATACAGTATCTCGCAAAAGTGAGTACACACCTTACATTTCTTCAAATATTTCCTTATATCTTTTCATGGGAAAACACTGAAGAAATGCTGGAAAATAATGGTGGCCACACAAAATATTGACACTTTTGTTGCCAGCACTTCAGACATTATTGGCTGTGTGTTGAGTTATTTTGAGGGACAGACAATGTACACTGTTATAAGCTGTACACTGACTACTTTACATTGTATCAAAGTGTCATTTCTTCAGCGTTGTCCCATGAAAATATATAATGAAATATTAAAACAAATATGAGGGGGTACTTTTGGGTTTACAAAAGAAATAGGTGGTCTATGTAATAAGTTTCCATCATCTTTTAACATCCAACTATGGAAATGAGAAAAATGGAGGTTCAACAAATACATAATTTTCCCTTCAGCTATATTATTGTTTTTAATATATTTAGAAACCCATACACCCACACTTACTGGCTTTTCCTAAACAAGGCTCCAACATCTACAAAAAGTTTGACGAAATTCCTCCTCCTTTGGTAATACAGTAATACTGTTACACCACCAAAGCCACACGGCCTTGGTTGGTGTTACGGACCAAAATGATCCAGTTACAGATTCGGGCAGTAAAATATATAAAACGAGACCCGTTAACCGACCAATGAAAACCAATCCCTACTCACAGGTTTTCAAGGTGTGTGTGTGTGGGAGTGTGTGTGTGTGTGTGTGTGTGTGTGTGTGTGTGTGTGTGTGTGTGTGTGTGTGTGTGTGTGTGTGTAGGAGTGTGGTGTGGGAGTGTGTGTGTGTGCGTGTGTAGGAGTGTGTGTGTTGTGTGTGTGGAATCCACAGCTACTTGAGCAGACATGTCCAAACGTCCTAATAGCTGTAACACTACAGTAAGCCAATGACCTCATGATTCAAGTCTAACATTTCATGAACCCTTAGTAACCCTCGCTTTGGGTTTATATGTAAGACAATTCAATACTACCACTAGGAGACATACGATAGCAAAGATTTTAAAGTTTTTATGGCGTTGGTAAATTGATTGGGCCAACGATTAGTCACTCACTGGTTCATGTAGATGTTAACGGGCTAGTTTCACAGCTACAGAGCTTTTGGTCGGAATCAAAGTGAAACTGATACTTTTGGTTGTTTTTTTCTATTTAGTGGGATTTGGTTTCAGAGAGCAGATCATTTAGGCCGACCAAATAAAAATAATAATAAAAAAATGTGGGTTTTTCTTACGAAGGAGCAGGGCTGGATATTTCCTCGCAGAAGGTCCACAAAAAGTATATAAATAAATCAAACGTATTAAGCTTCTTGGATAAGGAAGTCAAATCACTGTGAGAGAAGAATAGCTGGACCACATGAAATAAAACATTGATTTTGGGGATGTAGCTCAGTGGGTGGTGGACCCGCAACTGCAGGGTCGGTGGTTCGATCCCCCGTCTCCCCGCCACATATCCAAGTGTCCCTGGTCAAGACACTGAACCCTAAATGTCTCCTGATAGTTAGCCAGCACCCTGCGTGGTAGCTGCTGCTGCTATCGATGTATGAATGTGTGCTCCAGTTGTAAGTCGCTTTGGATAAAAGCGTCTGCTAAACGACATGTAATGTAATGTAATGATCAACAGTTGTGTGCAAGAAGGAGCAGGAGCAGGGCCAGAAATGTCCTATATCCCAAAATACCTTTGATTACTGTGCTCACAACTCCCCAACTGAACTCCACATAAGGCTGAAAGCATTCTCAACAATGCATTTGTGTTGGTGCGCTCCGGTGGCGTAGTGGATAGAGCCGTGTACCATATTGGCTCTGGCCTTCGTTGCAGTGGCCACGGGTTCAAATCCGACCTGTGGACCTTTACTGCAGGTCCCCCCCCCCCCTCTCTCTCTCTCTCTGTCTGTCTCCCCATTTCAACTCTGTACTGTCTAATAAAGCTTGAAAATGTCCCAAAAAAAATATCTTAAAAAAAAACCCAATGCATGTGAGGAAGCGCCCCAAGATGTCAAACCTAAAACAGTGCCAAGGGTGATAAGACATGGGTTGACTGGGTGAGTAGGGTTGTCGACAAACCCTGAATATAATCGTCTCACAAACGGACTTAAATACTGAGGCAGTGTATCATTCCTTGACAGTAGAGGTAAGCTGGTTGCTAAGATCACAGCCTTCAGTGCATACACAGTTACACACATATACAGCTCCAGTCTTGAAAGGTATAAAGGTGGGGGAACTTTCTCTTAATCCCCTTGATGTCTGGGGATCCAAGGGCCAATGTACACACACACACACACACACACACACACACGCACACACACACACACACACACACACACACACACACACACACACACACACACACACACACACACACACACACACACACACACCACACACACACACACACACACACACACACACACACACACACACACACACACACACACACACACACACACACTGCAAGAGAAACAAGCCTGCGTTGATGAGGCTTGTCCCAAATAACGTTTGTTCTCACCGTTCTACTTTTTGAGCTGTCTTCCGAAAACAAGCGGTGGAATTATTCCCCTGCCTGAATTATACATGACACAGAAACTAGACGTGCAATAAATCAAAAGTACGTTGTTTGAAGGAAGCTTTCTTCTTTTAAAAGAGAACTTAGAAAGGACTTATCTCTCAAAGTCCCAGGAAAACCCTCTTTGACAATCCATTGGAACATTGAATAAATCATCATCAAAAGACGGAAGCTGTCTTTAAAATGAGGGAAGTGGAAGAGGGATGTGTTGGTAAATAGCGCCCTAACCAAACAAGTACACACACACACACACACACACACACACACACACACACACACACACACACTAAGCTACTGAGCTAAGCTTTGACACAACCGCCCAGCTTTTGTCCTTTTTTATCAAAATGGGCTTTTTACCTTGAGACGCAAAGTATATACTTATATAAAATGCGGCTTGACAGTAAAATAAATGAGGTAGGGGAAAAAAAATGATTAAGAACTGAAAGCAGCGTCCCCTTATTAATTCAACTAATGTCTGGCAGAGGCAGAGCAGCGTGACTCCCTATGAAGACCTCAGTGTCTCACAATACACACAAGTAAACAAAGAACCGGAATTAAATGACAAAAAAATAGGAAGCCATAAAAATTATGACAAATGAGTTAGTGAACCCAGAACTTTTCCAACCTTTCCACAATCTTGAACTGTGTATAACATTGTATCTCATCTTTGTTGTCAACATTGTATTTAGTATTTTATTTATTTTTTAAAATTATTTTCTGGCATTTTTTATGCTGTATTAGACAGTTTTGGAGGGACAGAGATGCAATGGGGCAGAGAGGGGAATGACATGCATTGAACGACCACGGGCCGGATTCTAACCCGGGTCTGCTGTGAAGAGGACTGAGCCTCTATTGGGGGGGAGGGGGGGGGGTGCTCTAACCACTACACCACGAGAGCCCCCATATTTAGTCTGTATTAACACAATTATATTTCCGTTTTATTGAATATACGTAGATATGAACATGTAGTCCTCATTGCCTTAGCATACACAGAAAAAAAACAAGGAAACGGAATCAAATGACAAAAAAATTGGACAACGTAATAAAAAATGACGGATGACTGGAAAGAGACATACGATATGTTTGTACTACCGCAGAGTTTGAGGCCTGTCCTAGCTGTCAGAACTGCGGACACACACATGAAATCGATCCATCTGAAAATGTAATTTATCATATTGCTGACTTTTAAGGTCTTCAAAACTATCATATATATAGCCAAAAATGATGTCAAGCTTTTCCATCCATTTTGAGTAGAGATAATATCTTCAAGTAAAGAGGTCCAGAAGATTTATCTAGAGTAGAACTGGTATTAAGAGAAGATATAAATTAAATACTCTTTTGAGCCTCTTTTTCCTCCCCACAAAAGCAGTTTTATGAGCTTAGTATGTAACGGCACATGAGAGACCCTTAACACACTTAAATGTGTCATATACAATATAGCAGTCCAGTTCAACACCATATATGTCTATCCCTACTGTTTTACTATTGCTACTATGGCTGCAGCTGTCCCTTGCAAAATAGTCTCTGGTCTCAATGGGATTTACCTGTATAAACAAAGGTTAAAACATTTAAAAAATTAGAATTGGGCTCAACTAGTCAGCTTTTGTAGTATTGTGGAGCCTGGACCCTCAGTCATTTCAAATGGAGGCGGAAGTTTTGTTTTAATTTCTATTTTTTTTTTTTTCACCCTTCTTCCAAAATGGCGACAATTGAAATAATATATTTTTGAATCCAATTATTTTATCTTAATCCAGTTTAAGCGAATACAAATTCTGGGTTCTTGACACTTGAACCACAACTGATCTATAGACCATAACCTTCAATTTAGAAGTAAAAAATTAAACCTTTGTATCAACTTGAAATGAACACAACAAGGTATCCATACACAGACCCTCACTATAGCCACTGAGTAAAGTTAAACAGAACAATTGAACTTAAAGCAAAACTAGTATTGTCAAGCATAGATTTACAAAACACAACTTTTAGAGTTCAACATTAATCTTGGTTGTAACTGGATGTTCCAACAGCACACAGTTCCAACATGTGGTTAAAGTTGTTTCTGAAAAAGTCCTGACCTCCTCAACCCAAGTGAAAACATGTGGGAAACAAACAAACTGGGTTGAACTATACCAAAATATGTTGAAAAAAGTAACGCACTCTAAACTATGCTCAAGCATTGTTGAAACCAAAATAAGATGATTGACATGCACCTAAATACTCACTTTGCTGTATCTCATAACTCATAAAACAAAAATATATATTACATTTCTGTTATATCTTTGTTATTTGCCATGTTATATCATGTCCCAATGTTAGTTAAGTGTAACATTTCTAATATATCCTCTCTATTCCTTGTTACTGACAAATAGTTGGTTGTTTCGTTGAGCACAGATACTGGAAAATGTGGTACATTTCACTTGGGACGCACACACACACATAATCAGCTCTGTTGCTCATTCTACAAATGCATCGTCATGTGACAAGAAAGTCCAATCCATTTTTAAAGCATAGCATAGAAAAAAAAAAAAAAAAAACTGTCGTAAAAAATGTAATGATTCCCTGAATTTATTCTTAAGACAAATGTTCCTTACATTAATGACTTGTGGTCGAGAGTGACACAGACTATATTCAAATTATGTTTAAAATGTACTTTCCTTTTACCACACAATCTTGTCATCTGCGTCTAGATCTCCAACTCATCCCGAGATAGTACAGCTTTAACAACCCATCAACAGCAACACACTGTTGGGGATTAATCTCTCTCTCACCCTCTCTATTTCTAATATATTTTGCTTTATTAAAATATCATGTTGATGGAATACAGTGTTTCCAAATCAAACATAAGACACACTCAGGGAAAATACACTCGAGGAATATAGCGGAAACAAATATAAAGTATAAAGAAATAATATGAAATCAAAATGAAGTGAAGGTCCATTACTGTCATATTGCGCTGTTCATTTTCTCTGCGTGATTACATTCACATCTCTATGAAACTGAATTACTCTTCCAAGTGTAAAAAACTAAATAGATAAAGAATAAATTGCAATTTATTTCCCCAACTGCTTCCAAAGACGAGCCCTTGGGCCATATGCATATTGTTAATGGCTTCTCTCATTCCGATGTAATTTCAAAAAAGAAAATGGTTCGTTTATGGATGGTTTAGTTGTCATGGTGTTATTGTGAGGGATGGATACACTTCCATACTCAAGAAGTCACAAATACAACTCATAGTTCAAACATTAAAAAGTGACTTTTTTCAAAGTGTTGTCAACTTTTCTTTAAGATGCACAAACCCACAGAATATTTCATAGTGAAAGTACACCTGAGGTAAAGTCTTGTAATTAATGTTTGAGCTTGTCATCATTTGCTATTTGAAATCCATGCTGGAAAGTTAATGTGTCCAGGGGGAAAAAGCATCAGTGAGAACGTGTGTGTGTGTGTGTGTGTGTGTGTGTGTGTGTGTGTGTGTGTGTGTGTGTGTGTGTGTGTGTGTGTGTGTGTGTGTGTATGTGTGTGTGTGTGTTAACTGGTTAGTTGTGTCTTTTTAAGAAGAGGAGGAAAAGTACAGTTTATATCACCCAGCTGATGTAGTACATAAATTCATTGTTTAAAGAGTTAATTATTCTTTCTCCACAGCAGCCTCAGTCAACACAGATTCACTCACTCCTGTCACTGCACCTGTAACACTTGTGTGTCTCACTGAAACAATGCTGGTTAGACGAGGATTTCTATAGTGGCTGTAGGCAATCATACTATAGCATCCCAATGATGTAAATGGAAGTAGTTTGTAGTTATACTGTTTCAATCTACTGGTCGATTTTTTTTGTATTTTAACAGAAGAATGATAGGGCTTTTTTTTAACACTGCATAGCATTGTGCAGTATTTAAATAAAACAATGCAAGACGTAAAATAAATCTTATAACTAATTAAAGAAATATGCACCACATTTATATAAAACAGTTTAACCAGTTTGCCTATGGCTTCAGTTAAGAAATATTCCACTAACTGCAAGATTCAGTGCAACCCATAAGGTTATTGTTAAGGCATCACAGTCTAAGGTTAACAAACAGACTTACAGGTGAAACTCATATTATTAGAATATCATGGAAAATGAATTGGAATTGAGGCAAGAATTCATGCAAAAGGGGCACAAACCAAGTACTGAGTTCATATTATACTATATAGAGGGCTAATATTTTTGTATTTAAAATCCCTTTTTTTTTTTTTTTCATGTAATATTCAAATTTTCTGAGACTTTGAATTTGGGGTTTTCATAAGCTGTAAGCCATACTAATCAAAAGTATAACAAATAAAGGCTTACAATATCTATTTTTGCATGTAATGAGTCTATGTAATATATTATGTTCACCTTTTAAGTTGAATTACTGAAATAAATGAACTTTTGCACGATATTCAAATTTTTGGAGTTTCACCTGTACATGAGACACACACTCCCCCAGCCCCCTGTCTCCATTGGTACCTGTGAGAGATTTAGAGTTGCAGTCCGTCGGTCCGGGAGGGGGCACTGATCCAATGCCACTTACAGAGCCCTCGTAGCTAATGCAGTCATAACAAAGCAGAGCTGTTCAAGGAATAAAAAGAAAAAAAAAGAAAAATATATATAAAGACAAAATGGGGCGATGGAAAATATAATGTCAGCTGAATGGCACTTTTTTTTTTAAATTTAATTCTTTTTTATTTGGGGTGCAAATTTATATATATTTCGAAGCCGTATTCTTTTCCCAGAACAGCCCTGTTTTGACGTTATGTCTGTGTTAGCCATGCTGAAGCTCTTAACACCACAACAACTAATTGCAACCTACAGTACATACATGCACCCACACAATCAATCATCAAGCCCCTCTTAGCAGCAAAGGTGTGTACTTAGTTTCAAACAGGCAGCAGTTGGGGATCTAAAAAAGCAAAGTACACTGGACACAGGCAAGTTAATTTAGCAAGCGCTTAAACAGAAGGGAGATAAAAAAGAGTGTTAATACAGAGTTGAAAGCAGCAGCAAGAAAAGCACTCAGCACCTGACAGAAGCCCAAATCAAATGTGTTAGAGTTGGAAAAACAGACACATGTTAGTTAAGCAAGAAAGAGAAACAGTTGTAGATTGTGATTGTGTGTTGATTTAATTTTTTTGTCCTAATTAATAATTCCATGATTTATTATAGCTACTTGCGTCATGTCTTGTATGTATGGTATCTTAAGTCCCCTTGACTTGGCATAACAAAGTTGATTCTACAGTGTCTTTCATATAAAAAATACCAATAAAGTTGAATCTAATATGTGTGCTCACTGTGTTTTCGTACACCTACACATGCTTGTCAATATCTGATGTTGTTGCTATCTTAAATCCCTTGACTGGGCATAATAAAAGTTAAATCTAATCTAATAATCGCTAATATTTATTTAGTGCTTTTTTGGAGGTCACTCAAAGACACTTTACATCAAATAATAATAAAAAAGGTGAAATAATGTGTGTTGACGTATACCAGCAAAAGCCTCTTTGACTTGGCATAACAAAGTTGATTCTACAGTGTATTTCATATGAAAAATATCATAAAAATTAAATGCAAAAAAAAATGCAAAAAAGTGAAATAATGTCTTTTTTTGGTACCTGCGAAGGCCTTGGATATCCTCTCCTTCTTCCACTCCCAGGGCTGGTCGTACTCCTCCGGGGGCCGCTCATCGTCCTGGGGCAGCCGGCTCTCTCTGGGGCAGCGGGAGGAGCGCTCGGGGTCCGAGTCTCCTCCGTTCTCCGTGGGCTCGTATGGCGTATCGTACAGCGGTAACTGCCTGGCCGAGCCCTCCTTAGACCCCCGCCCGCTATTTCGAATTTCTGCAAACACAAGGAGAAAATTTGGTTAAAGCTACAGTGCGTAAGTTTTTAAAATGTGGATTTAATGGCGGTTACATTCAAGCTATATTCAAAGGAGATGACACAAAGTTGATTAAGTCTTATCAGCGCCACAAAACTCTCTCTGTATTTCTCAGTAAGGCAGCGTTTACAAACTGGTGTCATCCCCCCCCCCCACCCACCTCCCGACACTGGGGCAGGAGTTCAGAAAAATCCCAAGAACAGCCAAATGTTTCAGTTGTTGATTCTACTGATTCTAAGAACAAACCTGGACGTACAGCAGAAGGTATAAAACCCATGCGCTATCACAAACAAGTTTACCGGCCACAGGAGCAAAGAACACATTTGGCAAAGCCTGACTTACACATTTCTTGTATAGCGTATGATAAATGTGTGGAGATTTCAACTGATTCAAGTAGAAGACAAAATAGCCTAACATGAATACTTCACGGTATACGGAACCGGCTTTCTATCATTATAAAATCGCTATTATAATATAATGAATGAGGTTTTTCTTCCCTCAGTCTTCCCTTGGCCCAGCTGTCCTGTTAATCTTATCCCTACATTTTACCACGTGTGATGTCACACATGGGAAAATGTAGGGTTAGAAAGTGAGACCATAAAACACTCTTTCTGCCTTTTCTCAGGCTAGGATGAACCGATTTCTAAAATGTAGCACATTTATACTACATGGGATCTCAGAGTTCAATACACCTTCATATTCCCACCGGTGAAGTAGGTATTTCACTTTAAGTCACTTCCATCCTTGTCCACAGGTGCACAGGACATTGCTTCCTACCCTCATATTAAATCTAAAGTGTAAAATCCCCTGAGGCAATTGTCAAGAAGAAAGTGTTTGGGAAGTTGGGTGTGTGAGTGTTATAGAAAGGGGGCCTCTCTAACATGTAGTGAGTGATGGTGATGATAGAATAAGTTGAAAGCAGAAGAGAGAGTTGAAATATGTGGAAGCTAGCCTTCAAGAACAAAGTCAAATAGATAGGAACTAATGTCCTCCCTCACCCTGTTCCCTTGGCATTATACAAACCAATAGAAATAATGTATACGTGAAAGCCTGCTATGGTGTGTAAATGGTGAATGGACTCCACTTATATAGCGCTTTTCCCTGGTTTCTCACAGACTCAAAGCGCTTTACATTGTTTTGTGTACGCATTCACCCAATCACAGCCACATTCATACACCGATAGCAGCAGCTACCACGCAGGGTATTATAACAGATGTATTGCATTTTTTTTGTACTAGTGCAGTGCCCGTCCAACAAACTTCAAAATCAATCATGGCTGCACACCTTTGTGCCGTGTGCAAGCAATATCCGGAAGCTCAGGTCGATCTGACTAAAACTCAAGAGAGATATGCGAGTCACAGACAGACAGACAGACAGACAACACACACACACACACACACACACACACACACAAACACACACACACACACACACAGACAGACGTTTCTTTCTTTATAGATAGATTTTATGTATATTTATGTATGTGTCTTTGATGTATTTCCTTCATATATCTAACTATGGACTTACTTGACAGTCTAGAATAAAGAAATTATTACTATGCCTTGTTGACATTTCTTAAGATCGATTATTTTTTCCTCCAAAACAATGCATATACAATATCTTGGCAACTCCTAAAATATGTCTAACACAGGAACTAAACTCCAATTATAAAACCCCACCAGCAGTCCCTAAGCGCTACAAGGTTAATTACAACCAAACATAATACGAACGTTTAGGCGAAACAAGCTGCAATATATAATAATGACTTTGCTATTCTTAGGGCCTTAGCAGTGATGGCGGCTTAACATGTTTGCCCTGAGGGTGCTGTTAGAAAAAAAAATGATTCCTTCCGATTTTTTGCAGAATGATTTCATGGCAATCTGTGCAATTGTCGTCAAGATGTCCTGTTCCGGACTTAAGAGGTAAATTGGAAGCAGCTATTTTCGCAGCAAAGTGCCACTCACCCAAAGACTGTGAGGGAAGAAAACTAACACTGCCAGCAAGGAAGCCATTGGACCAAAAAAAGCTACTTGAGTGGATTGTATATATCATAGGGGTTTTGGCAAAAATAAATGAGGGCATGATGGTATTTCGCCATGTGCATCCAATGCAGAAAGGTACCCATATGTTTTTTTTTTTTTAGATTATTTTTTGGCATTTTCAAACTTTATTTGATAGTACAGAGTTGAAATGTAGGGACAGAGAGAGAGAGAGCGAGAGAGCGAGCAAGAGAGAGAGAGGGATGACCTGCAGTAAAAGTCCACAGGTCGGATTTGAACCCGCGACCACTGCAACGAAGGCCGGAAGCCGATATGGTACGAACACTCCATCCACTATGCCACCGGAGCATCCCTACCCATATGTTTTATACCTTCTCAGCACATGCACCATTTCCTGGAACATTTCCAGATATCTGGTGTGTCTCAAGCTGAGTTTTAAATTGTTTTAATTCAAATATCTACCTATAAAACATTGAATAACATAAAGACTGCCTGGATGGATGGATGACCGGCCTACAGTATGTATGAAAAATATCTAATCTCAAACATTCCAAAGATTTACCCAAAAACATTACCATGACAGACATATACAGTTAAACAGCTCTGTTTTGACATTTCAAATAGTTGAATATGACCACTTTTGTATTAAGGTGAGACACTGTACATGTTCATAGTATTTATTGATTTATAAAATGTGTGTATATAACATTGCATATAAGGATATGAAGTGTGTTGTGTATATTCTTGCACATTTTTGTGTAAATCTGTTTAACATCACCTGATCTAAACTTACATTACACACACACACACACACACACACACACACACACACACACACACACACACACACACACACACACACACACACACACACACACACACACACACACACACACACACATAAGTCCGTGAAGCAGACCTGACTTCTAATGGAGCATCATGCCCTTGAGAACAACCCCCCCATCCCTCCCCTCCCTTCCCATCACTTATACCAAGTTGTTAGCAGCCTAGCACCCCTCCTCTTGGGCCATACGGAGCTGTTAGTAGCCAGCCAGCACCACCATAAAGCGACGCAATGTGAGGGGAATGAAATATTATGCCACACTACAGCATAATTGCCTCTTAGCCCAGGGGAGCTCTTGCGGAAAAAAATGAGCAATGCGTTGAGCCTAATGGAGCTATATCCCGTCGGTTGTAAGGGGTGTGTGTGTGTGTGTGTGTGTGTGTGTGTGTGTGTGTGTGTGTGTGTGTGTGTGTGAGGGGTAAGGGGTAAGGGGAGGGGGTGAGGTCCCGTATCTAAGCGTAATCCCGCATTAAGAAAACAAGCACTCTTTGATCTGGCAGTTAAAAGACTTGGTGTTAGACATCCTTGCCCGATTAGGATCTACCCCCTGTGCAGAAGAACAAATAGCCCTAAAAGGAGGCTTCCAAGGGGGTAACATTGGGACAAGAGGGGGGTGTTACTGGTGGGATGGTGAGAAATTGTTGTGGATGAACCCTGTAAAGCTATAGTGCATAACTTTTTTCATGTAAATTAATTTCGGTTATATTCAAGCCATCGCCAAACGAGTAGAAACAAATTGACTAAGCCTTATCAGATCCCAAAGAAAATCCCTATAATTTGGCAACCTTTAAAAACTGGTGTCACCCCCAGACACTGGCACAGAGCTCAGAAACATCCCGAGAAGCACCCAAGAATGTTTCAATTATTGATTTCACTGCTAAGAAAAATCTTGGACGTAGAGCAGAAGGTATACAATCTATGCGCGATCATCGAAGGCTTACATCATGCACCAACACAGACAGTGTTGTTGTAATAACTCAGAATGCTTCATGGGGACGACATAAGTTACGCACTATAGCTTTAAAACCTTTTAGACTCCAGCAGTGGAATTGACAGGAATTAAGCTTTGAGTGCAGATAAATTAGCTGTGTATGGACTGTCTTCCCTTCTTTAACTGTCTTTTTCAAAATGTCTTTCTTCTTTCTAACCTCCCTTATACTTCCCCTTGTTTACTTCCGTCTGTCCATCCCTCTATTAACTCTGTCAGCTCCTGTTAAGACATGCGCTGGTTCGGTTGCTTAGTAGCCAAAGTGGGCGGGGACTAAGTGTGTCTAGGTAAATTACAGTGATTGCCTTGACGATGGGAGTTGACATGTTGCAACACAGCTGTAGTCTATCTTCTGCCTGTGACCCTTAGCCTCTGTTTAGGGTCAGGAGTCAGGCACCACACCCTCCATTGATGTCCACCTCTCCCCTCTCTCCTCCTCCCTCCCCCTCCCCCTCTCCCTACCCTCCCCCCCTCTCCCTCCTCTCCTCTCTCTCCTCTCCTCTCTCCCTCCCTCTCCTCCCTCCTCCTCCTCCTCCCTCTCCCTCTCCCTCCTCCTCCCCCCTCTCCTCTCTCTCTCCCCCCCTCTTTCTCTCTCCCTCTCTCCCCCTCCCCCCCCTCCCCTTCCCCTTCCTTCCCCTCTCCCCCTCCCTCTCCCTCCCCGATGTTTAGCTTCCTCTCCAGATGCTGCATTTCCTGTATTTTGCTTTATGCCCACTTAGCCTTCACAACCACTCAACTCAACTCAACTCAATCTAACCTCCAAAAAGTAAGGCCAGACCAATATGGATTTTTTGGGGTTGATTTTTAGAAGGGAGTATAACATTCCAGTAACCAATATATTTTCCAATTACATAACAAAAAAATATATATATTATTGTATTATTCTTTTTAATTTTGTTAATGCCCATTTGTCCTTCACAACACCCCAAAAAAGACCCCAACATATTCCATTCATTTCCCAAATTGTACTTGTGTATTATATAAAAGTGTAAGGTATACATTTCAAGTCCCATACTATGCCTTTATACAGAACGTGTTGGTGCTGCAGCCCTGAGCTTTAAGTGGCTCAAGTATTTTAAGAAACAGTTCAACTTGTAGAAAGTGTGTCGTATACTCAGCAGGGCTTCAACAGCCATGTCGCGGCAGCAGAAGCACTGACCACAACCATCTGTTTTAAAAAAAGGGTTTGTGTGTGTGTGTGTGTGTGTGTGTGTGTGTGTGTGTGTGTGTGTGTGTGTGTGTGTGTGTGTGTGTGTGTGTGTGTGTGTGTGTGTGTGTGTGTGTGTGTGTGTACGTACTTGTACAACTATTTATGTGAGAACCAATTTGAGTTTTAGACCTAAAGAGTGAGGACATTTTTGGAAAGTGAGGATATTTTGTCCGGTTCTCACTTTGGGACAGGCCTTTAAAGGGCTGTTTGAGGGGTAAGTCTAGGGTTTAAGGTTCAGGTATGACTACGGTTTAGGTTAGTGTGTTAGGGTAAGGGGCTAGGGAATGCATTACTATGCCAATGAGGGTCCTCGTAAGTACTGTATAGGCGTACAAACGTGTGTGTGTGTGTGTGTGTGTGTTAGTGTGTGCTTGTGGGTGTGTGTGTGTGTGTGTGTGTGTGTGTGTGTGTGTGTGTGTGTGTGAGTGTTAGTGTGTGCTTGTGGGTGGGTGTGTGTGTGTGTGTACTACCATATACTGCTGACGACCAAACAGCTGCATTGGAGCCTTTACAGTCCACTTTGCCTAATGACAAAAGACATAGATATAGGGACGGCCGTAAAATCTCAGCGGTAAAAGCACCAGCGTCAGTTGTAATGTACTGTTCTACATCTACAGATCTGGAGCCAGTGAGGAGACACGGCTAAGCGTCCGAACAAGTGACTGAGTGTTATTGTCTTTCACTGCTTCATGAACTACAGAGATTAATCCTATGGAGAGAGAGAGAGAGGAGGGAGGGAAGGAGGGAGGGAGGGAGGGAGGAGAGAAAGAGACAGCGAGAGAGAGGGACAGAGAGAGATAGAAAGAGAGAGGGGGAGAGAAAGAGAGAGAGAAAGACAGAGAGAGAGAGAGAGGGGAGAGAAAGAGCGAGAGAAAGACAGAGAGAGAGAGAGAGAGAGAGACACACACACAAAGAGACAGAGAAAAGAACACACACACACACACACACACACACACACACACACACACACACACACACACACACACACACACACACACACACACACACACAGACACACAGAGGAATATATTCATTGCAATAAATCCAGTGAGGCTCCTGGTCCACTTACTACAGCAGGAGCCTTCAGGGCTTATTACCGTGGCAGTGCCTGGGCAGACAGCACAGCGCTCTGGATTAAATCAAAAGACATTAACAGCAACCAACCTGGCAGCCGCATCCTGCTACTGCTACATATATAAGGGACTGGCCAGGCCATCAAGCCCATTATCCATATATATACACACCACTGTCTGATATGTCTGCCTTCTCCTCTTATAGCCAACCAGTTAAAGGTGGAGTCAGTGATTCGGGAGAACGCTTGTTGTCGAAATCAACTTTTTGTCCACATCTGTGAATATCTCCTCATGCTCAGCTACCTATCTGTACTGTGTGTGCGCTGAGAAAAATAAATCTGGTGTTAATACACAGCCTAGGGTCTGTTCGGGGGGCATATGGTGGGTCCCCTTTGTTTGCATACCAGTTTACAGAGCCTAGGCTGTGTACTCACTTATTTTTTTCAGCGTACGCACACAGTACAGACAGTACGGTATTGAAATTCATTGTTATTAAACTCATGTCACAGTTATAAAGTGCTTGTGAATACTAAAATCGGACAACACAAAGTATGATGTATGAATATTTGCAAGAGAGAATTGTGTATTGTGTGGAATTGTCCGAAAGAATAATAATAAATAAAAAATAAAAATGCATTTTAGTAAGCGTAGCCATCCATGACACTGGCCCCGGTAAGCTTGTTCCATGACGTTAAAACAGGTTTGATTAACAAAGGCCGCTACATCAGAACTCATACACTGCTGCGGTGAGACCTTCTCTATAGCCGTTGATTTCATTCTGTGTGATTGCACCGGTCCGTGAAGTGCACACAGGGTGGATCTCTTGGGATTTGGCCCTTTATGAGGGTTACATGAGGGGCTATGAGGGGCTATGAGGGGCCCACCCACCCACAGGCATCGTGTGTCAGTCTATATAGAGCTATAGCTGACAAGTGAAGGTGTTTGCTCCCTGACCCATGGCGGCCTGCTGTTGACTTTCATTCTAGTCTATTGAGCTGTGAGGTGAGGAAGCTATTTTTATTCCGATTGTGTAAAGGTGGGCTCTGAGGAACTCTCAGTTTGTGTTAATTCTTGCACCCACTTTGGAGAAAAGCTGTAGTGTTTTTACTACGCCAGCTGTTTTTCCTGGGTGAGCGTACCCGTGACAAAGGCATTAAGAAAAACTACATAAAAATTGCATTATTCGCACTGATGGTCTCGTTTGCTGTCATATGTAATTTAAGATATTCATAGGAAGAATACTGTTTCAGAAATATTTAAAAGTTCCTCATAGCTACTTTAATATTTGTCATATACTGTATGTAATGCTTTTGGGCAAAACCGTTGACTTCAATAGTCAATGCAGACGTCGGCGCTTGTTACCCGTGGTTACCTCTGGGAGAATGGGTTTTACGATAAGCAAAGACAAAACAACCCTGTCAGCTCTGTGCTCGCATCGTCTCGCCCCAATTTTGAATATTCTTTTTTTTGTGTTTTGCAAAGAACAAAAGCGGCAAAGACAAAGGGAATAAATTACCATGTCTGTCTGCGTGTGTGTTAAGTCTTTTCATACAGCCTCTGCACAATCTCAGCCGTCCCTCCATTGATTTTGGTATTTTTGGAACAATTTGCAAAAGTGTCTGCGGTGGATAAGATTCGATTGTAACTGTCGCGCCGCTGTCTTGTTGTCAATATGACAGATGTGTCAATCTGCAAGGAAGATGTGTGTCTCTTGTTGTGTGTGTGTGTGTGTGTGTGTGTGTGTGTGTGTGTGTGTGTGTGTGTGTGTGTGTGTAGAGGAAGTGTAGCCATGCCATTCCCTTTCTCTGGTCCTTCTTCCTCCTGGCTCATATACTGTGCCAAGCTTGTGGTGGGTAAACACACACACACACACACACTCTATACATACTTATATATAGAGAGATATATACTTTTGGGAAGCCTTGGCCCAGAGCAAAACGTATTTTGAGTCTTGCTGAAGTACAAGCACTATATTTGGTTTGTGCTTTCTTACACACAAACACACACACACACCACACACACACACACACACACACACACACACACATCACACACACACACAACAACACACACACCACACACCACAAACACACACACACAAACAACACACAAAAACACACAAAACACACACACACAGGCACACACAGGCACACAGGCACACACACACACACACACACACTATTTGGTTTGTGCTTTCTTACACATGCACTTCTGTTTCAGCTTTGAAGCCATATTTTGTTGTGAATAAAACACATGAAACAGAGCTGGGTTACCTGTGTGTGAAGTAATATTAATATTACTTTCAGTTTACACAAAGCTAGTTCAATGTATCTTTTTGCATATCCCCCCACAGAACACACATGCATTTTACCACAAGGGTCATGTTAGTTAATCTATCATATTCTTCAAACAAGCCCAAACCTGTATGGATGTATTTATAGATAAGAGACCAGAAGATCAAGGACATTAAAAAAGTAGTTAAGATTTGTGCAGACACATGTTATATCCTTGTGAAGGCATGCTTGTGTGTGTGTGTGTGTGTGTGTGTGTGTGTGTGTGTGTGTGTGTGTGTGAATATGTGTGTGTGTGTATATGTGTGTGTGTTGTGTGTGTGTGTGTGTGTGTGTGTGTGTGTGTGTGTGTGTGTGTGTGTGTGTGTGTGTGTGTGTGTGTGTGTGTGTGTGTGTGTGTGTGTGTGCACTCGTCTATGTGTAAATTCACTGTTTTCCTCAGATGGCCATAGGGGAATAAGAAGCTGAAGTGTGTCTCCCTCAACATGCTGACGAGTATATGGATCCATTCCCTTTGTGGAGTAGGAGAGTAGAAGCCTTAAGAGAGAGAGAGAGAGAGAGACAGAGAGAGACAGAGAGAGAGAGAGAGAGAAGAGAGAGAGAGAGAGAGAGAGAGAGAGAGAGAGAGAGAGAGAGAGAGAGAGAGAGAGAGAGAGAGAGAGAGAGAGAGAGAGACACACACACACACACACCCAGTGATGACTGAAGTCAGACAGACTAAGTAAAAGAGACAGAGAAAGAGAGTGGGATAGAGAGAGAGAGAGAGAGAAAGAGATAGAGAGCGAGAGAGAGAGAGAGAGACACAGAGAGATAGACAGAGAGAGAGAGCGAGAGAGATATACAGCGAAAGGAAGAGAAGAGAATGGTGTGTCATAGGGAAGGGCACTGGGGACTTCTTGAAAAACGAAAGAGACAAACAGAGACAGCTAGTGAAGAGAGAGAGATGGGAGGAGGAAGATGTAACTTTAGAGTGAGGCAGGTGATGCAAGTCTGTCCCATATGGAGAAATAAAGAATGAGACGGTTACAGGAAGTGGAGGGGAGTGATGGAGAGAGAGTGCAAGCTGAATTCAAACTTTTTGAAAAAAAAAAAAAAAACACAAGGTCAAGTACTTAAGGCAGATGAGCTAAATATATTTATTTACAACAAAGGATGAGACGGATAACTAAGCAAAAGGCAAGTTCAAGGCAGGTTGTTATGATGAAACATATAATAAAAAGTTTGTCCCAATGTATGCCTAAGAGAATGTGATTTGTAACGCCTTGTGTGTGTGCGTTGTGCGTGTGTGTGTGTGTGTGTGTGTGTCTGTGTGTGTGTGTGTGAAGCGGTGACAGGCTTCTTGGCGGACTGTGTTGGATGCAGAATGTCCCAAAGCATTGTGGGAGTGAAGCTATGCGTCTGCGCCGCCTGTGTGTTTTTGCTCTGTGGCTATTGTTCCCTTTGCTCAGATAAGACTGGCGCTGGATTAGAGGGAGAGTCACCAAGAGTTCAGTGTGTGTGTGTGTGTGTGTGTGTGTGTGTGTGTGTGTGTGTGTGTGTGTGTGTGTGTGTGTGTGTGTGTGTGTGTGTGTGTGTGTGTGTGTGTGGGGCTGGAGACAGTATTGGAATGGGATTGGGATTTGGTTCTGGAAAGACGAGAGGAGAAAATGAAAGGAATTTGAAGAGGAGTCAGCTTTGCCAGTCAAGTGCCTGTTGTCACAAGCCTAAGGACGCCTGTGTGGTACTGGTATAGGGCTGCACAATGAAATCGTAAAACAAATGGTGATTCTAGATTCATATATCTATGCGATCTCATTGCTAAATGATGAGGATTATCTCTCTCATATTATTCCCCTATGCTTTAAAGTGAAGCTAAATGTTCACTGCTTTGCTTGGGGAACAATTCCAACTCTTATACAAATGAGAATTAGCTACACAATGTAAAACAATACAAGCTAGTAATGTAGCATTCACACAAACAACTCAATAGAGGTTGTAATTTAGACAGTATTCATCTTTGAGGCCCCAATATGTTACTATAGACTTGAGTTTTTTAACAAAGAAAATTATGATTCACATTCAAGTGAATTTAAGCAGAATTGTGCAGTGTGGTAGCACAAGAGGTGTGTGTGTGTGTGTGGGTGGGTGTGGGGTAAAAGAGGATTCTGATAGCCAAGGACGTACAATATAGTAGTTATGATGAATAGTCACTTCATGCCCCCACTCCATTGGGGGTAATAGCCCATTAATGGTGATAGGCCTCCAGCATAGACGCACACACACGCACACACAGACACATACAGTAGGGCACACACACACACACACACACACCACCTGGATGCCTCAACCTTCAACCAGTTTCAACCCAATTTCCCCAGGGGAAAGTCAAGAGACTTCTCATCTACTCTCTGTTCTCTGTTAGAATAGACCTGAGAAAGAGCTGACGCAAGAGAAAAAACCCTTTACATATTTTATTTTATTTTATTTATTTATTTGTTTGCAATGCACTCTTCATACTCTTTTTGTGTCTTCTATTACAATGTGTTGGTTAATGTACACATTCATTGTAACATGCTTGTGCACCATGTAAAGCACTTTGTAACAGTATGTTCAAAAAAGTGCTACATACCGTACATAACAAACTTACTATAACTGACTTACTACTTTGTTGCGCAAGGGAGCACTGAAGCAACCTCATATGATACAGGCAGAGGTCAAGTATGTATCAACTCACAGCATTTAGAATGCAGTAATCCAAGTATTATAACGTAAAAACTCTAAATGTAAATGCCATTTACATTTTAGAGTTTTTACGTTATAATACTTGGATTTCCAAAAAAGAATCTGTCTGTAAAGCTCCGACTCACACAAAGCTCAACACAGAGCTGTAGTGCTTCTGTATATTTAATTCTTTCTAAATCTACCCACTTTTTTTTTAGTTTTTTCCTCCTTGTGCGATAATCCGATAATCTCTCCCCGCAGCACAACAATGTGTGCGTGTGTGTGTGTGTGTGTGTGTGTGTGTGTGTGTGTGTGTGTGTGTGTGTGTGTGTGTGTGTGTGTTGGAGCTAAAGCTGTGAAATCTGTATGAATTGAAGTTTCTATCACCTCCATAGCTGAGCTGAGCCCAAGCTACTGTCGCTGCCACACTCTCCTTAGGGCTGTCTGTCTCTCATTAGCCAGATGGATGCATGCGTGATGAAAGGCTAACATATTTTATTCAAAAACCGGGGTTAAAAAAAAATGGAGATTGGCAGTTAATCTTTTCTTGTGGCGACATTACACAACTTGAACTGTGTATGACCTCAGTTGAAGATTTTTTTTTTACATAATATCATAACAAGCAACAAGGTATTAACTGTACAAATGCACACCATAAGCACTTGAAAAATGAAAGCATGCCACTCTTGCTTCCTTAATCTCAAAGTCAGGGCTTATGAAAAGGGAAATCTTTTCTTGTAGCAACATTACACAACCTGAACTTTGTACGACCTCAGTTTAATTTTATTTTTATCCGTAACATGGCAACACAGTCTAAACTGTACAAAATGCACACCATGAGAACTATAAGCATGATGCCACTCTTGCTATCCCTGACACCTCAAAGCAGGGACTAATTATGAAGCATATCAGGCAGAAAATGAAGATGAAACGGCAGCAATTTAGAAGAAAATTGTGTAACTAGTTCAACAGACACGCATAAATATTCATTATGTTAAAGAATTTAAAAAATGCATTCTTGGGCGAAAAAGGGACACACATACCCTGTGTTCCAAATCACATACTTTTTCTTTCTTCTACACTACATACTTAAGTACAGAAGAGTTTTAGGGCCACAGGAGAGAAAAAAAAATCATATAAAAAGGAAGATTTTTTTTCATTATGTCAGAAATGTCAAGGATAAAGACGCATACTCCAAAATGCTATTAGAGTTATTGTGGCATTTATGTATTTTCAGCATACTAAAATTGACGTGCATGTATTGGGATGTCCTAAATCTTTTTCTGGCATACTAGATAGTATGGAAGTATGGGAATTGGAACGGAGGGATAGATAGGAGTGTGCTGGAATGCATAGTATTGATTTGTTCCCGTCCTTCCCAAATGGCTAGTTGTGCTTTAAAATCATTGTGCCTTGTTTACCGATCCTTCTAGTCCAGAGAAACGTGCCTTTCCCCTGGGAAACTTGAATAAGCAAAAGCTGAGGCAATGCAAATACTTACACAGCTCACTCCCTGTCAAAGTGTGTGCGCTGCTATGACCTTCAGATGGAGTGTTGAACTCTTTGCAGGTTGTGTGTGTGTGTGTGTGTGGTTGTGTGTGTGTGTGTGTGTGTGTGTGTGTGTGTGTGTGTGTGTGTGTGTGTGTGTGTGTGTGTGTGTTTGTGTGTGTAGAGAAGGTAAATACAGTACGGCTTGATTTACAACGCTAAGCCGCTAACAGTGTTTACATGACTGTGTGTGCGATCTGATCCCTGTCGCACGGCCAATAAATAAAACATGACCGCACACAGTTCAAACAATGGGAAACACCTGACACACACACACACCACACACACACACACGACTCTGGCCTTACAGGTGACAGCAGAGGTTAAAGCCTCTACAGGGTTTGTGTTACTAAGGTGTTGCTGACTCATTTGGCACGGAACACACCACACACACACACACACACACACACACACACACACACACCACACACACACACACACACACACACCCACAATCTATGAGAAGCACATCAAAGGTTGGATGCAAAATTTGGCAACCGTGATTTGATAAACGTGATTTCCATCTATGAGACATCGCAATACCACTTTAATAATAACCTAGTGTACACGTGTCTGGCTGCAGCTTGAGCTTGTATTGTTGTTTACTGTTTCACTTGACCCCTCTGTTCCACCGGTCTAAACAATGTCTGCCCATATGTGTGTAACTGCATGGTACCACTACCTAGAAAACTGCACAGGACTTAAAGTGCTAGTGTGTGTGTGAGGAGTGAGTGAGTGAGTGAGTATGAGTGAGTGAGTGAGTGAGTGAGTGAGTGAGTGAGTGAGTGAGTGAGTGAGTGAGTGAGTGAGTGAGTGAGTGAGTGAGTGAGTGAGTGAGTGAGTGAGTGAGTGAGTGAGTGGTGTGTGTGTCCATTAGATTGGGCATTAGGCCTTGAGAAAAGCTTCTGGATTGCAGTCAGCTATATCCAGCCTGATTCACTGTGACAGACCAAGCAGGGAGGCACATATAAATTATCATCTGCAATGCACTGTACTTTACAAACAGCCCTAGACTTAAGCTAAAACAATATGAAGGCCATACAAACTGATAGGGTTAAAGGTACAGTGAGTAAAATAAGATCACTGTTGCATCATTTAGTTGTGAAAGTTATATATTGCAACGCTCCCTTGCTAACCCCTCCTGTTTGGGTAATTTACAGAAGCTACGGTGGCCTTCAAGGACAAGAAGTTAGTTACTAAAGATGGCACCATTCCACCACTGCCTCAAGTCTTTCCACAATATCAAATGATGAGGTGAACATGTATTTAGTTATTTATTCTACAGTTCTTCTTCTTCTTGGTCTTCCAACAGGTGCATTTCCATGGACACCCACAATATATAAAAAAGCGTAAGGCCATTCAAATTTGTCCATTCTGTGCTACTGTAGAAATACGACAGTTTTGCCCCCTGCAAAGTAGATATAAAAGGCTCATTCTAGGTAATACATTTTTTAATTATCAAGTGATCACACACTAAATAAACCAAACTCATCCATATTATATTCCATTTCTAATATGTCAGTTCTGGGAAATGCCAATACATTTTACACACTGTACCTTTAAATCTCTCTCTCCATAACATAAACACATGTCTCCAAACTAGTAAAACTTTATTGTAAAAAGAACCACTTAAATGTGTGACTGAGACCAATTCGTTTCAGCTCATTGCCTTTCATAAGAGGTCATAACGATGGCCACTTCAGGCTATCTCCCCTCTCAATGCATCTTGGAAGAGGGTAAAACTTTGCCAAAAAAAAAAAAACTCCCATGCACATTGCCCATCATGTCCTCGGAGCCACAATGCAAATGACCATCTGCTAGTGTCCGCTCTCTCTCAGTCTGTACTGTAGTGTGTGTGTGTGTGTGTGTGTGTGTGTGTGTGTGTGTGTGTGTGTGTGTGTGTGTGGTGTGGAAATGTGTGTTTATCCTTTTGGAGGCATGCTTGTGTGTGTGTGTATGTGTATGTGTGTGTGTGTGTGTGTGTGTGTGTATGTGTATGTGTGTGTGTGTGTGTGTGTGTGTGTGTCTCTGTACTGTATAAGCACCTGCGTGGAGCGTGGTTAGCATATTCCTGCCAACCGCTTGGCAACTTGGCATGTGTATCAGAAATATGAAAATGAGGGAAGGTTGTTCCAGGCATTATTTTTTTTTTCATGTTTCTCCAGTTTTTCACTGACAGTAAAGTAACAACTTAGTCTGGGGAATTGGCATTTTCACAGAAGAGACTGGGTAGAAATGGAATGTAATATGGATAAGCATTTTTTAATTAGTGTATAAGGCTTGAACATTTTATTTTTATTTTTATTATTACCTTTTCTTCAATCTATAGTAACTACCTTTCTGTCCTTGAAGGCCACCGTAGCTTTTGTACACTCTCCCAAATGAACAACGGAGCATTTCAATTTAGAATCTCTCCACTAGATCTCTCAACTATTCGCTACGCACTTGTACCTATTAAAATAACGCATGTTATAATAGCATACATACGGTAAGCAAAAAAAACAAGTTTCCGCATATTGTTTTTGTAGGACACTCTGCCCATGTTGATCGTTATCTCCCATTTTCTCCACCGGCCCTGAACCTGTCATAGATATTGCAGCAGGGAAAGTGACAGACAGGCAGGCATTGAATTGAGTTTTTTTTATTAAACCCTTTCTGTTGTCATTCATGTCATTTGATTGTATTACATTGCCTTTGCCCCCCTGACATTTCAAGGCTCTCGTCAGCTCTCTTTCATTGATTTGTTCAAAACAATATCAACATGTAAATTCCACCTCCCTAGTTGGCGTTCTCAGTCGATATTTGACAACACTGTCTGCGGCACGAGATGATTCATAATATCTATCTACAAAGGGGATGCGCTTCTAAAAATTGCATTAGCATTTCACATTGCTCGTTGTTAATCAAAGGAGCTTTAAAATTCATGGGCAGAGCTCACACACACACACACACACACACTGCTTAGTACCTGTCCCCGAGGAGTCAACAAGACAGAACAGTATCACAACAGCAAGCAAATAGAAGGGCGTCATCATTCATTACCATATTAAAGCTATAGTGCGTAACTTTTTTCTCATATCAGCGAATGTCGGTTATATTCAAGCCATCGCCAAACGAGTTGACACAAAGTTTATTAAGACTATCAGCTCCACAAAACTCTCTCTGTATTTCTCAGTATGGCAGCGTTTACAAACCCAATTTTTTCCGGCAAGTTGTTTTGGTGAGTTGTGACAGCACATAATGTCAAACTCAAACACGAGTTTAATCTCACCCCAACTAAACTTCCTAATGACAAATCTTCTTTAAGTGTACTTTGCACACACACACACACACACACACACACACACACACACAGAGAGCTGTGTCTCATAAAAGGCAAGCTCATTTTCCTTAATGAGTCAAACAAAACAAAAAACTGCACAACAACGTAGAATGAATGCAAATGCCCCCCGAGGGCACACTGCAGAAAATGAGCTCTTGTAAACCAAACTGATTACCCACGCAAAAACAAGCTGCGACGTAAACCTTGACTAAGCTAGTTCTATTACTGGCAAATGAGCAAACACTTTAAGACCATTCTTACATTT